>CAJNDS010001035.1:492500-702500 GCA_905221605.1 Symbiodinium natans
ACCCTAAACCCTAGACCCTAAACCCTAAACCCTAAACCCTAACGCAAGCCCTCAAACCCTGGAGCTCCACAACGCGCGAAGTCGCGAGCCTTGGCAGCCAGTTCGGCCTGCCAGGGCGGTAAGGGTTTAGGGTTTAGGGTTTAGGGTTGAGGGTTGAGGGTTGAGGGTTTAGGGTTTAGGGTTTAGGGTTTGGGGTTTGGGGTTTAGGGTGTAGGGTTTGGGGTTTAGGGTGTAGGGGTAGGGTTTAGGGTTTAGGGTTTGGGGTTTGGGTTCAGATCTAGTGTTTAGGGTTTAGATTTAGTGTTTTGGCTTTTGGGTTTTGGGTTTTGGGTTTGGGGTTTAGGGTTTAGGGTTTAGGGTTTGGGGTTTAGGGGCGTTCAGGGGCCGAGGGTTTTAAGGTTTGGGGCAGCTGAACCCAAAGACCTGAATCCTCAAAAATGTCCTTAGGGATGTAAACACCAACCCTAAACATAGAACCCTGAACCCTAAATAAACTCTACCCTAAACACTAAACCCTGAACCCTAAACCTCTCAATCCTGAATCCTAAACCCTAAACCCTGAACCCTGAACCCTGAACCCTAAACCCTAAACCCTAAACCCTAAACCCCAAACCCTAAACCCTAAACCCTAAACCCAACCTTCAGCTCCTTCAGCTCGGTCTTTGTTGCCGAGAGCTCCTCTTTGGCAAGCTTGACCTGGCGCAGGGCTTCGAGTTTACGGGGTTCAGGGTTTAGGGTTTAGGGTTTAGGGTTTAAGGGTTTAAGGGTTTAGGGTATAGGGCTTAGGGTTTAGGGTTTAGGGTTTCAAGTTTAGGGTTTCAAGTTTAGGGCTTAGGGTCTAGGATTTAGGGGGCCTAGGGCTTAGGGCTTGGGGTTTCTCATGTTTAGAGTTAGTTCTGAGTTTAAGTGACCTGTTGGGCCACTTGGGCTAATTTTCAATTTCAGGTGCCCTAAACCCTCAACCCTCAACCCTCGACCCTGGAACCCTTAACCCTAAACCCTAAACCCTAAACGCTAAACCCTAAACCCTAAACGCTAAACCCTAAACCCTAAACCCGAAACCCTAACCCCAATAGGTGTAGGGTTCAGGGCCTTCAGCCTGACGCTTGCGGTTGAGAGTTGCACGGTTCAGGGTTTAGGGTTTAGAGTTTAGGGCTCGGGTTTAGGGTTTAGGGTTTAGGGTTTAGGGTTTAGGGTTTAGGGTTTAGGGTTTAGGGTTTAGGGTTTAGGGTTTAGGGTTTAGGGTTTAGGGTTTAGGGTTTAGGGTTTAGGGTTCAGGGTTTAGGGTTTAGGGTTTAGGGTTTAGGGTTTAGGGTTTAGGGTTTAGGGTTTAGGGTTTAGGGTTTAGGGTTTAGGGTTTAGGGTTTAGGGTTTAGGGTTTAGGGTTTAGGGTTTAGGGTTTAGGGTTTAGGGTTTAGGGTTTAGGGTAAGGCTATTGGGTTTTGGGTTTAGGGTTTGGGGGTTTAGGTTTCAGGTTCAGGACCCCATGATGCAACGCAAGCCTGATGCTCAGCTTTGATCTCTGCTGCGGCCGCCGCGTCCTGTCGAGGCGAACTTTTGCACGCCCGAGGAGGACGGCTCTTCCCTAAAGCCAAACCCTAAGCTGCGACTCCCTAAACCCTAAACACCCTAAACCCTAAACACCCTAAACCCTACACCCCAAAACTCTAAACCCTAAACCCCAAACCCTAGGCCCTTGATCCCCAGATCCAAACCCAGTTTCGGTTGGAGCTTTCAATCTTCAGGCCTCCCTGCGGTAGGGCCACCACTGACTTGTGTCAGAGACCAGGCCCCACCTACCTAGGGGTTTAGGGTTTAGGGTTTAGGGTTTAGGGTTCAGAGTTTAGGATTAAGTTAGGACTTCATGTAGGGCGTTGGGCCTCAGGACCACTTGCCGTGCCTTGAACCCCCCGACGCCCAATGCGGGGTCCTTGGCATTTTGTAGCTCCAGCACGGCCTGGCACAAACCAAAAACTGTACACCCCAACCCCTAAACCTAAGTATTTAGGCTTTAGGGTTTAAGGTTTAAGGTTTAGGGTTTAAGGTTTAGGGTTTAAGGGATAGTGTTTAGTTAGGGCTTAGGATTTAGACCCTCAGGGCTTAGGGTTTAGGGTTCGGGGTTTAAGGTTCAGGGTCGAAGGTTGAGGGCCAGGAAGCTACAAGGTGGGGTAACGTGTCTAAAGTAACTATAACGGGCATATAAGGCCACTCAGGGGTTATGAAAGGTTTATATAAGGGCTATATAACGGGCATAGAAGGCCACTTATGGCTTATGAAAGGTTTATATAAGGGGTATACAAGGGGGAGACTGCCCTCCTGATATCTCAAAGCCCTAAGGCCCCCTAAAACCCTACACCCCGGAAAGAAAACCAAAACGCCTGAAATATTCAAAGGGGACCAACCCTAAACCCTAAACCCTAAACCCTAAACCCTAAACCCTAAACCCTAAACCCGAAAACCCGACAAAGACCAACAAGACACGCTGGGGACGGCGAAGAACCCACATGCCCCAGAGAGCCTCAAGCCCGACGAGTTCATTAAGGAACAGAAGACACGCATCACGAGGGTTTAGGGTTTAGGGTTTAGGGTTTAGGGTTTAGGGTTTAGGGTTTAGGGTTTAGGGTTTAGGGTTGAGGGTTTAGGGTCTAGGGTTGAGGGTTTAGGGTTTCATTGGGGCAAGATGCATCCCGAAACTACGAAGGTCCTCTCGATGCTCTGTTGACTTTCCGTACGGCACATGAGCTCCGAAAACCGGAAAGCCAATTGCGAACCCCAAGCTTTAGGGTTTAGGGCTTGGGAAAGCGCCACCAACACCCTAAACCCCAAACCCTAAACCCCTAAGCCCCCAAACCCCTAAGCCCTAAGCCCTAAACCCTAAACCCCTAAGCCCTAAACCCCTGAACCCTAAACCCCTGAACCCTAAACCCCTAACCCCTAAACCCTAAGCCCTAAACCCTCAACCCTCAAATGGCCTTGTCCCTCTCATCCTCCGCCTTCTTCTGAGCAGCCCACTGCTCTGAGTTCTTGGCCTCCAGGGTGGTGCGTCATAAGGGTGCAAGGGTTTAGGGTTTAGGCTTTAGGGCTTAGGGTTTAGGGTTTAGGGTTTAGGGCTTAGGGTTTAGGGTTTAGGGTTTGGGGTTTAGGGTTCCGGGTTTCCGGTTTTAGGGTTGAGGCTTAGGGCGTTTAGGGTGAATTTGCTTACCCCAGACCCTAAACCACAAACCCCAACTCCTGAAAGATCTGCCCTTGGGCCACCTTGGGCCGGCATTCAAGGTTTGTGGGGTGTATACATCCTAAACCCTGCACCCTACACCCTAAACCAAAACCCTAAAGCATAAACCCTAAGCCCTGAATCCTAAACCCTAAGCCCGAAACCATAAACCATAAACCCTACACCCTAAACCCTAAACCCAAAGCCCTAAGCCCATGAATCCCGAAACTGCGACCCTAAACTCCCCAACAGGCCTTGTTTTTCTCGTTGGCCTCTTTCAGAGTCCGCACCTTGGGTTTAGGGTTTAGGGTTTAGGGTGTAGGGTTTGGGGTTTAGGGTTTAGGGTTTGGGGTTTAGGGTTTAGGGTTTAGGGTTTAGGGTTTAGGGTTTAGTGTTTTTCAGCATCTCAAGTCCAGGCAATCACGGGTCAAGCAAGCAGGTCGTCAAGTTATGGAAACATGCCCACCCACCCACTCACTGAGGCCGCCAGCAGTAGGAAATGACGAAAAGACAACCGCGAAGAGGCCTAAACCTTAAACCCGGAACAGATTTAGAACCTGGAAAAGAGGCCTCCCTCACCCCCCCCTAAACCCTCAAAAGACTTGAGCCTCTCCCTTAAACCCTCAACCCGAAATACCCCCCCCCCCCCCCCCTCACCTGCTCTTCCAGCTCCTCTACTTCTGAGCGGAGCTCGTCGTTGTCCGCCTGCAAGCTTCAAGCGCATGGATTGGGATTTCTAGGGCTTTTGTCGGGTTTTGCTTGGAGGTTCATGGGTACTTGTAACCGCAAATATAGCCATACTTACAACCTAAGTCCCCTTACAAGTAGACTTATGATTGGGGTTACATATAAGTACCCATGAACCCCCCAAGTAGGGTCCGGTTGCAACGGATGAACCTGCAGTCGCCAAAAAAAACACCCAAGGACGGCTCAATCTTTACGTCCTAGGCTTTAGGGATTAGGGCTGAGTACCTTGAAACCCAGAAAAGGAGTCAGCCCGAAACCCTGAACCCCAAACCCCAAAACCTAAACCCTAAACCCTAAACCCTAGTCCTAAACCCTAAACCCTAGTCCTAAACCCCAAACCCTCGTCCTAAACCCTCAAAGCAATGCCCAGGGCCGCCGCCATCTACAGCCCACCGGGTTCTTGGGGACTTCTGTGTGTCTCATACTGCGCCCGACTGGTGTACTCCCGGCCCCCCTGTACAAGATCTAGGAATTCAGGGTTTAGGGTTTAAGGTTTAGGGTTTAGGGCTTCGGGTTTAGGGTTCAGGGTTCAGGGTTTTCAAAAAGGATCGTCTGAGTGTACTACATACTCTGAAATATGTTGGGGCTAGGTCGGGGTGTCTGAAAATACCAGGGCGTTCGAAACACGACATCATCGCGGCCGGTGATTTTTCTGAAGCCTGCACGCTTTCAGGGAACTATGTACATGATTGGACGCCGAGGGTCTCCGGGGAATCAAAAGTTGCGCAGAGCTCACCCTAGGGCCCATATGTACCTAAATGGTAGATCCTGGACTCCCCCAAAGTCACGAAAGTAGGGACCCCCTAAACCCTAAACCCTAAACCCTAAACCCCAAACCCTAAACAACCTGGTGTCCTCATTTAGGCACATGGGGCTCCATCTACAGTTCACTAGCCAGGGCTTTGGCCTGGCCAAAGGAAGAAAGGGTTCAGGGCTTCGGATGCACCAGGATTCGAACTGGGCTTCGGGTTCGGGGTTTAGGGTTTAGGGTTCAGGGTTTAGGGTTTAGGGTTTGGGGTTCAAGGTTTAGGGTTTAGGGTGCGGCTACGGGGGCGCCTAGGCGGCACTACCCCGAGAGCAAGCGGGCGATCTCCTCGTGGCCCTTCTCCATTGCCTAGCTCATGGTTGGGATCGTGTTAAACATTTAAGTTGTTATTCCTTATTGGGTTTAAGTACCCTTAGAAATGTAGTTGTTCTTCCTTATTGGGTTTAAGTACCCTTAAAGATGTCAAACTATGACAAAGTTGCGCGGGCTCGAGGCGTCTTGCCGTGACGGTCTGCCAGGCCCTTGTCAGCCTTCGCTTCCACCAGCGCATGAAAATATTAGGGACCCCTCATATAGACCCCCACAGAATAGGATTCCCTTAACCCTGAGCCCCTTAAAAAAGATCCCCACTGAGTAGGATTCCCCTCATATAGACCCCCAGATAGTAGGATCCCTTAAAGAAATATATATATATATATTATATATATATATATATATATTTACTTATTTATTTATTGATTGATTTATTTATATATATATATATATATATATATGTATATATTATATAACAAAAGGGGGACCCCACCCAATAAGGTAACCCCGAATTTCGGGGACTGCCCCGCCTTAGCTTCCACCAGCAGCCGCACGCACGCCACGTGGCCCTTGTCGGATGCACCAAAGAGGGCCGTCTCGCCGGAGCTGCTCTGCAAGTCCTTGTCAGCACCCGCTTTCAACCCTAAACCCTAAACCCTAAACCCTAAACCCTAAACCCTAAACCCTAAACCCTAAACCCTAAACCCTAAACCGTCCTTGTCAGCACCAGCTTTCGTGAGCAGCTGGGCAACCTCAGCGTGACCGGCCATGGACGCGAACATGAGGGCGGTGATGCCACCTTTGTCTGCCATGTCCTTGTCGGCACCCACCTCCACCAGCAAGCGCGCAATCTCAACGTGGCCGCTGGCAGATGCCAGCATGAGAGCCGTGTGCCCAGCACAGGTCCTCAAATCCTTCTCCGCGCCTGCTTCCAGCAGCAGCCGTACAAGCTCGACGTGGCCTCTCAACGATGCCAGCATGAGAGCGGTCAGGCTACCACGATCTGTTGCATTCTTCTCAGCACCCGCTTCCAGCAGCAAGCGTGCAATTTGCAGGTGGCCCTTCTCAGATGCACACATGAGAGGGGTCCTGCCATCACGGTGCGCCAAGTCTTTGTTGGCACCGGCTCTCAGGAGTAAGCGGGCAACCTCAGTGAGGCCACTGGAGGCGGCATAGACGAGCTCCTTCACGACGTGTCTCTGAACAGGAGACGGCTTCAGCAACAGCTGCAACTCCAGTGGCACTTCCAGCACAGCAGCATCCTGCAAGACAGTGCTGCGGTGTACGAGCTCCTGGATGCACACAGGGAGACCATGCAACTTCCGCAGGTGCAGCTTCAGGGCAGCGACGTCACTCAACTCTTCCTGGGTCAAGGTGGCCAGCTCTTCGCCAGAGATCCTCCAAACACGGAGCATCGCATCTTGGCTACTCGGTGACAGCATAGATGAGCTTGCAGAGGACGGCGAAGCCCCGAAACGAAGATGTGCATCTGTGCTGGAGCTCGCCAGCTGAGCCAAACACATTTTGCCGCCACAGAAAAAAAGTCCGGGATGCTCAAGGACGAGACAAAGGCACACAAGAAACGCGCAATCCCCACCTACGCAAAAAGACTCGACCCCTCCTTCGAAGTAGCGATTCCCAAAGTATTCTCATGTACTACATGGGGGATTAGGGTTTAGGTTCTTAGGGTTAAGGGTTTAGGATTTAGGGTTTAGGGTTTATGGCTTAGGGTTTAGGGTTTAGGGTTTCGGGGAGGTTCATGCTCACAAGCTTCCCCGTCAGAACAGAACCGTTCGACCTTCGCCGCAAGCACCACTCAGACCCACACATGTGAATGCGAAGCCCCGCGATGAAGCAAGAAACGCTTTTGGTTTAAGGTTTAGGGTTTAGGGTTTAGGGTTTAGGGTTTAGGGTTTAGGGTCTAGGGTTTAGGGCTTAGGGTTTAGGGTTTAGGGTCTAGGGTTTAGGGTTTAGGGTTTAAGGTTAAACGCCGACAGTCCATGTGCGGCCACCCGATCGGGAGTTCGGGGCGCAAGGGCCACCCACCGTAGTCCGAAACCCTAAACCCGAAAATCCCTACTTCCTCATAGCCCTCAGAACCCAAACCCGGAGCTTTGCCCACATCCTAAACCCGAAGCCCTGAGTCTCGAGAGCCTGAGAACCTCACTTCCTCACAGACCCTAAACCCCAAACTCTAAACCCTCAACCCTAAACCCTAAACCCGAAACCCTAAACCCTAAAACCCTACCCGGACAGTCGAACCGGTGGAGCCCCTTGTCATTTTCAAGACACGGGCACCTCTATCGCGGGTTCCCCCAAGACCCGAAACCCTCAACCCTAAACCGTAAACCCTAGCCCTAAACCCTAAACCCCAAAACCCTAAACCCCAAAACCCTAAACCCCAAAACCCTAAACCCTAAACCCCCTTCTGAGTAGTCATTGCAATATAGGGCCCTATACGGTACCCCAAAAAACGAGGAACCAGGAACTCAGAATTGGAGAGGGCTGAACCCCCGAACCCTGAACCGGAAGCCTCAACCCCCGCCACCCCCCCCCTTTAAGGGTTGAGGGGTTTAGAGTTGAAGGGTTTTAGGGGTTCTGGGGTGTGGGGGCAAGGGTTTTTTGGAACTTTTTGGGGGGTTTAGGGTTTAGGGTTCGGGGGTTTAGGGTTCAGGGGCTTAGGGTTTAGGGTTTAGGGTTTAGGGTTTAGGGCTTAGGGTTTAGGGTTTAGGGTTTAGGGTTTAGGGTTTAGGGTTTAGGGTTTAGGGTTTAGGGTTTAGGGTTTAGGGTTTAGGGTTTAGGGTTTAGGGGTCTTCGGCCTTGGCAGCGGCCAGCCGGGTCGTCAGCTCGGCGACCTCGCGCTGTCTGAAGTCTTCCGAAGGGTGGGCTGAGGGCTGAGGGCACATGCTGCAAGCCCTAAACCCTAAACCCTAAACCCTGAACCCTAAACCCTAAACCCTAAACCCTAAACCCCAAACCCTAAACCCTAAACCCATTCAACCCCTCAACCCTAGCCCTAAACCCTAAACCCTCATTCAACCCCTAAACCCTGAAACCCCCAAAACCCTAAACCCTAAACCCGGAACCCTAGGCTGTCTGCCAGCACTCCGCTGCTGCTTCAGGGGGTTTAGCGCACTGTCCAGAGACCCCCATATTCTTCAACTAGGGTTTAGGGTTCGGGGTTCAGCGTTCAGGGTTTCGGGTTCAGGGTTTAGGGTTTAGGGGGTTTAGGGGGTTTAGGGGGTTTAGGGGGTTTAGGGGGTTTAGGGGGTTTAGGGGGTTTAGGGGGTTTAGGGGGTTTAGGGGGTCTAGGGGGTTTAGGGGGTTTAGGGGGTTTAGGGGGTTTAGGGGGTTTAGGGGGTTTAGGGGGTTTAGGGGGTTTAGGGGGTTTTATGGGGTTTAGGGGGTTTAGGGGGGTTTATAGGGGGTTTTAGGGGGTTTAGGGGGTTTAAGGGGGTTTAGGGGGTTTATAGTGGGTTTTAGTTTAAGGGGGTTTAGGGGGTTAGGGGGTTAGATGGGGGGTTTAGGGGGTTTTGGGTGGTTGTTGTTTGGGTTTGGGTTTTTAGGGTTAGGGTTTAGGGTTTAGGGTTTTAGGGTTAGGGTTTTTAGGGTTTAGGGTTAGGGTTTTTTAGGTTTTAGGTTTAGGGTTTAGGGTTTAGGGTTTAGGGTTTAGGGTTTAGGGTTTAGGGTTTAGGGTTTAGGGTTTAGGGTTTAGGGTTTAGGGTTTAGGGTTTAGGGTTTAGGGTTTAGGGTTTAGGGTTTAGGGTTTAGGGTTTAGGGTTTTAGGGTTTAGGGTTTAGGGTTTAGGGTTTAGGGTTTAGGGTTTAGGGTTTAGGGTTTAGGGTTTAGGGTTTTAGGGTTTAGGGGCTGTCTGTTCCAGAAAGTATAGAAGGGATCCACAGCAAAGAGTGCGGAATACTACTGGAGCCTCCGGGAAATCCGCGCTGTTTTTGCAGCTGCGTGGGCTGCTCTGGATGAGTAGCTCTCTTCGGGCCCTAAACCCTAAACCCTAAACCACCCTAAAGTAAGCTATGGAAAATAGCGGTTACAAAGGCGATCGCGGTAAGCCAAACCCAAACAAACCCTAGGTGTCAAACGCTGAACGCCGAACCCCAAAGCCTCAACCCTAAACCCTAAACCCCAAACCCCAAACCCTAAACCCTAAACCCCAAACCCCAAACCCTAGACCCCAAACCCGAACCCCATAGACCCGTTCAAGGCTCCCCCAACCTTATTTAGGTCCAATCTTCCCGAAACAGCATTAAATCATGGAACCTAGGGGGGGGGGGGGGGGGGTTGGGGTAGTGGAGAGGGAGGAAGACCCTAAGCCCTCAGCCCTGAGCCCTGAACCCGAAACCCTAAACCTTAAACCCTAAACCCTAAACCCTAAACCCTAAACCTTAAACCTTAAACCCTAAACCCTAAACCTTAAAGGAACCTATGGGCTTCCACCAAGCCCCCCCTTCGTCGAGTTTGTTGGGCTGGCACCCTTGGCCTCATCGTTTGCAATCTTGTGCTTGACCTGCCAGAAACCATGCAGGGCGTAGGGTTTGGGGTTTGGGGTTGGGGGTTTAGGGTTTAGGGTTTAGGGTTTAGGGTTTAGGGTTTAGGGTTTAGGGTTTAGGGTTTAGGGTTTAGGGGGGTTTAGAGGGGGGAAGGCGTTTGAGCATGGATGTTGTCCTACAAGCCTTTAAACAAATACTACCCTCTAACCCTTGAATCGTTGAAACCCTCGAAAACCCAAACCCCTAGGCCCCTAAAACCCCCAAACCCTTAAACCCCCAAACCCTTTAGCCATAAACCCTTACACCCCCCAAACCCTTGAAACCTTAAACCCCTAAACCCCTAACCCCAAAACCACCAAGCCCTAAACCTCTAAGCCTTAAACCTTAAAGCCTCGATACCCAACAAGGGCCTACGGTTTCGGGTTTTGGGTCTAGAGTTTAGGGTTCAGCACCCAGTCATTTGAGATCCTGGGGATGAGGGTTCGGGTTTGGAGGGGGGGTACCAGAAAGGGGTTTAGGAAAATAGGGGACCCGAAACATAGAGCCACAAATTGCAGGATCCCCTTTTCGTAAGGACCCCAATAGGCTACCCCCCTGCACCAAGGTTACCCCCCTGCTGGATCCTAAACCTAGCTCCTAAATCTCCATAAACCTGCACCTTTTGGGCCTTTTGGGTTTAGGGTTTAAGGGTTCAGGGGTTTAGGGGTTTAGGGGTTTAGGGGTTTAGGGGTTTAGGGGTTTAGGGGTTTAGGGGTTTAGGGGTTTAGGGGTTTAGGGGTTTAGGGTCTAGGGGTTTAGGGTTTAGGGTCTAGGGCTCCAGTCCTAAACCCGGCACCTAAACAACAGAAAGAAGCCCTGAACCCAGACCTCCACATCCTGCAAGCAGCGCTTTAGGTCGGTGCTCACCTTGCGAGCAAGTGGGACGGAAGAGGCAAAGGCGTCCAGGGTGTAGGGTTTAGGGTTTAGGGTTTAGGGTTTAGGGTTTAGGGTTTAGGGTTTAGGGTTTAGGGTTTAGGGATTAGGGTTTAGGGTTTTAGGGTTTTTGGGGTTTTGGGGGTTTTTGGGGTTTTTGGGGTTTTTGGGGGGGCCAGGATGGCTTCGTTTGCCTGTCCAACTTCTCGCGGGAAACTCAAACCGAACCTTTCGTCTTCCAGACTCAGAAACCCAAACCCTGCAGCCCCTCACAAGCTAGACCCAGGAGTAACCTAGGAATCGAAAGGGTGCCCTTTCTGGTTTAAAGTTTAAGGGGTTTTTATAAGGGAACCTAAACCCCAAAACAAGGGAATAAGGGCCTTTAAACTCAACCCCTAAACCCTGAACTCAAGCCCTCAAAAGCCTTTTAACTCAACATCCGTCTGGCCCTGGGCGGGGACACCTGGCACGCTTCCTCCAGCTTCTGGGCCATCCTGTTCCTCAAAGTGGTCAGGGCTCGAAGCTTTGAAGTGCGGTTTCGGGTCTAGGGTTTAGGGCTTCGGGTTTCGGGTTTAGGGTTTAGGGTTTCGGGTTTCGGGTTTAGGGCGTAGGGTTTAGGGTTGCCCTGAAGTTCGGGTTTCGGCGCTTGGGCTTGAAGGTTGAAAGGCGTGCACGTTCCAGCAACTCGCGACAGAGGACTTGGGATTCCAAAGCATTTTAACTTCAGCCTGGGACTTCTTTCAGCGCAGGTTTACAATGTAGGGCCTCAGGGTTGGAGAGGGGCCCTCAAAGTGGCCCAAATATAGAAGAACCCTCAACGGCGCCATGCGTCACCTTGCGACATGCTTCCCTGACGACTGCCACTCTCCAAAACCGGAGTCTCAACGCATTCAAACAGAAGCCCCGTATTGAAGTACTTCGCGTCGCGGGCCGCAGGAAACAAACTCTGAATCCCCACAACCCTGGAAACCTGAAACCCTAAACCCTATAAAGCAAGAAACCTTGCTGTCTGCACTCATATCCACAGATTCCGCGCAATCAATATGTTCCATACCCAACAAAGCTACAGTTAGCTGCCATGCACGCTGCACTAAGCAAATCGAAGCCGGTAGATGTCGGGCGTTGTTTAACTGATCCGAGCTGTCATCAGGTTGCCGAACCGTATGCAAACGGTAGATGTTCGAGCCCCAGCATGTGGGTTCGAAGAACTAGAGGTCGTGCCCAGGCCCAACTTCAAATCTAGATACATACTACATGCAGGCATGTGCCCGCAAGTTTGTGTGTGAGTGTCTCTTATATATATATATATATATATATATATATGCCCATATATACATATGCTCCCCCCTGACCCACTGCGGTCTTGTGGCTGGATCTTGGGATGGGTGAGGCATGCAGCACTACCTCCTTCAGAAACTTCAGGTTTTGTCGAGCCGGCTCGAAAACACTCACATTTCTTACCCTGCCAGGGCCACGAAACTCGGCTCAAAAACAAAACGAGAACCCGAAATCCTAGTAACTATGGTCCAGCCCTTTTCCCCTTATATACAAATTTCGAGCCGGCTCGGAAAAACTCAAAAAACTCTTCCCCAGCCAGGGCCACGAAACTTGAGCCGGTTCGAAAAACCTGACAAACCCCGCGAAGTCCTAGAAACTATTGTCCAGCCCTGTTCCCCTTACAAGTTGAGAAAGCTGAAAATTGGCCTCATCCAAGCCTGAAGATCATGGTTTCTGGGAATTTCGGGTTTAGGGTTTAGGGTTTAGGGTTTAGGGTTTGGGGTTTAGGGTTTAGGGTTTAGGGTTTAGGGTTTAGGGTTTAGGGTTTAGGCGAGCTTGCCCGAGTTTCGTGGCACTGGTGGGCTAAAACCTTTGGGTTGTTTTCGAGCCGGCTCGAAAAAATCAAAAAACTCTGACCAATCTTCAGCTAGTACGATGAGTCTAGTTAAGAAACATGGGCGAAAGAACTTCCTGTTTAAGTTTTGCTTATCGGGGGACACGCGTGGAATCTCAGCTCAACATAGTAGATGAAACATAGGCAAAACAGAACCAATGTTAGGCCTTGCTTATGGGGGGGGGGAAGATGCTCGACGCCCCAACATATTCGAGAAAGCATAAGCTAAATGACTCCTGTTCTGGGTTTTGCTTCTCGGGTGGGAGATGGGTGCGATTGCTCGAGATACTGCTTTGTTATATGGAGCACAGCAGAGGTACACTATGCGAGATACCAGGCGTTGCTTATCGGGGGAGATGGTTGACATCCCAACACAACATATTGATGTTACACCTTGGGAGGTTCCCCTTTATACTAACAAATACTAACAGTCCGTAATCGGGATTATCGTACCCCCTATTATAATCCCTAATAAGGACTGTTAGCATAGGGGGGAAGTTAGCATAGGGGGGAACATCCTGAGTTTTATCACACAGAAGCAAAACAAGTCCGAATTTGGGTTTGCTTATCGGGGGGAAGATGCTTGCTTGTCGGGTCAGATAGGTCTGATACACACATGGGATATGAGGTTTTGCTCTTTTTGGGGGAGTCAGAATGTAGCTGAAACTGGCACTGCGAGGAATGAATCCAAAACCAGATTCCGTTTCAGAAACAAGTGCTAAGGTTCAGTAGCTACGCAAGTCTTCCTCGAGATATGCTTCGACAACTGTCCTAAGTCCACTTATAACCGTATAACCTACTTGGGGGACTTAGGGGGCTTATATGTACAGTTCTAGTTGGGGTTATAAGTACCCTGAACCTCGCCCAAAACGTGTGATATAGGGCTCGGAATAATTGCTAATAATATTCCCTTAGGGTCCCTTTGTAATCATACTATAGTAACCCCCAAAACCCAAGTATCCCCTGTCTCCCTGTCATTCCCCGTCAGACTCTGCCTTCTTGTCCTTCCCTGTCACCCTGTCTCTCCCTGTCTCCCCGTCTCCCTGGCTCTCCGCCTCTCCGTCTCTCAGTCTCTCTGTCTGTCTCTCTGTCTTGCTGGCTCTCTGTCTGTCTCGCTCTCTCTGTCAATCTGTGTCTCTGTCTGTGTCTCTGTCTCCGTCTCTGTCTCCGTCTCGGTCTCGGTCTCTCTGTCCGTCTCTGTCTCTATCCCTAAACCCTAAACCCTAAACCCTAAACCCTGAACCCTAAACCCTGTGCGTGCGACGTGGCCCAGACTGGCGCCGGCGTTTAGGGCGTAGGGTTTTGGGGCTTAGGGTTCTGGCGCTGAGGGCTCAGCGCCGGCAGGGTTCAGGGTCTGGGTTTAAAGCCCTCAACCCTCAACCCTCAACCCTCAACCCTCAACCCTAAACCCTAAACCCTAAACCCTAAGAGTAACTGCAAGTGCTGAAGAGTACTGCGGCCATCCAAGGCTTCAGGAAAACTAGAGCATCACCTCAAATGACCCAGGGAGGGAAAGGGCGGGCCACGAAGAAGTGTGCAGCTCAAAAGAAGTCTGTACACTTGAGCAACACAACATGCTGCGGGAAACAACGCGTTTGACAACTTCTGTTGCATTCTGACGGTATGGATATCGAAGGTCTCGACTTGATGTTCAAGTACCCTCAGCTTGGCACTTTCCATTCAAGACAGCTTCACAAGAATAATCGGCGCATTCTTTACAACCGCTTTCTCGCCCTCCTCTTCAGAAACTGCCGCACGAAGAGAGGACAAGAGAATACACAGCCAGAGTTGTCTGCCCTTTTGCTCCGGTCACGCCTGCACCTCGCTGCTGAGTAGAGTAACTGCAAGTGCCGAAGTAGCACTGAAGAGTACTGCGGCCATCCAAGGCTTCAGGAAAACTAGAGCATCACCTCAGATGACCCACCACTCCAGCACTGGACTCAAACCAGGCCGTAATGCAGTAGCATATCCCACGTGGAAGCGCAAGAAGGATAGCCAACCTTGCAAAGAGCTGCTCCCTGGCGAGAGGAGCAGCCAATTTCGCCAGATACCGGGAAGACGCACAACCCGAATCCAGAATGTGCCAGAGCACGCTGTGGGGGGCACAGCCCACAGCAGCCCACATCCCAAGAAACAAACCCCGAGCTATGCCTCCTAGCTCGGACCAGGTAGCCACAAGTGCCGGCTCATGTCGAATGGGTTCCGGTGACTTGGGGAAGAGCGTCAGCGAGAGTGCCTGTACACGATGAATTCACACTGAGCGGCGACACTCCACAATGCACCCCACAATGGCAGGACCAGCGCTTCGGCGGCCAGAGTAGAACTCCTTATCCATATCCTAACGGCAGTCAACCAAAGGAAAATGCGTCGCCAAAAATGAATGTCTGATGAGCTGGGTGCCGAAACAGCAGGGGCCAATCCTGCAGAGAGCCTGAGCAATTCTGTATGTGTTCCACAGGCATCAGTATGCAGGACAGAGAAAAACCCACCCATGGCTGGAGAGCCACGAAGAAGTGTGCAGCTCAAAAGAAGTCTGTACACTTGAGCAACACAACATGCTGCGGGAAACAACGCGTTTGACAACTTCTGTTGCATTCTGACGGTATGGATATCGAAGGTCTCGACTTGATGTTCAAGTACCCTCAGCTTGGCACTTTCCATTCAAGACAGCTTCACAAGAATAATCGGCGCAACCCTATCAGCACCGCACGAAGTGTCTTTAATGGAGGCCGGGAATCTCTTCCACGCCGAGCAGGTTGCGCAGACCCGCCTTGAATAGGAGCTTAGGGTTTAAGGTTTAGGGTTGAGGGTTTAGGGTTTAGGGTTTAGGCTTTAGGCTTCAGGGTTTAGGGCTTGGGCGCTCTAGACAGTAAAGCCGAAACTATGGAAGCCCTGGCATGATTTACAAAACTGCTGGTTGGTTAGTACCTGCCATTGTTTCATCGAAACATTCTTCCACAAAAAATCATATGTTCTCAGTCTAGAATCAAGATATACTGCCATTCGAGTTTGCTTGAGAATATTTGCCCCAAACCAAAGAACCTAAAGCCGAGGCCCTGAACCCTAAACTCTAAATCCTAAGCCCAATACCTTAAGACCAAACCTCCTTGCGAAGCCACAGTGGTGCAACATTGCTTTGGTATCAAAATTACTTGGGCGGGAACCAGAACAATCGTCGCAACAAGTACTCGAGGGAATAGCCCCCAAGACCCTAAACCCCAAATCCTAAAACCCTAAACTCTAAACTATCTAATACTTCATTATAAGGTGTGGGGTTGGGGGTCTTTTGGCTTGAGCTCGAGCGTGCCTTCATGAGCAAGGTGTCGTAGTCTTCATGAGACGGCTCCTCGTGTCTCTTGGCTTGGTTCTTGGGCGGTAAGGGTTTAGGGTTCAGCGTTTAGGGGTCAGGGTTCGGGTTTAGGGTTTAGGGCTTAGGGTTTAGGGTTTAGGGTTTCGGGTTTAGGGTTTAGGGTTTAGGGTTTAGGGTTTAGGGTTTAGGGTTTAGGGTTTAGGGTTTGGGGGTCAGGGTTCAGGGTTCAGGGTTCAGGGTTTAGGGTTTAGGGTTTAGGGTTTAGGGTTGAGGGTTTAGGGTTTAGGGTTTAGGGTTTAGGGTTTAAGGTTTAGGGTTTAGGGTTTAGGGTTTAGGGTTTACACTGCCAAGCGCCTGTTGCGTGCGACATGCTCCTACTAGCGCATCCAGGCCCCAAGCTTTAAACCCTAAACCCTAAGCCCTAAACTTAAACCCTAAACCCTAAACCCTAAACCAAACCCTAAACCAAACCCTAAACCCTAAACTTACCCTAAACCCTAAACCCTTACTGGTCCTCCGGGCCTCCTCGACCCAGCATGCCCAAGACACCAACACAACCATGAAGCAACTTCTAAACCCTAAACCCTAAACACTAAAACCCTAAACCCTAAACCCTAAACCCTAAACCCTAGGAAGTTTACGGCCTGTGGGTGACACTTTTTGAGCTTCCTCTCACGGTTTCTCCCGCTCCTCCACCTTTCGCGAATGCTGCTGCCGCTGCACATTCCGCGCGTTTCTGCGCTGGTGCCAGCCACAGTACCTGGGGGTAGTTTTCGAGTTTAGGGAGCAGGGTGTGGGGGTTTGGGGGGTTTTTAGGGTTTGGGGTGCGGGGAGTTTAGGGGTTTCAGGGTTTCAGGGTTTGAGGGTTTGAGGGTTTGAGGGTTTGAGGGCTTGAGGGTTTGAGGGTTTGGGGTTGAGTTAACCAGAACCAAAACCGGCTCCTGAAAGGCGAGCCTCCGATCCTTCAACGACTGGCTGCTAAACCCTCAACCCTCAACCCTCAACCCTAAACCCTAAACCCCTAAACCCCTAAACCCTGGACCCTAAACCCTAAACCCTAACTCCTAAGCTCTAAACCCTTTTGGGCCTTCTGAACAAAAGAGACTGTTCGTATAAGGGAGAGCATCCAAACCTATAAGGATGTTGCAACCCCTAAAGCCCCCCGAATAAGGCCTGAAATCCTCGACAAAATGCCCCAAAAGCACACAAAACTAACCTGCACCCCACAACCCTACATGCCCCCGAAAACCCTGAAACCTTCTAACACCCTGAAGCCCTACAAACCCTAAAGCCGCCGAAGCCCCAAACCCCACAAAAGGCCCCCCCAACCTCCCCCCCCCAAACCCTAAACCCTAAATCCCCCCCCCCCAAAAAAAAAAGAACAGGGAAGGTGCGTAGCGCAGGCACCCGCCGCCAGCGCCGCAACACTGCGGAGCCCAAAAGCGCCCGGAGATGAAGGGGCTGGGGCCATGGGCCTGGGCTGTAGGGATCTCGGTGAAAGTTTCGGGGAGTTTCGACGAAAGTTTCGAGGACATATCCGCGGAAAGTTTCGAGGAGTTTCTTAGTTGACTTGTGAATAGCTTCAAGTTACAGCGGCTTGAGGGTTTAGGGTTGTGGCTTCTGGTCCCCAGAGTAGCAATGAATGTGCCATAAAGTTGGCTGGAGTTGAAACGGCAGCTGTTAAGCAATTACAAGCTTCTAGATAGGACTTGACAAGGCCATGTGTAAAGAAAGAATTTGCACAACCCGTGGCTATGAACCGTCCAAAATAAGAGTAGACCTGACCAACCAAGACAAATCGATCTCGTTTCAGCCAGTCATCTAGTAGAGCAAGTGATCCAAGAAGACAAGCTATACTTGCCATGAATCTTGCAGAGTATATAGCTTCCATCATCAAAATAGTGAAGCTCAACTCTTGACAGCTCTGATTCAGATCTGGTCGTATTTCACGTGCCAACTATTTACAAGTGTTTTCCGGACCGGGCCTTCGGCCTGTGGCTGTACAATCAAGAGCTATTTTGGTTTTCTCGGCCAAGGGGGTCTAGGACTGTAGGGCGTAACGCCTCATCAGAAGCCCTCTCAAGCAAGAAGCCCTCTACCCAAGAGATTGGGGTTTAAGGCTATTCTGAAACCTAAACCCTAAACCCTCTGCCCCGTTCGTGCCGATCGCTTCTTCAAACTAGCTGCAAAACCCTAACCCCTCGACCCTCAACCCCGAAAACCCAAAAGCACCCTCTCCAATGCTCGACGGCCGGCAACACCGGAGTGGCACCCAACCCTAAACTCGCCACCCACCACACCCTGAACCCTAAGCCGCGCCTGCTCCGGGCTGTAGGCAGCGCTGGCGCCTGTCCCTTGGCCAGCGCGAGAAAGTAGAGGCCAAGGGAGGGCGGGGGGGGGGTTGACCCCCGAAAAGGGTCACCCCATTATCGGAAACCCCCAGATAGGAGATGCCAGGTACCTAATTCCCTCATTCACGGTTCAGAACCAGTCACGTGACTCAGCCCAGGCCCAGATGCTCACTGGAGATGGACAGGGAGCGAGGGAGCACGGGAGGGAGGGGCTTTAGCTAGCACTGTCGCAGGGTCTCTATCGATACGAACCTTTTTGAAGGCGGCAAGTTGTAGGGTTTCGGAAACAGGGTTTAGGGTTTAGGGTGGCTTAGGGTTTAGGGTTTAGGGTTTAGGGTTTAGGGTTTAGGGTTTAGGGTTTCAGGGTTTCAGGGTTTCAGGGTTTCAGGGTTTCAGGGTTTCAGGGTTTCAGGGTTTCAGGGTTTCAGGGTTTCAGGGCTTAGGGCTTAGGGTTTCATGGCCCTAGCTGCCCCACAGTCTCGCCGAGACTCTCCCGGGGAACAGAAGGCAGCGAGCATTGGCGGGGGCAACGGGCGCAGGGGCACAAACGGCACTTGGCCAAAAGAAGTGCTTCGGAACAGCAGCTGCTCTCAACAAGTCGGATCTTCCCCCTGTAACTTATGACTACCCCACACCCGAAAACCCTGAACCCTGAGCCCTATGACCTGAACCACGATTTGGGGGCCTCAATCATGAGAGTAGGGTTTTGGGGGGGTAGTATAGTATACTTATAAAGGGGACCCTCAGAAAAGACGATTAGTCTTTGCTCCCTACATGGCCCTACCTGCGGCATGCCCAGCTTCGGAGAAGTCCAAACCTCTAGGGTGCAGCCGAGGGCCTTCTTTCCAAGAGGGAGGAGGCTAAACATCGGGATGCTCCCCCCCCACCCCCTTACAGTAACGGTTCTTCACGGGGACTACAGTAGGGGGCTACGAGAGTCCCTACTAAGGACTGCTAGTATAAGGGGGGGCATTCCCAGGTTGAGCACCCTAAACCCGGAACCCTAAACCCTAAACCCTAAACACTAAACCCTAAACCTTAAACCCTAACCCCTAAACCCGAAACCCTAAGCCCCAAAGCCTAAGCCCCAAAGCCTTGGTCGACAGCCATCGGTTGAGGGGACTGGGGCTTGCGTCTCCGCAAGCTATGGGGCCTTGCGCGTGCCGATCACGTCATCATGGCAGAGGAGGTGAGAGCCCTTGGTGTAGACCTTGTTTGGTGCTGTTGGAGATCAACCCTCAACCCTAAACCAGAAACCCGAACCCGAAACCCGAAACCCTAAACCCTAGACCCTAAGCCCTAAACCCTAAACCCTAAACCCTAAACCCAAAACACTAACCCTAAACCCTAAACCCTAACCTACAACCAGAAAGCTCTGGTCTTCGGCTTGGGTTCGGGCATGGGTCGTTGAAACTTTGAGCTTATCTAGGGTTTAGGGTTCAGAGTTTAGGGTTCAGAGCTTCGGGCAGGGGTTTAGGGTTAGGGTTTAGGGTTTAGGGTTCAGGGTTTATTGTTTAGGGTTTAGGGTTTAGGGCTTAGGGTTTTGGGTTTAGGGTTCGGGTTCAGGGTTTAGGGTTTAGGGTTCAGAGTTTAGGGTTCAGAGTTCGGGGCTTGGGGGCTGAGGGGCTGCTTCGGGGCTTAGGGCTCCGGGGCTTAGGGGCTTCGGAGCTTGGGGTCTTAAGCGCTTCGGAAGAACCCCACTCGCGCGGACCACGACACCACTGCAAGCGGAACAGGTTAGAGGCTTAGGATCCACACCTGTAAACCCTAAACCCTAAACCCTAAACCCTAAACCCTCTGAGGCAATTTGCAATATAAAGCTCTAGGATGGCCCTCTCAAACTCTCCTCTTACAAAAACCAAGAAGGGAAAATGAAAAAAACAGATATCCCAAGGGCCTACCTAGGATTGAGGAGAGCCCTAGCTGTGGTTGATGAATACGAAAACGGATGCTTAAAAGACGATCAAGCTCACAAGCTCACATGACAAAAAAAAGAAGAGAACCCCTACTTCTGAGGGCGGCGCGGGAACATGCGTTGAGCCCAGAATGAACATGCTACTTCACAGTCATATTTTCCACAATAGAGGTACACCCGATATTTCCCCCCCCCCCCCCAAAAAAAAAAAAAAAAAAACTCCAACACGCTTATCCTGAATACAGAAACACCCAACAAAGGCATCCTCATTCTTGAAACACATGCGAAAGGGTTTAGGGTTTAGCGTGTAGGGTTTAGCGAGTTTAAGATTTAAGGTTTAGGGCGAAGCTCCTGGCTTAGGGTTTCGGGTTTCGGGTTTAGGGTTTAGGGTTTGGGGTTTAGGGTTTCGGGTTTCGGGGGTTTAGGGTTTAGGGTTTAGGGTTTAGGGTTTAGGGTTTAGGGTTTAGGGTTTAGGGTTTAGGGTTTAGGGTTTAGAGTTTAGGGTTTAGGGTTTAGGGTTTAGGGTTTAGGGTTTAGAGCCCGCCTGAGTGGCCAGATCCACCCGCTCGGAGAGGTCGCCGCAGCCCGTGATCTGAAGGCACAAGGGGGTATGGGCTTCAGTTGTTTAGGGTTTAGGGTTTAGGGTTTCGGGTTTCGGGTTTAGGGTTTAGGGCTTCGGGTTTAGGGTTTAGGGTTTAGGGTTTAAGGTTTAGGGTTTAGGGTTTAGAGCTTAGGGCTTAGGGCTTAGGGTTTAGGGTCGCCGACCCTGGCGGCGTGTTGGATGGGTTTGAGGAGGTGAAAACCTCCCTCTTTCCCTCCTTACCCCCCCCCCAAAACGCGCGGGGGGGGGGGGGGGGGGGTAGGGGGGGTCGGTGCACAATTTTTTCGTGGAGGACCCGCGTCACCCGCACCACCCCCCCCCCCCCACCCCCCCCCCCCCCCACCCCACCCCCCCTCCGCCCCCCACCCCACCCATCTGTCTTTTTGGCTTGAGCTTGTGTGTGCTACCCCCTACCCCCCCCAAACGTTTCCAGAACTCTGCCGAACAGGCTGGGATGACCTCTCAACTATACTCCAGCGGGGTCGGCGGCTTGAGCCGGAGGCTCTTAAATTTCGGGCTTAGGGTCTAGGGCTAGACTCTAAGAAACCTGACCCCCCAAAGCTCTCAACCCTAAACTCCCCAAAGCTCGAAACCCCAAACCCCGAAGCTCTAAATCTTCGCTCTGAAACCCTAAACTTCTAAAACCTCCCACGCTCAACCCTCAACCCTCAACCCTTAACCCTCAACCTAAACCCAACACCCTAAGCCCTAAACCCTAAACCCTAAACCGTAAACCCTAAATCCTAAACCCTAAACCCTAAACCCGAAACCCTAAACCCTAAACCCTAGACAGAAGAGGACTGTTGACGACCTTCGCGGAGGCTCTGAGCCCAGAACCCTTCCTGCATCACTGAATCCTATCGGGTTAGGGGGTTCAGGGTTTAGGGTTTAGGGTTTAGGGTTCAGGGTTCAGGGTTCAGGGTTTAGGGTTTAGGGTTTAAGGTTAGGGTTTAGGGGTTGAAGGCAACACCCCCAACTCTATAGGATTCAAGAGCAGGACCTGAAGTAGGGTTTCTATTGCTGGTCTCCCCAAGCAACCCACCGCATGTCTACCCCATGTCCCCCTAAACCCTAACCCCTAAACCCTAAGCCCTAAACACCCTAAACCCCCTAAACCCTAAACCCTAAAACACGAAACTCCTTCCCACGTGCTTTGCGAAAGAGCACCGGCAGGCCTCCTGCACCAGGGTGCGGTAGTCCTGGGACCTCAGAGCATGCAAAGTCCAAGGGTTTAGGGTTTAGGGTTTAGGGTTTAGGGTTTAAGGTTTAGGGTTTAGGGTTTAGGGCTTAGGGCTTAGGGCGTAGGGTGTAGGGTGAAACCCTAAACCCTAAACCTAAACCCTAAACCCTTTGTTTGGGCCGGTCCGACGGTCAGTGCAAGTACCAAGCGCTGTGTCCACGCAAGGGCGTCCGTTCGTGATCTTTGTCGGAAAAGGGTTTAGGGTTTAGGGTTTAGGGTTTAGGGTTTAGGGTTTAGGGTTTAGGGTTTAAAGTTTAGGGTTTAGGGTCTAGGTAAGAAGCTGTCTTCTACTTGGAGGTTTATGGCACAAATAACCGGACCTCCAAGTAGACAAACAGACGTAACGCAGCCGTTGCTACCAAGACTTACAATAAACACGACTCCCCAGAGCACATGCTTTTCAAGGCCGTCGCAATCAAACCCCTAATCCTCTAAACCTAAGCCCTTTACCCAAAACCCCAAACCCCAAACCCTAAACCCCAAACCCCGAAACCCTAACCCTATACCCCAAAACGCTAAACCCTAAACTCCTAGGTCTCTTAAAGCCTTGATCCCTAATCTCACACGCTGAGCTCCTCGCCCGAAGAGCCGTGCAACAGCCTCGAGCGGAGAGCTGCTCGTGGCCTGCTCGAAGGGGAGTTTAGGGTTTAGGGTTTAGGGTTTAGGGTTTAGGGTTTAGGGTTTAAGGGTTTAGGGTTTAGGGGGTGAGGGCTCAGAAGCCTGGTGCCCTGAACACCTAGACCCTGGACTTCTTTCTACGCCATCCCGAAACCCTTGCGACTCCAGACAGAGACTCTCAAACACCACCATGAAATTTGGGAAGGCTCATTCGCTCTTCTGCTTCCGTTAAGACATATTAGGTCCTTCCCCTGCCGTAACACTGAAGACGCAGGCGCTTGGGGCTGCAGCCGCGAACACCTGAAGCCCTACACTGGACGCTATCGGGCTCCTTATACAATGGGTCTCCCAAAAAAACCACCCCAATGTGGATACCCCCGCATGAAGGATCAACCGACAGTGAAGGCCCCAACACTTTCCCAGGAATTTCTGGCTTCTGGCTAAACCCTACACTCTAGACTTACTCAGGTCTCCTTCAAGCCAGTGAGGAAAACCCGAATCCTTGAATTGGGATATTCCCCCGTACACTAGCAGTTTTTAATGGTGATGATAATCGGGGGTACTATGCTCCCCAGTAGGGACGGTTAGTTTAAGGGGGAACATCCCAAACCTTAAATCCTAAACCTCAAGGCCTAAACCCTAAACCCTAAACCCGAAACCCTATACCCTAAACCCTAAACCTTTGGTTTTGGGACCCTGAACCCGCGGCCTCGATTCTCCTTTTCTTGGGCGACGCCTCCTCTGTGGCTGCCTGGCGTGAAAGCGCTTCAGGGAGCTTGAAGGAGCATTAGGTTTAGGGTTTAGGGTTTAGGGTTTAAGGCTTAGGGCTTAGGGTTTAGGAATTAAGGTTTTTGAGTTTTCGGTCTAGGGATGGGAAGTAGGAAGTAGAGGATAGAAGGTGAAGGCATTGCTGTCAGCTTTCCATTGCTCTCACCCCGAACCCCAAGCCCGATAAACCCCAAAAACCCTTTTTATACCCTTTAAGGGATTCTATAGTGTACCCCATTCCTTCATTCCCTGCTAACAAGTCCAGGATTGCTGACGGCCAGGTTCAAGGCTCCCCTGGTAGATGCCTCGTACTTGCTACTCATGGAACTACTATTTGTTTAAAAGCCCCCACTAACATATCAAAGATAAGAACCCCTATATTAGCCATAAAATGAGGAAGAATATTTTCCTTTTTTGGGGGGGGTTCTTATGCAAACAGCGGGAAGCGACAGCTTGGGGTTTCAGGATTGGAAGGTTGAGGCGGTTTAGGGGTTGGGGGTTCAGAGCTTTGTTGAGGCTTCAGGGTTTTGAGGTTATATAACCCAAAACCTAAAACCCTAAACCCCAGATCCTAACCCCAAAACCTTAAACCCCAAACCCTAAACCGTAAACCCTAAACCCTGTTTGTAGGTTTGGGGGTTTGGGGTACAAGGGGCATAGGGCCGATGGTTTGGGACAGGCGCCGCATGCGCAGGCTTTTCACTGCTGGATCAACACACAGCACTCTTGCTGCTTAGGGTCTGAGGCCTTTGTTTCAGAGATTGCAACCCCAAACCCCAAACCCTAAACCCCAAACCCCAAACCCTAAACCCTAAACCCTCCGGTGACGCCTCACACCCTCCGCGACCACTGAGGTCGCTCAGCTGCAATGCATGCACCGCGGTGGTCTAAAGCACCGCGGGATCTTCAAAGCTGCCCACATGATCTCACCTTCCAGGCCGGATTGATGCGATGAAGACTGAAGAGCGCGTAAGTCGCAAAACCCTAAACCCTAAACCCTAAACCCTAAACCCTAAACCCTAAACCCTAAACCCTAAACCCTAAACCCTAAACCCTAAACCCTAAACCCTACACTTGGGCCTTAACATGTGAGGACAGGGCTATCCAAGCCCAAGCCCACTACCGCGGCACCCCGAAAGCTAGTGATGATTGAGCTGCCCTAAACCCTAAACTTGCCCTAGAGCCTAAACCCTGAACCCTAACCCTCTCTTACATACACAATTTAAACCCTAAACCCTAAACCCTAAACCCCTAAACCCTAAACCCCTAAACCCTAAACCCTAAACCCAGCAAAGCTAAAACGCAACGAGTCGCATCCGCACGATTTATCCGCGCCGGACCCCAGGGCCTCTCACCCTGAAGGGGTTGTTCCAAGTTTAGGGCTTTAGAGAGCTTAGGGTTTAGGGTTTAGGGTCTAGGGTCTAGGGCCCCAGGGTTCTAGGGTTCTAGGGTTCTAGGGTTCTAGGGTTCTAGGGTTCTAGGGCTCTAGGGTTCTAGGGTTTAGGGGTTTAGGGCTTCGGGTTGCAGCGTTTGAGGGGTTTTAGGGGTTTTGTTTCGGGGATCGCGTCTTGAGAAGCGAAACAACCCCCACAAGCGGGGTGTCAGGTGGAGGAGCGGGCGAATTCGCGAAAGCCGCACCGAGGAGATGTGCTCCGGGCGGGCTTTGGCTGCTGTTGCTCCTTGGCAGGCGCCTTCTCAAAAACGCGAGGCGAGGGTTGCGGGTTTGGGGTTTGGGGTTTAGGGTTTAGGGTTTAGGGTTTAGGGTTTGGGGCTTAGGGTTTAGGGTTTAGGGTTTAGGGTTTAGGCCCTTCTTCAACCCGAAACCCCGCCAACAAAAGGGCTCGCACGGGCTCGCGCGGACTCACTGGGCGAAGCGGAGCCACTTCGGCGACTTCTTGAAGATGTTCACAAAGTCCTGCAGGCAACCCTAAACGCAAAACCCGAAACTTGGGATGTTCCCCCTTACACTAACAGTCCTTTATAGGGATTGTAGTGCCCACATTAAATGATACGATCAAGGACTGTTAGTAGAAGGGGGAACATCCCAACCCTGAACCCAGAACTCCAAACCCCAACTGCGGGGTTCTAAAAGGGGGGAAGCGGAGGAACCTTTCCATGTAAGATTACGAAAGCACGATAGGGGGAGCGATATTCTGGATCCTCTGGGAGTACTGGGGGGTACTAGGGGCTAGTACTAGGTTTAGGGTTTAGGGCTTAAGTAGGGTTTAGGATTTAAGTTTAGGGTTTCGCCTTTTGGCCCCCCCCTCTCAAAAAAGAAATGAACGAACAAATAACGAAGCAGAAAGCTCAACGGGAGCCGGTCTTTGAGGGCTGGGCAGTCCTCATCCTTCTCTGTGGTGGACTTGATGTGGCCCATGGGCAGCAGCCTGCAGGGCCCAAATACCCCAAATAGAATTGAATTTAGGGTTTAGGGTTTAGGGGCTAGGGGTTAGGGTTTAGGGTTTAGGGTTTAGGGTTTAGGGTTCAGGGTTAGGGTTTAGGGTTTAGGGTTTAGGGTTTAGGGTTTAGGGTTTAGGGTCTAGGGTCTAGGGTCTAGGGTTTAGGGTTTAGGGTTTAGGGTTTAGGGTTTTGGGTTTAGGGTTTGGGGTTTTGGGTTTAGGGTTTAGGGTTTAGGGTTTAGGGTTTAGGGTTTAGGGTTTAGGGTTTAGGGTTTAGGGTTTAGGGTTTAGGGTTTAGGGTTTAGGGTTTAGGGTTTAGGGTTTAGGGTTTAGGGTTTAGGGTTCCCCCAAAAAGGCTACTCCGGTTTTCGAAAACCCCCATAGGGTTTCAGGCTTCCAAGGTGTCTGAGCGCTGCAGTCACGCGTTGGTGTGAACGCTGAAAGCAAGAAACACGAAGAGTGATGGTAAGAACCCTTCTTTCTACGGTGACCAGAAAGGGAACGAACAAGAACCAAGAATAAACATCAAGCAGCAGAGAGCAAAGAAGAGCAGAACAACGAACAAAAGGAATGAAGAGTATGATTGCTTCTTCTTATTCTCAGAGCACTCAGACGCCCCTTGCGCCTCAGAACAAAGTGGTCGACCATGGGAAGATCCTCCCAGGCGCGTATGGCTTGGAGGGTAATGGGTTGAGGGTTTAGGGTTGTAGGGCGTGAGGGCATGTCTGGCAGTTTGAGAGGTTCGAGGCATTAGTGATTTTTTCTTTTTAGGGATGTAGGGCGCAGGGCTTCAGCCTTAAAGTGCTTTGGAGGGTCAGACGATTGGGAGAAACTTCAACCGAAACCCGAACCCCTGGAACCCTAAACCCTAGCATGACTCTAAGAATCTTCCTGGTCCTCAGCCCCAGCCTCTCCTTTTAGGGCTTAGAGGCCCTTTGGGGTTTTAGGGATCGAGGGTTTATCGTCTTTCGAGTTGTGGTAAACCCTAAACCCTAAACCCTAAACCCTAAACCCTAAACCGTTTTTAGGTCGCTTGGGGTGGCGTGGTGGGGCTCAGGCACTGTTGGGTGGAGACTCGATGGGCTTGAGGTCTCGCCCAGAAGAGTCCGCCAGTTTAGGGTTTAGGGTTTAGGGTTTGGGGTTTGGGGTTTGGGGTTTGGGGTTTAGGGTTTAGGGTTTAGGAAGCATCGGCCTCTGCTTGGCATGGAGCTGCCTGCAGCTCGATGGTGTTCCACGGTTGGTCTTTGAGGCCTTGACAAGACTGGAGGCACCAGAGTTCAGGGGTTTAGGGTTTAGGGTTTAGGGTTTAGGGTTTAGGGTTTAGGGTTTAGGGTTTAGGGTTTAGGGTTTAGGGTTCAGGGCTTTTGGGGTTCAGGGTAAAACCCTAACACCCCCAAACGTCTAAACCCTACATCCAAAACCCTAACACCCCCAAAACCCTCCAACCCACGGGATCTCAGCCGATAATGTGCGCCGCTTCTGTGATGCCAGCTTCGGGAGGGACATGAGGGTTCTTTTTGCGCGGGGGGTTGCATGACGACTCAAGGGTCGCTTTATGAGCTGTTTTCTGAGGAGTTGGGCTTAGGCTTTAGTTGTAGGCAGTAAGAGCTTCGGCCTTTGGGGTTTGGGGCCGAAACCTGGGCAACCAGAGCCCGAGTTAAGGGGTTGAGGGGCTTTGGGGCTTTAGGTTTGGGAGGAACCCTCGACCAACCAAAAAGGAAAAAGTGAATACTGTAACCTCTCCAGTTCTTCTTCTTATCATGACAATCTAGTACGCTGCTTTTGGCTTTGGCCTTGCTTTTGCTGCACCACTGTTCCTAAACTACAAACCAAAGACTCCGCAAACTCAGGCGGATACGTCCCTAAGCCCTAAGCCCTAAACCCTAAACCCTAAACCCTAAACTCCTAAAAGCCCTAAGCCCTAAACCCTAAACCCTAAACCCTAAACTCCTAAACCCTTAAGCCCGAAGCCGCAAAGCCCGAAGGGCCACAAAGGCCCCAACGGCGGTTGTCAAACGCTGCGGCATCTTCGACGTGACAAGGCCTCAGCTCGTGGAAATCTCTCGAAGACGCTGGAGGAGCTGCTTCGGGTGTAGGGTTTAGGGGCTTAGGGTTTAGGGTTTAGGGTTTAGGGTTTAGGGTTTAGGGTTCAGGGCTTAGGGTTCAGGGTTTAGGGTTAGGGTCAGGGTCACTGAGTTCCGAACCTCTTCGCTCGCGGGCATTGAGGCGCAAGTGGCCGAATGCCCCTGCACCCTAACCCCTCAGACTCAAACCCCGGCCCGAGAGCCTAAGCACTGCTCCCCTGGACCCCGAAAACCCTAAGCCCTAAACCCGCTGCAACAGAGGATGAGCGGGGTGAGTGAGTTTGGGGTTTAGGGTTTAGGGTTTAGGGTTTAGGGTTTAGGGTTTAGGGTTTAGGGTTTAGGGTTTAGGGTTTAGGGTTTAGGGTTTAGGGTTTAGGGTTTAGGGTTTAGGGTTTAGGGTTTAGGGTTTAGGGTTTTGAAGGTCTAGGCACTTAGGGTTAGGGGGTTTTAGGGTTTACGGGTTTGAAGGTTTATGCTCTACCCTCCAACCCCTAAACCACTTCAGCTGAACCCCGAGTACCGAGGCGGCTGCACCCCGAGGCCGTCGCACACCGACCTGCAACCAGAAGACTCCAGGGGAGGCCCACTCAGGGCATTTAGGATTTAGGGCTTAGGGTGTGATCCCCGACAAGCTATGAAGCCGAATCCCAAAGTACAAATAGCTCGATCCGAGGGGTTTTTGGCCACTTTTTGCCGAAGCCTGGGGTGCCCTCCCCCCACGAGGCCTCCCTGTGAACCCTAAAGCAAGGCTTTGTTGAAGGCTTTCAAGGATAGAGTCCAGAATTTTGGCCGAATGCTATTTTCCGTCTTGCAAATTGAACAACACGACCCCCTGGGCCGTGAAAGGAGGGGGGAGGGCTTTTCACCGAAATCGGCTTTGGAAGCTCTTGCAGACTGCCAAGGCTCTTGGGAAGCTTGCCCAAGATTTCTGGAGGCTTCCACCCTTCAAAGACGCTTAAGGGGGTCACAGCTTTAGCCAAAAGGGAACACCATTCTCGACCCTTTCTGGAGCAGCGAAAAGGTCGCGAAAAGGTCGCGAGAGCGCATGGACCAACATTACTCTTCGGAAGCTTCCAGGCCTGTGCAGGCTTCCCAAGGCTGCTGGAGGCGAAACCCGAAATCCTAAACCCTGCGTTTAGGGCTTTTTTTAGCAGGAAACAACCCTAAACCCTACACTTAGGTTTGTTTAACGTTTAAACTATCCTAAACCCTAAAAGGGCTTTTTGACGCTAATAAACCCTACATCCTACGTCCCAACGTTTAGGTTGCGACGCACAACGCTTTAGCAGTTCCAGCACGCGAGGAGCCATGCGCCGGCACCTTCCAGGGGCACCTAACGGAGCTCGCTGTTAGTTTTGGGCTTTGGGCTTGGGGCAAAAAGTCCCCTTGCAACGCTAAACCCTAGCCCTAAACCCTAAACCCTAAACCCTAAACCCTAAACCCTAAACCCTAAACCCTAAACCCTGACAGCCCCCAAAACCCCTGAACCCACGCCTCGCAGCTTCGAGGTGTCTGGCTGGCGCATCCTGGGCCACGGAGACGACGAGGCCTTCCTTCCAGGGCGTAGGGTTTAGGGGTTGAGGGTTGAGGGTTGAGGGGTTGGGGGTTTAGGGTTTAGGGTCTAGGGTTTAGGGTTTAGGGTTTGGGGTTTAGGGTTTAGGGTTTAGGGTTTAGGGTTTAGGGTTTAGGGTTTAGGGTTTAGGGTTTAGGGTTTAGGGTTTAGGGTTTAGGGACAGAGGCTTAGGGGCATGAGGGTTTGCAGGACTTAGGGCCTGTGCAACCCACGCAACGCAACTGTGGGGCTGGTCTAGGCGACTATCCACTTGTCAAGGAGCTTTGAACTGAAGTTAAACCCTGCACCTCTCCAAACCCCGAACCCTAAGCCCAAAAAACCTTTTCACCCCCAACCCTAAACCCTAAACCCTGAAACCCCGAAACCCTGAGCTGTCACCCCCCCCCACCCTGAAACCTGAAGCCTCCAGCCTCCCCTAAGCCATGGAAACACTCACTAATCTCAACCGGCTTAGTGTTTAGGGTTTAGGGTTTAGGATTTAGGGTTTAGGGTTTAGGGTTCAGGGTTTTGGGTTTAGGGCTTGGGGCTTGGGGCTTGGTGTTTGGGGTTTGGAGTTTCTAGGGTCTGGGGTTTTTTAACCCGAAACCCCAAACCCTAAACCCTAACATACAGGCCTTCGCATTGGTGAGCACGAAAGGAAGCAAGTGCAGGGCGAAAGCAGCAAGGCGGTCCTTTAGGGTTTAGGGTTTGGGTTTAGGGTTTCGGGTTTCGGGTTTCGGGTTTCGGGTTTAGGGTTTAGGATTTAGGGTCTCGGGTGTAGGGCTTCAGGGGCAGTCAATATAGGGGCCGGAGGAATTCCTAATAGTATTCCCTTATGGTCCCTGTCCCTGTATATGTCTACTACAATAGCCCGCCCCTAAAGCAGGGTTCAGAACGGGATCACGGGTTTAGCTCTTGGGGATTAGTTCTATTTTTAGGCCAGGGGTTTTTGCGGGTCTCAGGTCTGCTTTGGATTTCACTCGGGACGGTCCGTGGCCGCGAGGCGCAAGATTGTCGAGACTGGAGACAGCGGCGGCCGCCTTCGAGGCGTGCGGGTTTAGGGTTTAGGGCTAAGCATTTACGGTTTAGGGCTAAGCATTTCGGGTTGAGGGCTAAGCATTTAGGGTTTAGGGTTTAGGGCTTAGAGTTCTGAGGGTTTTCTCACAGCATTTAGGTGGTTCGTCGGACGATATCGGGTGGTCTCGGCAGATTGAACTTTCGGAAAATCGCATGACGCGAAGCTCTTTAGAATCTCCCCCAAACCTATACCCGAAACCCCCAAAAAACTTGAAAGCCCCAGACCCTGAGCCACGAAACCCCTAAACAACCAAACAATCGCATAGAATCCCCACGAACCCTGAACCTCAAACCCCCTTCCCGCCCAAACCCCCAAACCCTGAACCACTAACCCCATAAACTCCTAAACCCTAAACCCTAAACCCTGAAACCCTACGGCCTGAACCCTGAACCACTACTCCTAAACACTAAACCCTGCCCCCCTACACCCTAAACCCCAAACCCTACAAACCCTAAACCCTAAACCCTAAACCCCAAACCCTAAACCCCAAACCCCAGCAGCCCTGGTGCCCCCAGAAGCCAAGGCGCTGGAGGCCCCAGAGAGTGGTCCGCTGTCCGCAGCCAAGTTTGGGGCCGCAGCTGTCCTTCACTTATCGGATCGGTTTGGGGTTTAGGGTTTAGGGTTTAGGGCTTGGGGTTTGGGGTTTGGGGTTTGGGGTTTACAGTTTGGGGTTTGGGGTTTGGGGTTTGGGGTTTGGGGTTCTGGGATTTGGGGTTTAGGGTCCTTGAGGGTTTTGTGGCGACATTGTGGGCACCAGGTCAGAAAAAGAGCGCGCAAGGTCACCACAAGGTGCCAGGTCATAGCAAGGTCATGACAAGGTCATGGGACCTTTGTAGTGACCTTGTGATGACCTTGCCCACAAGTTTTTTGACCTTGTAGTGACCTTGCCCGCAAAGTCATTCATTGACGTTTATAGTGCATGTGTAAGAGTGGTTTGGGGTTTGGGGTTTAGGGTTCTGGGTTTAAAACCCCAAACCTTAAGCCCCAAAGCCTCAACCCCAAAAGCCCTAGACCCTCAACCCTCAACCCCAAACCCTAGACCCTCAACCCTAAACCCTCAACCCTAAACCCTAAACCCTCAACCCTAAACCCTCAGCTTGGCTTGACACCTTCAAGTACTCGGCCAGCAGCACCGCGTAGCCGGTCACGTGCTCTTCGTCCGCCGCACGCCTGGGCTAACGCATTTCGGGGTTGGAGGGTTGGGGGATTTGGGCTTTGGGGGTTGAGAGAACCTCAGGCAGCTCCCATTAGGGGTTTAGGGGTTTGGGAGCTTACTGAGGTTTAGGTGTGGGGGTTTGGACATGCGAGTTCAATGTTTCCCCAATTCCGAGACACCCGAAACCCTGCACCCAACACCAAGGTTTTGAGTTAAGGGTTGAGGCTTTAGGGTTTATGGCTTCGGGCTTTCTGCCCCCCGGCCCCTCAAGAGCTAACGCCCCCCCCCCCCTACCCCTCCTCCAAAAGAAAGGCAAACAAGCCCGGTAAGGGGAGAGCCCTAAACCCTACACCCTAAACCCTAAGCCCTAAACCCTAAACCCTAAACCCTAAACCCTAAACCCTAAACCCTAAATCCAAAGAAAGGCAAACCAGCCCCGGTGGTGCAGGGCCCGCCCCAAAACCTTTCGTCGACCAGCTGCAGAAGGGCCAGGAGAGCGCCTTGCCCCAAAGCCTGCCAAGATGCAAGTTGAAGTGAGTTTTGGGTTTAGGATTTAGGGTTTAGGGTGTAGGGTTTAGGGTTTAGGGTTTAGGGTTTAGGGTTTAGGGTTTAGGGTTTAGGGTTTAGGGTTTAGGGTTTAGGGTTTAGGGTTTAGGGTTTAGGGTTTAGGGTGTAGCGTTTAAGGGTTGAAGGGTTAAGGATTTAGGGTTTAGGGTGTAGACTGAATTTGAACCCCACCTGAGTTGTTGAATCACATAGTCGTATCATGCAGTAGGCTGGTTAAGGGGGTGGAGGGGACTACCACTGCAATGAGGATACTTCTAGGTTTTTTGGGGCAGGGTATTGTTGGCTTTGGCTTGAATCAACCCAGAGGTGTGCAAGGTTTTGTCTGCTGAAACGACAGGTACCACGTTGACGTCTCATGCACTGGTCTTCTGCATAACTTGGGATGTTCCGCCTTCTACTAACAGTCCCTAACAGGGATTGCAACAGGGGTGTACTGCAATCCCGACTAAGGACTGCTAGTATCAGGGGGGGAACATCCCAATGCAAAACTGTGCAGATTCACAGGTCCGGTGCGTGGGGCGCACCCACGGCTCCGTTCACCCTGAACCCCAAACATCAACCCCGTTCTGATATCCTAGGGCCTGAACCCTAAACCGTAAACTCTAAACCCCTAAACCCTCAACCCTAAACCCTAAACCCTAAACCGTAAACTCTAAACCCCTCAACCCTAAACCCTAAACCCTAAACCCGAAAGCCCCGACATTTCCCGCAAGCTGGGGGAAAGGCCTCCGGCGCACGGCCGGCGCACGCAGCCAGGTGCGCCGTCTCGTAGCGCGCCATGTAGCCTTGAGGGGGTCCGGAGGGTTCATAGGGTTTAGGGTTTAGGGTTTAGGGTTCATAGAGTTTAGGGTCTAGGGTTTAGGGTATAGGGTTTAGGGTTTAGGGCTAAGGAGACAGGGTGCCTCGGGGTGGTTGCGCCCATCTCCTGTTTTCAGCGGCGGTTCGAAAGAAAGCTCCTGGGGAGCGATCTCCAAGTCCCTCAAATCCATGTTGAACTTCACCAGGAAAGGTTGACTAAGGTTGTCGACCAGCTGTTCTAAACCTCTATTGCCCCTAGACTTTATGAGGAAAACCCCGATTTCCTCAGAACTTTAATTGGAAATGCCTAGGGCTTTTGGGGCTTCAGAAGAATTGGGCTTGTTTAGTATTCGGGTTTGGTGTTAAGGGTTATTAGGTTTGGGTGTATTGGGGTTAGGCAGGGCCCTAAACCCTAAACCCTAAACCCTAAACCCTGAACCCTAAAGGGGTCTAGTCGGAGCCTTCAGGGGGCCTAGGGCTTAGAGGGCCTTCGGAGTACTGAAGATTCCGGCCTATAAAGCTTCGAGATAAGAAACGACTTAACCGAAGACCCTTTCTGCTCTGAATCCCTACATGACCCCTAAGCCCTAAATCCCTAAATCCCTAAGTCCCTAAATCCCTGAATCCCGAAATCCCTAAATCCCTAAATCCCTAAATCCCTAAATCCCTAAATCCCTAAATCCCTAAATCCCTAAATCCCTAAATCCCTAAATCCCTAAATCCCTAAATCCCTAAATCCCTAAACCCTAAACCCTAAATCCCTGAACCCTAAACCCCAAAGCCCTAAACCCCGAAACGCTTCAGCTTGCAGCAAAGGCAGACCCGGGATCCCCAGACAAAACATTGCAGCTATGTCGAAACGATTTAAAAAGGGCTTTGGGCTTAGAGTTCCGGGTTTAGGGTCTAGGGTTTAGGGTCTAGGGTTTAGGGTTTAGGGTTTAGGGTTTAGGGTTTAGGGTTTAGGGTTTTTTGGGTTTTGGGTTTTGGGTTTAGGGTTTGGGTTTAGGGTTTAGGGCTTACGGTCCAGGGCTTAGAGTTTAGGGTTTGGGTTTTAGGGCTGTAGGATATACACCGAGACATACCTTTGATGAATACACATGTGGGAATTTCCCAAAATTCGGGCACCCTCAACCCTAAACCCTAAACCCTAAACCCTAAACCCTTTAAACCCCCTAGAATCCCCTTGAAGGAACCCCCCAAAAAGGGCGGGTACCCCTGTTTTCGGAAACCCCCATGCAGAGGAACCACTGTTCAAGAACTCCAAGAGGACAGTGAACCCTGAACCCTAAACCCTAAACCCTAAACCCGAAACCCTAAACCCTAAACCCTAAACCCCAAACCCTAAACCCTAAACCCTGCCTCTGTGCAACCCGAGCCGCTTGGCGTGCTCGAAGGAACAAAGACGGGCCCCTGGGTGTAGAGGTGCCTCCAGTACTCTTAGGGTTTAGGGTTTAGGATGTAGGGTTTAGGGTTTAGGGTTTAGGGTTTAGGGTTTAGGATTTAGGGTTTAGGATTTAGGCTTTAGGGTTCAGCCTTCCAGGTTTGGCATTCGAGGTTAGGATTCAGGCTTAGGGCCTCAGGGCTTCCGGCTTGGGGTTTTTAGGGTTGAGGATTTTGGATTTAGGACTTAGGGTTTAGCGGGTTTCCGGGCGATTTGTGGACGCTGTGCTTTCTGGGCTTGAGGCTTCTAGGATGCAGGGTTTAGGGTTTAGGGTTTAGGGTTTAGGGTTTAGGGTTTAGGGTTTAGGGTTTAGGGTTTAGGGTTTAGGGTTTAGGGTTTAGGGTTTAGGGTTTAGGGCTGGCTTCGATACTTTTTCCCCAAGGAACATATCCGCGCGGGGAGGAAACTCGCCGAAGATCTCACCATCCTGCTGCGCAGTGACGCGAAGGCTTCCCTACACACCCTGAATCCTGAACCCCATTCAGGGTTTAGGGTTTGGGGCCGTAGGGTTTAGGGTTTAGGATGGTTTAGGGTCCTAAGCCCTGAACCCTCACACCACGTCTGCTTCTGTCTTGCTCTTCTTTCTTGCTTACCAAGCCAATACCCGTCCGGATGTCGCAAGTCGCCATCTAGCCTTAAGACTCCAAGTACCTCCTAAGGAGGGTTCTGGGGTCTCAATTCCTAGGGTTTTGAGGGCCCAAGAGCCTTAGGGAGAGGAGCGGAGGGGTTGTCTCAGGTTGACGTTCTGGTTGGCCTGCCGACTCCAAAAAGGGACCTAAACCTTAAACCCAAAAATTGGGATGTTCCCCCTTATACCACCAGTCCGTACTAGGGATTACAGCACCCCCCTATTAAATAATCCCTCTTAGGCATTCTTAGTATAAGAAGGAAACCTCCCAACTGATAAACCCCAAACCTCAACCCTCAACCTAAAGCGCTCGGGGCGCAGTCCTGCGGCCGAGCTTGCGCCGTCAGGGCCGGCCGGCCCGCCCGGCCGACGCTGTAGATTGCCTCAAGCGAGGAGATCCCGCCCTTGGGGGGGTTTAGCGCATGCGGGCTTCGGGGTGTACAGTTTGGGGGGTTTGGGTGGGGATGTTCCCCCTTATGCTACAGGCCCTTAATAGGGATTTAAAAAAAACCTATTCGAATCCCTAGCGTACGGGGGAACATCCCAAGGATTGAGATTTTTGTTTGGGGGGGTGGGGTTTGGGGCTTTGGGGAGGAGGTTCCACCTTTGGGTTTAGTGTCCGCGGGTGTCGGGGTTTGTAGTTCTGGGGCTTGGGGTTTGGGGGTTTTGGGGGTTTTGGGGTTTTGGGGTTTGGGGTTTAGGGTTCTGACAAGGGTTTAGGGTTTAGGGTTTAGGGTTTAGGGTTTAGGGTTTTGAAAGTCCAGGGTTGCCGCAAGGGCAACCTCAGAGCCTCGACCCCCCCCCCTCCCCACACGAACGCAAAGAAGATAAGATCTCAACAAACGCAACACAGACCGAAAAAAAAAAAAGAAGCAAGAACCCCAATCCCTGAACCCCAACCCACCAGAGCCCCTAAGCACCAGGTAAAGGGTTTAGGGTTTAGGGTTTAGGGTTTAGGGTTTAGGGTTTAGGGTTTAGGGTTTAGGGTTTAGGGTTTAGGACAAAAAGCAAAAAAAGCACACATCCGAAGCCCGAAAGACGCGGACGTTTCGACAAGCAGCCTGGGCCGTTGACTCGAAGAGCTTCCACATCATGCTAAAGCCTGTAGGGTTTAGGGCAAGGCTTTGGGTTAGGGTTTAGGGTTTCGGGTTTAGGGTTCAGGGTTGAAGGTTTAGGGTTTAGGGTTTAGGGTTTATGGTTTAGGGTTTAGGGTTTAGGGTTTAGGGTTTAGGGTTTTTTGGGTTTTGGGTTTTGGGTTTTGGGTTTTGGGTTTAGGGTTTAGGGTTTAGCACCAAACCCTGCAACACCTTCCCCACTCTCTCCCCCCCAACAAAAGGAATGCTTCACTTCGGGCTTGAACCCACACCCTCAAAACCCACTACAAACCCTAATACCCCCCCCCCTCCCAAAGCTGCCCCCTAAACCCTAAACCCCAAACCCTACAAACCCTAAACCCTGCACCAAAGACCCCCTCAAACCCGACGAACCCTAAACCCTAAACCCTACAAACCGAAAACCCTAAAAACGCATCCCGGCTGCCCGACTTGTCGTCGCCGTTGACGGCGAGTGTGATGGGCTGCTCAACGGTGAGCCATCTCGCCAGGGCCTATGTTCAGGGCCTAAGGGTTTGGGGACTGGAGGGGTTGGGGTTTAGGGTTTAGGGTTAGGGTTTAGGGTTTAGGGTTTAGGGTTTAGGGTTTAGGGTTTAGGGTTTAGGGTTTAGGGTTTAGGGTTTAGGGTTTAGGGTTTAGGGTTCAGGGCCTAAGGGTTTGGGGACTGTAGGGTTTGGGGTTTAGGGTTTGGGTTAGGGTTTAGGTGTAGGGTTTAGGGTTTCTGTTTAGGGTTCGGGGTTCAGGGTTCAGGGTTTAGGGTTCAGGGTTCAGGGTTCAGGGTTCAGGGTTTAGGGTTTAGGGTTTAGGGTTTAGGGTTTATGGTTTAGGGTTTAGGGTTTGTAGGATTTGGGGGTTTAGTGAGTAGGGTTTTGTAGGGCTTAATCGGATTTGGGGGCTGGAGTGCTTTATCGGCTATATGCGAATCGTGTGATGTCCATTTGTGGTAGCTCAGTTCATCTAGCTTGAACGCCTACGATTCATGCCGTTCTGGTTTGGGGTGGCGAGCTTCAAGTTATTCAGCGGGTCTTGACGTTTTCTGGGCATGAGGATCGACTTTTTGAGTTTGCGGCACAGGGTGCTGGTGTCTCTCTCTCTCTCTCTCCCTCTCTCCCTCTCTCTCCCTCAATTATGCTTTTTCAGCTTCTTCTTCTTCTTCTTTTTATGATTCTTCTTCTGCTTCTTATTCTTCTTCTTCTTCTGATTATTATTCTTGTTCTTCTTCTCATTGTTATTATTCTTCTTCTTCTGCTTCTTCTTCTTATTATTCTTCTTTGTCTTCTTCTTCTGCTGTTTTTTTATTATTCTTATTCTTATGCTGAAGGGTGTACGCACCCCCCGCGCACTAGGCGCGCGCGAGAAATGTCCAAGAAAAAACAAATACCAAACCCCCGACCCCCCAAACCCCCCCTAAAGCCAACCCTACACCCGAAAAGCCCTGAGCCCCAAACCTGAACCCCGGATAACCCCGGCGCTGAGCGTCCTGGAGGTAACTCCCATCCGTGATGGAATTTCCGGCCGGCGGACGGCTCACCTTGGGAAGGGCTTGGCACCACTCGTGCAGCCTTTTTACGGCTTAGGGTTGAGGGTTTGGGGCTGTCTGGGGTAGGGCTTAGGGCTCAGGGGTTTGTCTTTTGGGGTTTGGGGGCGACCCTCCCTAGACCCTGAAACCAAAAACCCTAGAACCTTAGAGTCACGAAACGCGAGCCTGAAGGCTGTAGACGTGGCTGCGAGCAGCGACGTCTTGCTGCTGGTTACTCGGGAATGAAAGACTGGAATGTTACTATACGGACTATACGTACTGACTACTCCTTCATTCCCCACCATGATGGCCCTGGCAATTTAAGCAGATGTGCCAACGACAGAAACAGATGACATCCAAATTGCACTAGCAGTGGCACTACCAGCGCTGTCAACACTACCGACGCTGGTGTCATCCCAGATGGAGCAGATGGCATTTGTAGCCCTAAACCCTAAACCCGAAACCCTATACCCTGAACCCTGAGGAAATTGCCACAAACCCGAAATCAGCGCTCGCGATCCGGGGGGCATCCAGGTAGACCCGCCGCCAATTCTCCTCCAGGCCCGTCGGGGTGAGGTTCTCAGCAATGCGATACCTGGGAGTATCAGAGGGTTTAGGGTTTAGGGTTAGGGTTTAGGGTTTAGAGCTTAGGGTAGTTCCATGGTCCCCTCATATGAAGCCATCTATGCCCCTATAGTACTCCGTAAACGCCCACAAAGTTTAGGGTTCGAGGTCTAGAGTTTAGGGTTTAGGGTTTAGGGTGGGGTTTTAGGGACTTAGGGGGGGTTGAGGGTTTGAGGGCTTGGGGGGTGTTGGGGTTTTGGTTAACCCTAAACCCTAAACCCTAAACCCTAAACCCTAAACCCTAAACCCTAAACCCTAAACCTAAATTGTAGGGAGCCCACGGAACCCTGAACATGCACATCCCCAATGCAAGCCGTCTTCGCCCTGCACACTGAACTAGGTACTCCAGGGGCCTGCTTACCCTAAACCCCAAACCCTAAACCCTAAACCCTAAACCCTAAACCCTAAACCCTAAACCCTAAACCCTAAACCCATAACAAACAGCACTTCAATCTGGCACGCTGTGAGCCTGAAAACCCACACCCCTCAAACCCTGAAGCCCTGAACCCCAAACTCTGAACCCTCATCACCTATACACCTTGCCGTAAGTCCCTGCGCCCCAAACCATTGTCAAGCCCTGAATTCCCACAACCCTGAAGCCAAAAACCTCAAATCCCCCAACCCCAAAAGACCCCAACCCTAAACACTCAACCCCTGAATACCCATAATTTATGATCCTGCCCCCTAACTTGGAGGTTCATGGTACTTATTAAACATTTATAACTGTACTCATAAACCACTTATACGCCCCCTGAGTGCCCTAATATGGTTCTGAGTAGAGTTATAAGTGCAGTTATCATGGGTTAATAAGTACCATGAACCTCCAAGAAGCCCTAAACCTTAAACCCTAAACCCTAGACCCTAAACCTTATACCCTAAACCCTAAACCCTAAACCCCAAACCCTAGACCCTAGACCCTAAACCTTATACCCTAAACCCTAAACCCTGAAACCTTACACCCTAAACCCTAAACCCTAAACCCTAAACCCTAAACCCTAAACCCTAAACCCTAAACCCTAAACCCTGACTCATCTTCAGGGGAGCGGCGCGACCGGCTGAGTCGCGGGGGAGGCCTCGAGGAGCTGGTACCCCGCCTGGGCCTCTTCCGGAGACGAAGAATGGCTTGGGGTTTGGGTGTTAGGGTTTTACGGTTTAGGGTTTAGGGTTTAGGGTTTAGGGTTTGAGGTTTAGGGTTTAGGGTTTAGGGTTTAGGGTTTAGGGTTTAGGGTTTAGAAGAATGGCTGTAATCCCAAAGCCCTGAAACCCTTAAAGCCTTAAGTCACAAACCCTAAAGCCCTAAACCCGAAGCCCCAAAACCCTTAAAGCCTCAAATCACAAACCCGAAGACTTTCAAAGTCCTAAGACCCGAAGCCCTGAAAGCCCCTAAAGCCTTAAACCACAAACCCTAGAAACCCTGGAATCCTAAACCCGTTTTCCGAAAACCCAAAGGCCTTGAATCACAAACCCTAAAACCCTAAAAATCCTACACCCGAAGCCTTGCCTTGAATTACACACCCCAAAAAAAGCTAAGATCCCGGGTTTGGGTTTACGGGTTTCAGAGTTTTGAGGTTTGGGGTTTTAGGGTTTTAGGGTTTAGGGTTTAGGGTTTAGGGCTTAGGGTTTGTAATTCAAGGCCTTACGGTTTTAGGGCTTCGGGTTTAGGATTCCAGGGTTTTAGGCTCTGCAATTTAAGGCTTTAGCGGTTTTTTAAGGGCTTCGGGTTTTCAACACACCTTAAAACCCTAAACCCCTAAAACCCTAAAACCCTAAAACCCTAAAACCCTAAAACCCTAAAACCCTAAAACCCTAAAACCCTAAAACCCTAAAACCCCAAAACCCTAAAACCCTAAAACCCTCAACCCTAAACCCTAAACCCTCAACCCTAAACCCTAAACCCTAAACCCTAAACCCTAAACCCCCCCAAGCCGCTCCTGAAAGCTTCGGGCCCAGCTGGTGAAGAGCCCATCGAAAGCACCTGGAGCCGGCACTTCTCTGGAGCTTTGGGCCCTTTAGGGCCGTTCTAGGGTTTTAAGGGTTTGGGGTTTAGGGTTTAGGGTTTAGGGTTTAGGGTTCAGCATCTCAAGTCCAAGCATTCACTAGTCAAGCAATTATTCCAGGAAAATACCCCCCCCCCCCCCCGGCCGAAGAATCCCACAACATTAAGAAAAAAATTTCACTTATAGAACGACCTTGCCCAGCAAAAACATCACCTTGCCCAGAAAAAAAATGACCTTGTCCAGTAAAAAAAATGACTTTGCCCAGTAAAAAATGACCTTGCCCAGTAAAAACATGACCTTGCCCAGTTAAAATATGACCTTGCCCAGTAAAAAAAAATGACCTTGCCCGGTAAAGAAACGACCTTGCCCGGTAAAAAAAAAAAAATGACCTTGCCCAGAAGAAAAATGACCTTGCCCAGTAAAAAAAGGACCCTTGCCCAGTAACCCTCTGTGTTTAGACCGAACGACCTTGCCCAGTAAAAAAATGACCTTGCCCAGTAAAAAAATGACCTTGCCCAGTAAAAAAAAAATGACCTTGCCCAGTAAAAAAATGATCTTGCCCAGTAAAAAATAACCTTGCCCAGTAAAAATATGACCTTGCCCTGTTACTGGGCGAGGTCATTTTTTACTGGGCAAGGTCATTTTTTTACTGGGCGAGGTCATTTTTTACTGGGCAAGGTCGTTGTTTTAGACCGAACGACCTTGCCCAGTAAAAAAATGACCTTGCCCAGTAAAAAACTGACCTTGCCCAGTAACTCATTAACATTTAAATTACATATGAAAGAGAGGTTTAGGGTGTAGGGTTTAGGGTTTAGGGTTTGGGGTTCAGGGTAAGGGTATTTAGGGCTTAGGGGTTTTCAGGGTCTGTAGAGCTTGAAGAGGTTCAGGAATATTTGGGGCCTAGGGATATTGGGGGGCCGTTAGGGCCGTTAGGGTTTTGAGGGTTTTTGGGGCTTAGGGGTTTTCAGGGTCTTTGCACTGTTAAGGGTCTTTAGGGCTTACTAGAGTGTTAGGTTTGACACGAAGGTTGGTTTGAATGAAGGGGATAGGGCCCCTATGAGAGCTGAGGGGCTTGAGCTTAAGGAGCTGAGGGTTTGGGCCTAAACCCGAAACCCTGAACCCTAAACCCGAAACCCTGAACCCTAAACCCTAAACCCTAAACCCTAAACCCTAAACCCTAAACCCTAAACCCGAAACCCGAAACCCTGAACCCTGAGCCTCGTCTCAAGCTGTCGGCTGCTGACTCGGTGCCTTGCACCGGATTGAAGATCCTCGCATCGCGGCTCGATACCCTGAATGGAAGAGGGACCCACAAAAGAACAGGACGACTCCAGTTTCAGGGTTTAGGGTTTGGGTTTCGGGTTTCGGGTCTAGGGTTCATGTTTAAGGGTTTAGGGTGAGGATTTAGGGTTTAGGGTTTAAGGTTTAGGAAAACAAAGATACCATGTGTCTTTGCTTTAGTGGGGTTTAAAACGGTGTCTAACTTTAGGACTGTTAGTATAAGGGGGAACATCCCAACCTGCACCCCTAAACCCTAAACCCTAAACCCTAAACCCTAAACCCTAAGCCCTAAGCCCTAAACCCTAAACCCTAAACCCTAAACCCAAACCTTGTTCGGGATTCGGGGGAATCATGCTTGTCAACCCACGAGCTCTCCTCTGCAGGTCCTCCTTGCTGCAAGACTCGGTCACCAGGTGCCTGCAGTTGAGGGTTTAGGGTTCAGGGTTAGGGGTCAGGGTTTAGGGTTTAGGGTTTAGGGTTTAGGGTTTAGGGTTTAGGGTTTGGGGTTTTGGGTTTTGGGTTTTGGGTTTTGGGTTTTGGGTTTTGGGTTTGGGTTTAGGGTTCAGGGGTGTAGAGTTTAGGGTTTAGAGTGTAAACGGTCTAGGCTTTAGGGCGGAGCCCAAGACCCCGAAGCCCTAAACCCCTACTACCACAAGCCTGTAAAATAGGGGCCATATAAGTGACCCTAAACCCTAAACCCTAAACCCTAAACCCTAAACCCGAAACCCGAAACCCTTACAAGGACTTTTAATTTAAGATCTCCTCGAAGAAGCATCCTGCTAGAGGAGGAACTTGCCAGACCTTCAGCTCTACAAAGGCTCCGAGTCTGGCTTTGGCGGTCGAAGTTTATGGCGTTAGGGGGTTTTGGGCTTCGAGGTTCTGGGCTTCGGGCCCCTAAACCCTAAACCCTAAACCCTAAACCCTAAACCCTAAACCCGAAACCCAAAACAAACCCTAAACCCTAAACCGTAAACCCTAAACCCTGAACCCTAAACCCTAAACCCTAAACACTAAACCCTAAACCCTAAACCCTAAACAAACCCTAGACTTGAGCTGCCTCATGGCCGTGCACTGCCCGCTGTTCTCGATGGTGCTCGACATGCGGATCGCGGCCTGTCAGGTGAGGTTTAGGGTCTGGGGTTTGGGGTTTAGGGTTTGGGGTTTAGGGTTTAGGCATGGCGATGGGGTCCTCTGAGGTTTGTTAGCTTAGGGGGGGCTTAGGACCCTAAACTCCTAAACTCCCTAAACTCCTAAACTCCTAAACTCCCTAAACTCCTAAACTCCCTAAACTCCCTAAACTCCTAAACTCCTAAACTCCTAAACCCCTAAACCCCTAAACCCCTAAACCCCTAAGCCCTAGGCCACTTTGAGACCGGGGGTTTCGCGGATGAAGCATCTTTCGAGCGGGCGTCCGGTGCACTCTTGGGCCAAGGCCTGAGTGTGCAGTGCTTGGTTTATGGGGTTTAGGGTTTAGGGTTTAGGGGTTTGGGGTTTGGGGTTTGGGGTTTAGGATTTAGGGGTTTGGGGTTTGGGGTTTAGGGTTTAGGGTTTGGGGTTTGGGGTTTAGGGTTTAGGGATTTTAGGATTTAGGGGTTTAGGGATTTTAGGATTTAGGGGTTTAGGGATTTTAGGGTTTAGGGGTTTAGGGGTTTGGGGGTTTAGGATTTAGGGGTTTGGGGATTGGGGTTTGGGGCTTGGGGTTTGGGGTTCAGGGTTTCGGGGCCCTAAACCCTCAACCCTACATCCTAAAAAGCCCTAAACCCTAGACAAACCCTGAACCCTAAACCCTAAACCCTTAACCCTAAACAAACCCTAATGCCTCAGTATCAGCATCCAGCGTCGGCGCAACCATGGTGTTGGGCCCACCAGTGCCTTCAGAGAGCTCTCGCGTGCATGTGGGCTTTAGGGCTTAGGGTTTAGGGTTTGGGTTTAGGGTTTAGGGTTTAGGGATAAGGGTTTAGGGATAAGGCGGCTTGGGCTTTAGGGTTTAGGGTTAGGGCTTAGGCTTTAGGGTTTACGGTTTAGGGCTTAGGGGTTGAGGGTACTGGGGCTTTCTGGGTTTAGGGGTCTAGGGGTTTAAAGGGTTTAGGGCTTTCGTGTTTAGGGTAAGCCCTCAAATGCTTGAGTTGTGATGAAGAACCCTAAACCCTAAACCCTAAACCCTACACCCAAAGCAACCAAAGTAGGGTGGGACCAAGGCTAAGCCCCCAGCTCGCGAAAGTGTAGGGCATCAGCTCCTTGATGGCCGCTGCCACCTCTTCTGGACCCGACAAATGAAAAGGGTTTAGGGTTTAGGGTTTAAGGTTTTGGGTTTAGGGTTTAGGGTTTAGGGTTTAGGGTTTAAGGTTTAAGGTTTAGGGTTTAGGGTTTAGGGTTTAGGGTTTAGGGTTTAGGGTTTAGGGTTTAGGGTTTAGGGTTTAGGGTTTAGGGTTTAGGGTTTAGGGTCCCAGCCTACTTTCAACATGGTCCCCTTGAGCTGACCCAAACCTAAACGACCCCTCTGCCCAATTTGAGAGCTAAGCTTCTTTGAGGGTTGTGAGGCCTTGCCTTTGGTGCTGAAGGACGCTGTTTAACAATTTGTGAGAGACAAAAAAAAGAGTATGAACCCCAGAAGGCATGTGGAAAGCTTCTTAAGCGGTTTGGGGTTTAGGGGTAGGGTTTAAGGGGAATACCTAAGTAGAAGCTTAGGGGGTCTGCGGGAGCACGAGGGGGTTTAGACTTTGGGAAAAAGCACTACTGCAGTAGGGAGCCTTGGCTTGCCAACCCTTTCTATTTCGGAGTTTTCCGAACGCCCCAGCCCCCAAACCCTGAACCTTAAACCCTAAACCCTAAACCCTAAACCGTCTAAAAAACCCACAGGCCCCTAGAGGGCCTCGCGGCTACCGGTCAGATAGAGTGGACAGTGGGCCAGGGCTTTCATGACGCGCCGTTGCTCCGCCTGGGCTCGGACTTGGGTTGGGGGCCGGAGGAGGGGGCGTGAACGGGGTCTGAGAGCTCTAGGGTTGAGGGGCTGCGGCGTTTTAAAAGCTTAAAGGAGTTTGTTACGAACAGAACCTACCCTAAACCCTAAACCCCTAAACCCTGAACCCCTAAACCCTAAACCCTATACCCTAAACCCTAAACCCTAATGTTACTGCAACGTCCCATTTATAAATGGGACGTTGAAAGTAATATTCGCCGGGCCAGAGGGCCCCAGCCGAAGACTACTTTCCATTACGGGAGGTTTTCGGGCCGATGTATGTAAACAAGTCTATATAGGGGGGTCCGGTGATAATAATAATGGGGTGGTAATTGTACATTTTTTCCGGCCAGGAATTGAAAATGTTACTGAAAATAGCTTAAGTTCCCTGACAGCTGACCCCCCCCAGACCCCCAGACCCCCAGACCCCAGACCCCCAGAATCCGCATTATTGACACCCCCTCTTTTTTTTTCCACCCCTCCAAACCCCGGGGACCAAAACAAGGGGGGGGGTTGAGTAAAGGGACCCTCACATTCCAGGTGTTCTTGAGGTGCCGTTGCCTAAGGCAACAGCTCCCAACAGCTCAAGGTAGGCTCCGGAGGTCCCAAAGGAAGCCGAAAATCCTAAACCCTAAATCCTAAACCCTAAACCCTAAATCCTAAACCCTAAACCCTAAACCCTAAACCCGATAAAATCCCCCAAAAACCCCGAAAGGCCCCAAGGCTGAGTCACAATGGTGCACGAGAGGTAGCTCACCAGTGATGTGTCGATGTTCTCCTTGCGGAGCTCAGCCTGTTTTAGGGTTTAGGGTTTAGGGTTTAGGGTTTAGGGTTTAGGGTTTCGGGTTCAGGGTTTACGGTTTAGGGTTTAGGGTTTAGGGTTTAGGGTTTAGGGTTTAGGGTTTTAGGGTTTTAGGGTTTTAGGGTTTGGAGCTCAGGGTTTAGGGTGACAAGCCCAGGAAAGTTGGAGCACAGGGTCTAGAGCGGGGGGTCTGCAAACCCTGGCTGAGAAGAGGGTCCCGAAACCCTGAACCCTAAACCCTAAACCCTAAACCCTAAACCCTAAACAAGTGGAGCTCAGGGTTTTTCGGATTCAGGGTTAGGTGTTGGGTGTGCACTGCCTTAGGGTTTAGGGTTTACGGTTTTCAGGGTTTAGGGTTTTAGGGCTTCAGGGGTTCTGGGCTTTTAGGGGTTTATGCTTTTGTGGTTCTAGGGCTCGAGACTTAAGGTTTAGGGCCTAAGGTTCGTGCGTGAGAAGCTATTTCGGGCTGCACTAGTACTGTTTCTTCTTATGACTGTTGTACTATGACTACTACAAAGATGTATTCATGCTAGAATATGAATTGTGGGACTCATGTTCATATAACCATTCATTCAGATAGATAGATATATATGTATATATATATATATATCTGTATTCGATATAGATATACATATATATATATATATAATATGGATTCCAACGCGAAATCTACTCTGAACATTTCATTCAGTGGCATATGACATGACTCTCCTGGAGGTATTGCGACCTTTATGGTATTATTTACTACTACTAAGGCCATACTTCTCCTTCTCCAATGACCAAGGGAAAAAAGCGGTTAAACTTTATCATTCCCACTAAATAGGGAAAACCAAAAAGTTTAAAGTTCAGCTGTTGGAGAATATAGTAAAACGTAGGGCCCAACAGAACCCTAAACCCTAAACCCTAAACCCTAAACCCTAAACCCTAAACCCTAAACCTAATGAGTATGGTTATACTTCTATCAAGTAGGGCCCAACAGAGCCTCCGATTCCAAAGCAGTCTCAGCGCCGGGCAAGCAGGAGCTGCGTCCACCGAAACATGTGCTGCGTCGTGTTGGAGCGGCTCAGAACCTGAGGAGTTTTAGGGTTTAGGGTTTAGGGTTTCGGGTTGAGGGTTTAGGGTCGAATGATGTTGGCCACGAATCCGCGGCAGGCAGCGAGTGCAGCGATTCATGCAAAGGCCGGCTGGCCAAGCTTGGCAGCTTGCAAAATGAAGGGCATGCTGAGATCCGTTTGCATCTTCGCGCGACAACGCACCCAATGCCCTAAACCCGAAAACTGCAAGACTTCCGTAGAACCCTAAAGCTCTAGAGCCCTGAAACCCTCCAACCCCAAACAACTCTGCGACCTCTAAAGCCATAGAGACCCCTGATGATTGTGTCTATGGCGAATGCTCTGATTCTTGCAGATTTTCTCCCACTCATTTGAGTGTCATTCTCAAGGAAAACCCCTAAACCCTAAACCCTACAAGTTGTGCCCAGTGTTGTACCCATTGTGATCTAAGGCTTGCTATAACCTGAACCCGACGGTTTAGGGTTTCGGGTTTAGGGGTCCACGTGAACCCTACACACAATACACACAACAGAAAATTATATATATATATATAAACTAAACCCTAAACCCTAAAACCTACACCCTAAGCCCTAAGCCCTAAGCCCTAAACCCTAAACCCTAAACCCTAAACCCTAGCTAAGCAAGGCAAAGGCACCAGCACCGGCACTCCCAGCTCGATGTTGCGAAGGGTCTTGCGGCAAAGGTCCTGCCGCGCTTGAGGTTTGGGGTTGGGATGTTCCGGGGTTTGGGGCTTAGGGTTTAGGGTTTAGGGTTTAGGGTTTTAAGGTTTTAAGGCTTTTCCCCCCCTTATACTAACAGTCCCTAAAGTAGCCCCCTGTTAGAATCCCTACTAAGGACTGCTCGTATGAGGGGAACATCCCAAGTTGGGGTTTCCTTTGGTAGGGTTTCGGGCTCTCTCAGGGAGATCAGGGTCCCGTAGAGAACTTGGCGAAACAAAAAAAGGGAGGGGGGGGGGGGGCAGTTCTCTCAAGCCCTGAGGGTCCCTGTTCTAAGGGCGCCTTACGAAAAAGAGGGCCCTAACTTAGGACCCTAAGTTAGAGAGCTACCCATGTAGGGCTATTTAGGGTTTAGGGTTTAGGGTTTAGGGTTTAGGGTTTAGGGTTTAGGGTTTAGGGTTTAGGGTTCAGGGTTCAGGCTTCAGGGTTTAGGGTTTAGGGTTTAGGGTTTAGGGTTCTAGAAACTCTTGGCCCAAGTCGCCAGGAAGTTGGAGAAGTTGGAAACACAGCCGACGAGGGCCGGCTGCCGCTGGACCCGCACGCGGCCGGCGCGCTCGTCCTCAAGGAGGAGGTCGTTCCTCAAGCACGCTTGGAGGTTCAGGGTACTTATGACCCCAATTATAGCTGTACCTATAAGAAGCCGCCTGAGTCCCCTTAGTAGGTTGTAAGTTATAAGTAGACTTAGAATTGGGGTTCTTAGTACCCACGAACCTCCAAGTGCTGGCGCTCCAAGGGAGGGGGAGGGGGGGGGGGGGCGAAGGCCTTAATCACAATACTAAACAACAGGTCCCAATTATAAAGCAATAGGCCCCCAAGTCGACCCTCTAGAGAATTCTAGAAATACCTAACTTCGCTCCCATCACCTCTCCCGGGGCCCCCTCCTTACAAGTTGCCGGATTCCAGGGTCTTAGGGCTGCGCGATTCAGGGCTTCAAGGGCTTCGGGCTCGACTTGACTACACAGACCTGACCCCTACACCTTCAATCTGTAAGAACATGGGGGGCTTGTAACGAAATTCGGGGCACCTTGCTGGGGTCCTTATGATAAGGGAATCCTACGATCTGGGGGTCCCTTATGCAAACCCCCCACAAATCCCACAGAAACTCCAAAAACTGCGACCCCAGCGGCAGCTTCCTCTCCACCACGTTCGCCTCGATGGACTCCTCGATCTCCGTGACGCCGTCCTCGCGAGGGAGAGAGCGTCAAGCGACTTTCGTATGAGGAGCGGGCGACAAAGCCCCTGATCTACCCTCAACCTCAAACCCTAAACCCTAAACCCTAAACCCTGAAGCCTGAACCCTGAACCCTGAACCCTGAACCCTGAACCCGAAGCCCCTGTAGTGTTCGGGTCGGGCTTGAGGCTGGCTCTTGGTGGGGATTTTGCAGTGCCCACCAACACCCCCCTTGAAGGGATTCTAAGCTTTGTCCAGTCTTTGTGACCTTTCGGGCTCAAGATATTTGGGTCCGAAACCCCCCAACCCTTATGACGTGGGCGTCCTGCTTGTGGAAGTCCATCGCCTGGTTTCCAATCAGCCTGCAGCAACAACATCTCCGGCCCCTGTCGCGCACCCTCAACCCACAAAATCCAAAAAATGCTAAACCCTAAACCCCATGAACCCTAAACCCTGACGAGTCTAAAGCTGGTGCATCCGTCAACGCGAGCCGCAAGGCTTTTGCCAGCGAGCTGCTGCGCTGCATGGCTGGAGAGGAGTCGTGCCTCGCCCGCCCGTGGGGGTTCAGAACTTAGGGAGGTCTTCAGAGCTTTTCTGGGAGCTGGGAGCCCTAAACCCTGAACCCTCAACCCTAAACCCAGAACCCTAAACTCCGACACCCTAGACCCTAGACCCTAAACCCGAAATCCCTCCTGCAGGGCTTGGAACTTCGCGGGGCCGACCTACCGGCACTACAAAACCACCGAGCTCGCCCACACCCAAAGGACCCGAAGACTCGAGTGCCCGAAGTATGAACCATCTCCCCTCGAGCCCTAGAAACCCTGGTTGAGGGCTAGGGTTTAGGGTTTAGGGCTTAGGGTTTAGGGCGGGTTTAGAGTTTGGGATTTAGGGTGCAGGGTTTTAGGGTTTAGGGTTTAGGGTTTAGGGTTTAGGGTTTAGGGTTTAGGGTTTAGGGTTTAGGGTTTAGGGTTTAGGGTTTAGGGTTTAGGGTTGTTCCCAGTCCACCCCTGAGACCGAGGAGCTTCGATGCGCCGCACGCCGTCTCGGAAGTCCTTCATCCAGCTTGTGCCCCCCCTGTAGGGTTCAGGTTTCTTAGGGGTTTAGGGGTTTAGGGGTTTAGGGTTTAGGGTTTAGGGTTTAGGGTTTAGGGTTTAGGGTTTAGGGTTTAGGGTTTAGGGTTTAGGGTTTAGGGTTTAGGGTTTAGGGTTTAGGGTTTAGGGTTTAGGGTTTAGGGTTTAGGGTTTAGGGTGTAGGTTTTAGGGTTTAGGGTTTAGGGTTTAGGGTTTAGGGTTTAGGGTTTAGGGTTTAGGGTTTAGGGTTTAGGGTTTAGGGTTTAGGGTTTAGGCTTTACGGTTTAGGGTCTAGCCCTAAAGCCCTCCTTTTGGAGCCGGTCCTTGCCAACGGCAACCTGCTGCATATGTGCGAGCACGGCATCGACACCAGCGCTGGTGGCCAGAATCTGCTTGCCATTGACCTTGGGAGTTCAGTCGACTTTGGATTTCGGGCTTCGGCTCCCGGGCCCGCAAAAAAAGCCCTAAAGCCAGAATAGGGTTTAGGGTTTAGGGTTTAGGGTTTAGGATTTAGGGTTTAGGGTTTAGGGTTTAGGGTTTAGGGTTTAGGGTTTAGGGTTTAGGGTTTAGGGTTTAGGGTTTAGGGTAACCCCTCCTCGTTGGCTGTCCAGGGGCACTGCCAAAGGCGTCCACCGTGTCGACCTCTTCGCCCCCCTCCAAAGGATCGCCTGTGGAGAGCGTCCCGACCTAAACTCGACCCTCAACCCTAAACCCTAAACCCTAAACCCTAAACCCTAAACCCTAAACCCTAAACCCTAAACCTCAAACTCTAAACCCTAAACCATACTGAACCCCCCCAACCCCCCCAGCCCTAAACTGTACTGAACTTGGAACCCCAGCTTTCCCAGCACCCCAAGTAAACCTCAATCTGAAGCCCCCACCCCGGAACTGCCCAGAAAGCCCCTGAAAAACTCGCCGCCCTACATTCTCCCAAGTGGCGCTCTTTTGGGCATACAAAGATTTTGGGTTCAGGGGTTTAGGGGGGATTTGGGTTGAGGGCTTAAGGTTTCTGGTCGTGGGCTTGAGGTCAGGGTTTGGAATTAAAGGTTTAGGGTCAGGGTTTGGGGGTAGTTTAGGGCTTGAAGAGTTCTGAGGATCTTGGCTTCAGTGTAGACTGTAGAGGTGCTACATAGGGGTGAGCAGTGTTCATGCGTGGGGAGACACCTTGTTCCGCCTCTATCGGGGGAGATTCTTGACCCTCAACTCGAAACCCTAAACCCTAAACCCTAAACCCTAAACCCTAAACCCTAAACCCTAAAGCCCTAACCCTAAACCCCAAACTCCAACCCCCCGGCCTCGAAGAAGCGTGCGTACGGGATCCTCGTGCCAGGACTTTGCGTCGAAGGCCTCCAAGTACTCCACGGTGCTGCTGCGGAGCATCCTCATGATCTCTCTCTCTCCCTCTTAAACCCTAAACCCTAAACCCTAAACCCTAAACCCTAAACCCTAAACCCTAAACCCTAAACCCTAAACCCTGAACCCTGAACCCTGAACCCTGAACCCTGAACCCTATCTTTCGCTCCCGCTTTCTCTCTCTCTCTCTCTCTCTCTCTCTCTCTCTCTCTCTCTCTCTCGCTCTCTCTGTGCAGGGTTGAGGGTCAGGGTTCAGGGTTTAGGGTTTAGGGTTTGGGTTTAGGACTCAGGGCTCAGGGTTCAGGGTTTAGGATTCAGGGTTCAGGGTTCAGGGTGTTGGGTTTAGGATTTAGGGTTTGGGGTTTTAGGCTTTAAGGGTTCACGAGGCCCAAACCCTAAACCCAGGTGATCTGTCGTGGTTGCAAGGCCCTGGAGGCCTACGCAAGCTTGGGCTGTGCGTTTAAGGGTGCAGGGTTTGGGGTTTAGGGTTTAGGGTTTAGGGTTTAGGGTTCAGGGTTTAGGGTTTAGGGTTTAGGGTTTGGGTTTTTGGGATGAGTGCTTAAGCTTGATTTGGGGAGCATTTCGGGTGAAGGTTGCGGAGTTGAGCATCCTAGGCCCTCTCAACTTTAGAGGCCCAAAATACCTAAACACCTTAAGCCTTACAAAGCCTCAACCTTACAGGCCCTTGTAAAACATTATCCACAACTTTCTAGGGCTTCAGGCTAAGGAGAGGCTTCGGGCTCAGGGTGCAGGGTCTAAGTCGCTTAGGCTTTAGGGCCTTTAGGGTTTAGGGTTTAGGGTTTAGGGTTTAGGGTTTAGGGTTTGGGGACAAAGAGGGTCTTGAATTCAGGGTTTGGGGTTTGGGGTCTTGGGCTTCAAGTCACCTCCCAGGCAAGAAGCGGCATAGAAAGGGCAACACCCCCAAACTCTAAACCCCAACCAAAAGCGCGTGGCTGTTGGATGTGGGGGCTATGAAACCTTGCCTCCATCTCAAAGTCGTGCAGCTAAGTACTAAGCGCCTCAAAAAAAGCCGCTGTTGGGCGTGCAACATTCAGAAGCCACGTACCGACTTCACCCTAAACCCTAAACCCTTAACCCTAAACCCTAAACCCTAAATCCTAAACCCTAAAACCTAAACCCTGGACCCGAAACCTCCAAGCCCTAAACCCCATTCCGAGACCTGACTGTTGCTGGTACGTGCCGCACGGTGTCTTGACATCCACAGGCGGCTTCTCACCGAAGGCTGCCACGTATGATGAGGAGCCGAAGTGATACGACCTCCACACCCCCAAAGGGCTAAAACTCTAAACCCTCAGACTCTAGGACGCAGTGGTACGGGTTGGCTATTTGATTCTTAGAGGCGTCCCCTACACGAAGAAAGCGGCGACTTTTGTGTTGCGGAGCAGCCGTGTGTTGAGTTGCTTGGGTAAGATGGTGCGTGACTGAACTGTCTACGCGGCAGCACAGGGCACTAGCCCACTGGAGCGACCTGCCGACTGCCCACGTAGGCTTAGGTTTGGGTTGGGATGTTCTCCCTTATACTAACAGTTCCTGAGTAAGGATTAAACTAGGGGGGTATGATAATCCCCATTAAGGACCATGAAGGACTGCTAGTATACGGGGGAACATTCCAAGGTTGGGGTGGCTCTCTGCCCCGCCCTCCTCCTCCAGCCTCCTCCCCACCCACCTGGTTGCCAGTAATCGTTTCACGCAACCGCGCATGGTAGTTCAGGTTCATTTTAATCCCAAGCCCGAACAGTCAGTTTCCCACTCATAGCTTTGGTCGGTTGAAGGTTGAGGGACCCTAAACCCGAAAGCCTGGCTCCTGCAACCTCGGAAGCTCAACCCCGACACCTAAACCCTAAACCCTAAACCCTAAACCCTGAACCCTGAACCCTGAACCCTGAACCCTGAACCCTGAACCCTAAACCCTAAACCCTAAACCCTGAACCCTAAACCCTAAACCCTAAACCTAAACCCCGCCCGAACGCGGCCTTCGCTGAAGGCCTGCGCACCCAGCACGGAGCGGGAAGGGGGAAGGTTATTTGGGGTTTAGCGGTCAGGGTTGAGGGCTTAGAGTTTAGGGTTTAGACTCTAAGCTTCCGGGCTTGGGATGGATTTGGGCTTTAGAGATATTCCAAAATCACGCAAGCAGGAAAGACTCAATCATATAGGGTTCGGGTTTAGGGTTGGTTTACGGCTTAGAGTGTAGGACATACTTCTTAACTGTAAGGTAGCTTGGGGCAAAGGGGTTCGGGTTTGAAGTACGGGCACTTGATGACGTCGAAACGAAGCCGGACTCAGCGGTTCAGTGGATTTAGTGTTCAGGGGTTCAGGGGGGTTGATAAATTTTTTATGGCTAGATAAAACTCAGCTTAGTCAGTTTGTGTGGCTTGGAAAATCTCAGCTTACTCAACCTCTTATAGCTTGGAAATCTCAGCTTACTCAGCTGTTTGTGGCTTGGAACATCTCAGCTTACTCAGCTTTTTGTGGCTGGAAAATCTCAGCTTACTCAGCTTTTTGTGGCTTGGAAAATCTCAGCTTACTCAGCCGCTTGGGGTTCAGGTAGGGCCTGGGAAGTTGAACTCTGAACCCCCTACACCCTGGAAGCCTGTTACCCAGAACCTCTACCCAACAACCTCTGAAAGAACCCTGAACCCTAAACCCCACACCCTGAACCCGAACTCCCGAAAGCCCGAAGCACAACCCCCTAGCTTCCGCAACCCCCCCCCCCCCACCTTTCAATGCCGCGGGTGCCCGAGCTTTCGGTAACCTCGGTTTGCGCGTAGGGCTGAGCGTGAACCCCCGTGGCTTGACTCTACGCGTGTGTTGCAAGGAATCCTGTGGGGATTTTTAGGGTTGATGCGACAAAGCGTTGGGGCCCTAAAACACAAACCCCGCACGCACAGGGGGTTGCAGAGGACCTGAAACCTGTCACAAAAGTGTGTACAGCGTCTGTAAAGCCTTCAACTAAGGCCAAACTTTTGGAAGCTGAAGTCTGCTAACTCATCAACACCTCAACCCCAAAAATCCTCACCATGAACCCCCCCCCCCCCCCCCCCCCCCACCCGCCGTAGCCCCTCCCTATCGAAAAAAAAACAGAAATCCCGAAAACCCTGAACCCTAAACCCTAAACCTGCTCCCCTAAACCCTACATCCTACCAAAAAACCCTAAACCTTACATACCCTTGAGCCTCAAAACCCAGAATACAATCATACCTTGGACAAACCCTAAACCCCCAAACCCTAAACCCCAAACCCCACGCCCGAAACCCTAAACCCTGAACCCTAAAGATTATAAGCCCTAAACCCCGAAACCCTAAACACCAGCTTGGAGAAACCTGGGCAGTCCCTTGGCACCAATCCCCGCAGTGGCGCGGGGGAGTCGGGGCCTAGGAAGCGTCGATGCTTTTTCAGGTCGATCGGAGGGGCTATTTTGGACACTTTTGAGCTTGTAGAGTTTTGGGTTTAGCGTTTAGGGTTTTGGGGGTTTGGGGTTTGGGGTTTCTACAGGCCTTCCTAAGGCTTTCTGGCTTGTCAGGGCTGTGAAATTTCTGGGGCTGTTGGGTTTTTTTTGGGGGGTTTAGGGTCTGCGCTGGTGCTCTTTGAATACATCAGAGCTTCTTCAGGCTCCATTGTGTCAGTGCCCCTAACCCCTAACCTAAACCCCTCGAAGCATGCCTCCCATTTGAGAAACTCAGAGTGTAGGCTTTGGGGTTTGGGGTTTGGGGTTTAGGGTTTAGGGTTTAGGGTTTTAGGGTTTTAGGGTTTAGTATTTAGGGTTTAGGGTTTTAGGAGCTAGGGTTTTGTTGGGTTTAGGGTTTTCGGGTTTTCGGGTTTTAAGGCTTCCCGTAGGGCAGATGACCAAGTAGTCCTGTACGGCGCCCCCAAGCGTTGAGCCTAAACCCTAAACCCTAAACCCTACATTGTGAACCCAGGGTCCCACACCCTGCAAGGTCGTACCTGAGCCGCCCAAGCGACATCAGAAAAGCCCTCCCCTTGACGTCGAGTTTGCGGGGGGTTGAATTTGAGTTTAACAATTGCGGTTTAGGGTTTAGGGTTTAGGGTTTAGGGTGTAGGGTTTAGGGTTTAGGGTTTTGGGTTTTGGGTTTTGGGTTTTGGGTTGGGCTGGCCATGCCAAGTGCCGGGCATCGCCGCGGCAGGCGGACGCAGCGCCATGGATGTTACGGGCAGTCGGGGGCTAGCGTACAAGGCACGGAAGACTTTAGGGGCATGGAGGTCTGCGGGTTCGAGACTCCGCGATGTCGAAAGACCACAAGGACGGCCAAGCCAGAACGCCCGAGGAAGCAACTTGGCAGCTTGGCTCCGAGGCCCTAAACCCTAAACCCTAAACCCTAAACCCTAAACCCGAGGTTGACATCTAGGAGCCCCTGAAGCCTAACCCCCTAGAGAGCCTAACTAAGGTGAATGGTTGCAACGCGGCCATCAAGCGACAACACCAAGGCGTAGGCAGGAAAATTCAAGCCATACACTGCCTAAAGCCCTGTGCATCAAGCCATACACCCCCTAAACCCTAAAACCTAAACCCTAAACCCTAAACTCCAAATCCTAAATCCCAAACCCTAAACCCTAAGTCCTAAACCCTAAACTCCCCTCTGTGCTTCAGCGGACCTACCAACCTTAAACAGCATCTTGGTTCAGGGATAGGATTTTAGGGTTGAGGAGTTAGGGTTTAGGGTTCAGGGCTTCTAGTTTCTAGGCTTTAGCATTAGGATTTAGGGTTTAGGGCTTAGGGTTCAGGGTTCAGGGTTCAGGGTTCAGGGTTCAGGGTTTAGGGTTTAGGGTTTAGGGTTTAGGGTTTAGGGTTTAGGGTTTAGGGTTTAGGGGACCCATAACCCTGCATACCACACAAGGAGTCAACAATGGCCATTGGCACCCTCGAAAGGCTGGCGGCGAAGTCCTGAAGCCAAGAGATGACGTTTAGGACTTAGGGTTTAGGGTTTAGGGTTTAGGGTTTAGGGTTTAGGGTTTAAGGTTTAGGGTTTAGGGTTTAGGGTTTAGGGTTTAGGGTTTAGGGTTTAGGGTTTAGGGTTTAGGGTTTAGGGCTTGAGGTCTAGCTGTAGCTGCAGCAAGAACCTGCACGACATGCAAAGTGCAGGAGCTGAGGGCTTAGGGCTCTTAAAGGTTTAGGGGTCGTGTAGGGTTTAGGGTTTAGGGTTTAGGGTTTAAGGTTTACGGTTTAGGGTTTAGGGTTTAGGGTTTAGGGTTTAGGGTTTAGGGTTTAGGGTGTAGGGTGTAGGGCGTAGGGTTTAGGGTTTAGGGTTTAGTTCGCGCAGGTGGGCTCGGACTAAATCTTGAGCACAGGGTTCGGACGTTGGGTTGTCTCCCCTGCCCTCGCCTTCCCCGCCACAACCCTAAACCCTAAACCCTAAACCCTAAACCCTAAACCCTAAACCCACAACGAGGGTGTTTTTTAGAGAGCGTCGCTTTGTGCTTTGAGTTGGGTTCTTAAGGGTGAGAGGGGTCTGGGGTGTAGGTTTTAGGGTTTAGGGTTTAGGGTTTAGGGTTTAGGGTTTAGGGTTTAGGGTTTAGGGTTTAGGGTTTAGGGTTTAGGGTTGTAGGGTTGTAGGGTTGTAGGGTTGAGGGTTGAGGGTTGATCGGACTTGGGGGTTTAGTGGGTAGGGTTCTGTAGGGCATAGTAGGGTTGAGGGTCTGGAGTACTGTTGAAAGGATTGCTAACATGCTGCTTGGGTCCGGGAACGTGGTAAGGAGAGAAGTCTCCGGAAGGTCGTACGGACTTGCAACACAGTTGCCAAACACAAAGCTGTCCAACGGCCTTCAAACCCACCATTACCCACTTACTTGCCGGCACCACTGGTACCACCATGTCCCTTGAAGCCCCCCTTGAAGCTTCCTTTAAGCTCCCCCTAAGTTCGGGGTTTCAGGTTTCGGGTTTAGGGCTTAGGGTTTGGGGCTTAGGGTTTAGGGTTGAGGGCTTAGGGCTTAGCGTTTAGGGCCGCTGACTCTCCGAGTTTGGGGTTCTTCCATCCTCGGTCTGGAAGAAGCGGAAGAGATCCGTCTCTTTTTCAGTGGCATCCACCTGCCCAAACCCATCTTAGCCGAAGGGTTGTTAGGGTTTAGGGAAGAGGGCTAAGGGTTTGGGGTTTAGGGCTTCAAGTTTGGGATTCAAGGCTTAGGCGTTTAAAGTTTAGGGCTGGCAAGTAAAGCCCGCAGGAGTCGAGCCCCGAACCCAGTTCATACACCCTAACCCTGAACCCTAGACCGTAAAGCAGCCGAACACCCGAAGCACCGAACCCGGAACCCCGAACCGAGCCGACGCCCCTCCAAAACAGCTTCATCTCGCACCACTCGCGCACGCGCACCCACACCATGAGGGGCCAACGGTGAAAGGGCGGACTGAAGATTCATGAGCTTCGGGCGACCCCAGGATAAGTGACGCGGGGTAGGGGAATGGGGCATATGGGACACTTGAGGTTTTGGGGGGCGGAAGGGAGGGGGGTTCTAAACTCTAAACCCTAAACCCTAAAAGCATTCTGCTAGGTTTGCAAGTTCCCGGGGCATCGGGCGCAGGATCATCGTGAGACGCGTGATGGAAGATTCTCCCATCCGTACGGGGCACAGTCAGACCGAGAGAGAGAAGCCCCAGAACCCCGGAGAGATAGGAACAGGGGGTGTTAGGAGTTCAGGGCTCAGGGTTTAGGGTTGAGGGTTGAGGGTTTAGGGTTTAGGGTTTAGAGGGCTGCATGTTCGGAAGTTCTGCCCGTTCAGTGACTCTAGGCACCAAGCACACACGCATGCGGACGGAAAGCAGGTGCCGTCGCTCCTTCTCAAGCTCCTCGCGCACAGCTTTCAGCCCTGCAGCTCCAAGAAAAGGTCGCAGGACGACCTCATCTTCAGGTTGGATCGGCTTGAAACCCAACATGGACCGGAGGGGGTGTGAACTAGTGTAAACCTCCCTCTTTTGCCGCACAGACAGCCCCCGGCGCTTTCGGGCAAAGCTGATAGCCTCGAATAGTCCTATGATCCAGAAGCCCACAAGCCCACGGCATTATGCCCTCAAGACCCACGAGGAACTGCTGAGCTCCGGAGCGTGCGGGAATGGCTTGCCGCTCCCGAACTCCTTCCGCAGCTCCCTGCAGCAGCTCTTGTGGCATTGAGGGGATGCGTGGGTAAGGTGGATGCAGGCGGCGGTTTAGAGCTTCTTGGATGTGGGGAGTAGGTCAGCTCTGGGTGAGTGCTGCGGAGCATGAAGAAAAGCTGTTCATGGAACTGTCGATGACTCTGACCCAACCGTGTTCGGGCTCATTGCTGCGTGGGCATGGCCATACGGATGTCGTGCAACCTTAAACCCTAAACCCTAAACCCTAAACCCTAAACCCTAAACCCTAAACCCTAAACCCACAGCACTCCAGGCCAGCTGCATGATCCTCATCGTGCTATCGCGCGTGCGGCTTCTTCTAAGCTTGCGGTATGCCGCGCACATGTGCACATGGATTGGGGTATAGGGTTGAGGACGTTTAGCAAGCTTAGGGTTTAATTAAGGTTGAGGAAGTTTGCCAAGTTTAGGGTTTAGGGTTTAGGGTTTAGGGTTTAGGGTTTAGGGTTTAGGGTTTAGGGTTTAGGGTTTAGGGTTTAGGGTTTAGGGTTTAGGGTTTAGGGTTTAGGATTCGCTTCTGGAGTTGAAGACAATGCTGTAAAAATCATCCCGAAACACGGCCCCAAACACCACTTGTCCAAACCCCCGGCAAAGATCTTACATGCTAAATGCTCCTGGGCCCCAGGTGCAACCCCGAAACCTTGGGCCCTAAATCCGAAAACCGCACAAAACAACAATTTGAACTTTTTGTCAAAGCCCTAAGCCCTAAACCATCTGGGAGCGATCCTAATCCCGAATAATAGGATCCCCTTGTACCTTCTTTAAATATTCGGATCCCCTTATACCTCATTTACATAAGAGGACCGCCTTATACCTTATTGCTTATTTCGGAAACCACCATCTCAAAAACCCAACCTGAGGCTGGCGCTGGCGGCGACTGGCGCAGTTCCAGGTGTCTGCAAATCCTGGGGCCCGGCTTGGCTCGGGGGTGCTTTTGCCTTGCTTAGTTGGGGTTTACGGTTTAGGGTTTTGGGTTTAGGGTTTCGGGTTTATGGTTTAGGGTTTAGGGCTTAGGGCTTAGGGCTTAGGGTTTAGGGTTTAGGGTTTAGGGTTTAAGGTTCAGGGTTTAGGGTCTAGGGTCTAGGGTCTAGGGTTTGGGGTTTAGGGTTTAAGGTTTAACGTTTCGGGTTGGGATGTCCCCCCTCTATACTACCAGTCTTGGATAAGGATTATACTATAGTCCCTATTGAGGATTGGTAGTGGAGGGGGGACATCCCAAGTTTCGGGTTTCATGTTTGGGGCTACGAGTTGTAAATCAAACTGAGTTTTCCGACTTCGAGCTCTTGCAAGCGAGACATTGGGGTTGAAAGAAACTTACTGAACATAAGGGAAGAAGGTAAAACCCCGTAAACTTAAGTACTTAGGTACCCCGAATTATTGGAACCCCCCATATAGAAAGTTTAGACCAAGCTTGAGGTTTGGACACCAGGACGATAAGCATTTCGGGCACGCGCCGCGCGGAGAAGCCAAGCGCCGCACGCATTGCTCCGTTCATCAGGCTGATGCACAAGCCCTACGCCATAAGCCCTCAAGTTTTAAAAAGCTAGGTAGTAGTCAACCCCCAAGCAACTTGAAAGTCCACGACTGCTTTGAACCGAACCAGAAATCTGCAAACTTTTCTTTTCCCAAATCGAAGACTGACAGGGAAGGCGTTTAGAGGCTTTGGCTCAACCATTTAGGGTCTCGGTGAATATCAAGTTTGCCTCTGGGTTGCCTCATCCGGCGACGACACCGCCTTGAGCCAGAAGGATGCCGTGCGATTGAAGGGGGCGTTCACAATGGACATGCGGGGGGGGGGGGGGTGCATCCAACTTCCTGGTCCTTTCCATCAGCAAACTGCAGGATCTTCAAATTGCTGTCGTAAAAAAACTTGATGGCTTCTTCCAAAGCGGCCATGGAGTCAATCTTTGCATGGAGAAGGATGTATCGCTTCACTTCAACCCCTAGATTCCCCAAGACAACCATACAACAGTCGGACTCTGTGAGCTTCAGGTCCGGAAACCTTCCAATTAAGCGTGCAAATTTCGCAACTTCCACTTGAATGGCCCTAAAGGTGTCAAGTGGCCTGTTCCAGCCCGCTCGGCTTTGAAACGAAGCATCTCATTCCTCAGAATTGAAGCCTCGATGCGTGAACCAACGCTCAACTCCTCGTGAAGTCTGCGAATGGCCTCGTACCCTTGCCGGAACACCGAGCTGCTCCTTCTCCACTTGCTTCAGGATGTCAAACCCCTGCTGTACCCTTGCATGGCTTGTCTAAGGTGCAAGAACAGACGTGTCGAACCCTTTTTCCAATGTTTGGTTCAAGATGGTAGTCTTTCCAGCCATTGCCATTTACACCTCGTGTGGAATCCTGTCGTCAAACAAGGCTATCCAGGGCAGAAACGACTTATCAAAGTCCGACCAACCCTCGATCTGAAATTGACGACCCTTGTTCATGCGACGGCAACTTCGGGACGTAGTGTTCCCTTGGGATTCCGGATGGCTCCACCACCCTCATCCACGTCCATGCCCTTGTCACTGGAGAGTGACAACCCCGAACTCTCTGACTTGGCGGCTGGTGCTCCTTGCGTTTTCTCCTTCACAAGAGCTTCTACCAAAGACATCATCTGAGATATCCTGAATTGCTGTCCAAGCACCGGACAAGCAGGTGACATCAACCCCTGCTGGGGAAACACCAGAAATGGGACTCCGCCACTCGGTAATGGACCCTGCTGCGACAGGCACATGCCCACTGGCATCGCACCTCCCCCATGGGTGACATCAACCTCTTCCTTCCAAGTTGAAAGCACCCAACCCTGGCGGGTGGCAGGGTCGCCATCGACATGCTCACTCGACTTAAGTGCAGAAACTGTTGTTTGCGGTGGAAGCACCACGCTCCGCTGCCACGGAAAGACCGAAACACAAGCAACCAAGACTCACACTCAAGCCCTACACGCTTCTCACTTTTGCATGCTCGCATTTCGGTCTTAATCCAACGCAAAGTGATGGTACAAATCAAGAAGCACATTCGCACCCTTGCTCAGTCGGCCAGATTGTTCGTGCTGATTGCATGCTTGTAGCAGTTGCTTTTGGTGCGTTGAGTTGTTGGTAGTTTTTTTTAAGAGAGGAGCGTTTCTCTAGTCTTGCAAGTCAGATTGAGCTCCACTTGAAGATGTGATTGTCGCTTGACTGTGTTGCTGGTGTCGCATGCCTGCTTGCAGAAGCGATGATGTGCTGTATCGCAGCTTGACAAAGGTGATGGTGCTGCAAACTTGGCTTGAGCAGGTTGAAGCTGGAAGTTTGTCGTGGAGACAGAGTATTGATCTTTGTTTGTGCGTCTTCTTGAGTTTTAGTGCTGCAGATTAAAGTGATGCTTCTGCTGCTGCAACTTTTTGCTAACAGCAACGTGTAATTGCGACACCAGTTGGTTTTGCCTTGCCCCGTTTGCTTGGCCGGTTGTGTCTACATTGTGGTGCGTTGGAGTGAATTGGTTTCTTGGTTGCTTTCCAAATGGAGATGCAACTATGTGCGCCTTTCCCACGAGGCTTAGGGATGTGAGCATTATGAGGTCGCAATGCGAAGTGCTTGTTACCCCAGTAAGCTGCTCCCACCTGTCCATTCGACTACACGTCAGTGAGCTACTTGATCTCAGCACTGCCAGGATGAGGAACTGTACTTTGCTCCTGCCCCCTGGGATATAATAGTACGTGGACTGGCCGCCAGGCTACCAAAGGGGATGTCGATATGCCAGAAAGTGAGTACGCCCGCACTCACACGGCAAGCAACTTGCGGCCTTGGTTAGCATTCTTAGGCTGCGGGAAAACAGCGGCACTGCGCTTGCGAAACATGGCATCGGGTGCGAGCAAGTGTGCTCCGTCTCCCCCCTGTTGTCTGCTTGTCGAGTCCAAGGAATCAAGGAGACATTGGAGGCTAACAACCAACCTGAACGAACAATTTTGACCTCTACCGCTGCTGCGGAAATTGCCCACTCTGTGGGTGGTCATTTGGCTTGGCTTGCCCATTACCTCAGGGGGTTATCTCCGACGACGCGGGATGCATTGGCCAAAAGCTACGGAGCACTGCTAGCCATGTTTAGGCGCCCGCCAGGCCCCCAGCAAGTCGCTGTTCTTGACTGGGCTCGGGTGATCGTGGCCGAGTCGCAGGCTGACTGTATCTCATCAAGGCGTACCTTGAACAACATTTGCTGCTGGCCTGGCGCGGACGGGCTGAGAAGCTTTTACAGGCTGTTTTTGATTCTGTCCCCAAGGAGGGAGCGATCCTTTTGGCATGGGTGGCATGCTTCATGGATGAACGCATAGCCACTGATATCCTCGAGCATGTGGCGGAAGAGACCGCCCAATTAGTCGATGCTGACATACGGGAAGGTTAGATAGTCGGGAGCCGCTTCAAAATTGGCTGTTGCGACAGCATTGCAAGCAAAACTCTTGACCTTTTGTCAGTGTGACTTGGCGTGCTGCCTACACGACGATTTAGGCACCTGATGTACGAACTGTGCGGTCCTGCCCTCTCTCCATTCAGCCTCGGCTGTTAGCCTAGAGTGCTGCCCCCGAACGCCATGGCAATTCGCGAGCCTCTTGGACTTGAGACCCGGCAGCCGCCCACACTGGTGACCCCACCACGTGTCACGGGCAGGCTGAACGCATGGCAAACCGTTGACAGCGGCAGCGCATCCCTGCCTTTTCTGGTGTCCAGGCCGGCGGATGGTGGCGTAGCCAATGCAGTGGCGATAATGCTGCCAGGGCGCGGACACTTTTATGCCGAGAATCACTACTACCCCTTGCTGTGGCAAGGCTGCGTGGAGCACTTGTGGGACAACCTAGCCTTCCAGCATGCCATTTTAGCATGCGCCGGCCTGCGGCAGGAGAAGCAGGATCACCACCAGTTTGGGTGCTGCCTGACGGCACCGACTGGACCAAGGCCACCTATACCCTGCAGATCGTTGACCTGCTTCAGGCAGTACGAAGAGAAGTGAGCCCTCACCTCTCCACGCCGACATATGCTATCGGGATTGGTGCGGGTGGAACCGTCATATATCAGATTGCCTGTGCCACACCGCAACCGGCGTTTCAAGCCTATGTCAGCATGGGGCCCATTCGCCTGCCGTACCCATTGGCCGCCCCGACGGATGAGACCATCCGCGTGCTCGTCTACGGCGGCCGCAAAGACGTGGAAGTTTTTGATCGCAACTTGCGGCACGGCCACAGTGTCAGGGGCAACACGCGTGTCTCGCCGGTGATGGAGTGTCTGTGTGAGGAATCGGATTTCACTGTGTACAAGGGCTACAGTCGCTCGGAGTACTCTTGGGCTCCGGGCCTCACGGTCCGCCAACTCTACGTGGGCAAGGACCCTGAGCACATTGTTTGGTCCATGCTTCTGAGCGATCCAGATTGGCTGCTCGCAGACCATCTCGAGCTCCCGTAGATGTAGAAGGGATGAGGGTAGATGTCTTTTTCTCCGATCGATTTCGATACATGAGCGTGCATTTTACTTTACGCCGAGCTGCTGAGAAGGGGGGTGTCTGCATGCTCACCAGAAGCCAGTATCGCAGTGCCTGCATCAAATGCTGTCGCCCGTCTGCCGGCTCAAGCAGTAGGACGGGGGTGCGACGCGGGGCTGGGTAGGTTGCTCCTAGTGTTGGGCTTCTTGGTTTTCGTGCTTTTGTCTTTGGTCTGTCTGGTTGTTTGCCTTACCTGCTCGCTCTGCTTCATGCACACCTGCCGTAGGTAGCTGTTGCCATGGAGGCTTACGCATGTCAGAGTTACGCTCTGCCAGTGGGCTCCGCCACTATTCAGGTTTGTGTAGCCAGAAGAGGCAACCTCACTGCATTGGCCACCGCCGGCACGAGCGACATCGCAATGACCAAGCCCTGCAAGCAGGATGCATCATGCCTGCACAAGACGATGTCGAAGGATGGTCCCCTTTCTTCCCAAGGGAAGTGCAGCACTTTCTTCGACCTGAGCGTGCCTCCTTTTTGAGAGACAACAACACGATCTGCTTCGCTCCACAGCATACCGTGCGTTGTTTTCTCCTGCACTCGGGGCGTCAGGGACCTGGAAGTTGGATGCAGCATAGCGCTCTGGCCGGCCGTGCCAATGTCGCACCTCCTTGGCCTTCCGCAGATTCGCCGCCGTGGACCACACACGCCCCTGCTGCAGGAAAGGGAAGGGAGGCAGCCCTGTCACCCTCACCCTTACGCATCACAGTGCCCAGTCAGCCAATCACCTTCGTGCCGGGAAACAGCCCCCATGCCCCCGCCCCTGTTAGCACAGATAGGCCACCACCGTCGGGACAAACTCCAGGAGTAAGCACAAGCACTCCCACGCAAGCATGCCCGCCCCCAAACGAGGAAGCTGATCTCCCGCCCTGGCGAGAGACCAAACCTGCCACTGTATACGCCAGGGCCGAACAGGAGGCTATCCAGCAGCTGCATGCGCTCAACCAGAGCGGAGCTGCTGCCCGATCTTACCAAAAGGATACCTCCGACCTTACGCTGGCGCTAGAGATCAAAACTTCCCCACGCCTGTCCCGGAAGCAATTTTGCCTCTACGGCCAATTGGCGAAGCTGCTGTGGGCGAACCGCCTGACCCACAAGGATGGCACCCCGAGGTTGATTACCAAGCTCTGGTCAAATGCCTGCTCCCCCAGTGTATCGCGGCTTTGCTTTCATTGCGGAGGGTGATCTCCGAGGCGGAGGGGTCCGCGATGCGAACCCAAATGGTTTTGTCAGCGGCCGGTATGGGCCAAATGTCCGTTTTGGCGCGAACAGGTTTACCCCGGACCTCTATGACTCTGGCGTGAAGAGGCAGCTGTAGGTAGGCGGCGTCTCTGCATATTTTGCACGCAGAGTCGAGGCACCACAGGAATTGTGACCAGCTTCTGGGCGGAATGGGATAGCATGTGCCCGGAGGGCTGTGCAGGTCCGCGTAAATGGGGGCCGTGAAACAGCGTAGGTGCGTGCAAGTGCTTGTGGCCCACATTAGCAAGCCGAGGCAGGATTCCAGGTCCTTGCGGGGCGTCCTCTTGTGCTGCAGCAGGTGTAGAAGCTGTTGGCGTAGCTTGTCGAGTTTGGGCTGGGCAAGCTTGATCGTTTCAGTGCGGAAACAGAACTGCCAGCCGCACCAGGTGATGTGCGACCCGAAGGCAGCTTCTTCCAGCTGATCGGGGCCCCGACCAGGGAGAGATAGGCCACGACCAGTGATAGTTGTTCCGGGGCCCGACTGTGCAGCAGTGCTAGGAGCAAATCATCCACATATAGCCAGGCTTTATGGGGCTCGGAGGCTAAGAGGCGGTGCAGTAGGCGTAGTAGCAAGGCCCCGACTCGCTGCCACCAGTAGGCTGAAAAACGTGCGCCAAAATGGCAGACCACGTAGGCGTATAGGCGGCCTGCGTGCTTGAACAGGAGTAGGCCCTGGTCTGATGGGCGCACTTTGACGCGTTTATGGGCGGCTTTAAAGTCTAGGGCTGCGCCTTGGGCGGCGTGCTTAGGGTCGGAGGGCTTAAAGGTGGCGCGGACGTCTGTGGAAGTGGGCAAGCAGACGCGCTCGGGCAATGTGCACAGAGGGTTGACGTTGCAGACGGAGCTGTCCAGGACCATGCGGGGGTCCTTCCCCTCCGCCTGCACGACATTGAGCTTGCCTATGGCTATGCCCTTGGACCATCTGGCGCGTGCTTCTTTTTCACCGCCGGCGACTTCTACCACCCAACCTTGGGCTATCTCCTCCTGTATTAGGCTTTGAAGGAGGTCGGGCTGGGCCTCGGCGTTCTTCCAGTTGGTGTCGAATTCCTTGAGGCACGTGCCCAGCGGGTGTTGGGCTTGTTGGGTGTCGACAAGCGGCCATTGGTTGCTGCTCACGATGGGCTCGTGAACTCCTGTAGGCACGCCTTCCGCGAGTATGCTGGGCAGGCTCTTGTCGATGTCGGCAGTGAGCTGCGCGAGGCGGGCCAGAAGCGACAGTCTGAAAGGCTGGCCGGCCTCAATGTGGCCGGTTTCTGAAGGGGGCAGGTTGAGGCAGTCGGAGGCAATGTCGAGCAGTTCTTGTTGTTCTGGTGATAGCGGGTGTTCGGGCTTACTCTGGGCAATGTGTGCTGCGATGCGCTTGTGGCGGTCTTGCTGCAAGCACCATGCCTGAAGGCGGCTGGCTAGAGGGAGGAGGCAGGTGGGCGTGCCCGGGGCGTGTGCAAAATCCGCCGAGCTTTGAAGGCCTGCGCCGTCGCAGGCGGGGGCTCGTGACCCCGGTCCGGCCATGTGGGCAGGGGCGCGTGGCTGAGATGGCAGGGGCAGCGCTTGAGTGCAAAGGCACTCGGGTAGCGTGGGCTTGAAGCATGATAGCAGATCCTGTGCGAGGCGTGCGGGGTACTCCGCTGTGGCAGGGCTGATGAAGTTGCCTGCTTTGTCCCGCTTGTTGAGTATCGAGACATGGTTCTGCGAGTGCCGGCATTCCTGCTGCAATTGTTGGATGTGAGGGCTGTTGCTCGCGAAGGCCCAGGTTTTGGACCAGGGCAGGCCGTAGGCGCAGGCCGGCACGGAGGCTACGTGGGCCGCCGAGCGTAGGGAAGGTTCCATCCAGGCCATGCTGGACGGCGGGTTCTCGAGGACCCACGTTCCTCCCGAGGCTGATACGGCGTGACACAGTTGGTGGCAGCGCTCGTGGATGGTGCGACTCTCCGTGGCTCGCCGCGTCAATTTTGGGCTGTTGGAGGGTAGGCCGGAAATGTGCTCAGGGCTTCTGCAGGCAGGGGGGCCGCCCGGGGATGGAGTATTCCCTGCAAGGGGGGGCGGCTATTAGCAGGGCGATCTGGCCCGACCAGGCGAGGCTGAGGAGGCGGTGGAAGAACGGATCTGAAAGGATGTCGTGGCTAGCATCCAGGGTGATGTCGATGGGTTCCCAGCGTGGGATTCCCATTTTCTTGGCGGCAACGGATATGGGCGTGTTCCGGCCCGAGAAGAGGTCCAGGAGCATGCGTTGGGCAGGCGCGGCAGCGGGCTTGTGCTCCCGAGGGCAGGGCTGTGTTGCTCCCCTGAGTTGACAGAGACAGGGGCATGTTGGCAAGGCACCCAGCTCGGGCCAGATGGGTGAGTGCTGACCACCTCCCAGGAAGAGGAGTGCGGCAGTGAGGCCTCTGGGCTGTCATTCCGAGCCATCATGGTGATGTCTTGTGAAGGCTGCTCGGAGAGGGCCTCGGAGACAGACAATGCATCGGGCTGGAGGTAGCATGCGTCCAGCTCCCAGTCCACCTCGTCGGATGAGGAGCATGGAACGGTAGGCAGAGGGGCGGGCGAGCCTTGACTGGAGTGGGTCGCCTTGGCTCGCTTGTTCGAGGGCGTGGGGCTCCAGGAAACCCGGGGGCTTAAAGAGTGGCTCGGACATGGCGTGCTGCGACCTGAGAAAAATGGCTGCGGGTGTAGCAGAGTTGGGCGGAGGCAGTCGAGTGGGCTGTGACATGGCACGAGGGCACAAACAAACAAGCTGTGCATGCAAAAAGCAGGAACGGGGCGTTTTGGCTCGCACGGATGTCAGGTCGAGGTCGTCGAAGAGGGTCTTCACCTGGCAGGGCAGAAAGGAAAAAACTGTTGGGCACTGAAACCTGGCTGTGCAAAGCTGGCTGAGAGTCCGAATGCGGCACCCTTTGTTTTCAAGGCAGCGGAACGCGTGGCTAGGCAGCAGGCAGGGTACTTGTGACCCAAGAGCCCTGTGGGCGTGCGGGTGAAGAGCTGAAGAACAGGCACGTGGGCCATCTAGGCAAAACCGCTGGGCGAGGTAGGGGCTCTGTGCTCATGGGCCGGCTGGGCTGAGGAAGTGTCCCCACACCGACTCGCGGTGTTTGTCGAATTCGTGACACCTGCTGCATTGGTGTCGCTCATGGGCTTCGTCTGGGCTGTGCATCTGCTGGGCGCAGACGAGGCCGTATGGGCAGAAAGGCGGTGTGTTGCAGGGCCTTGCGCACCGTAGGCGATTGTTGTGGTCCATATAGCAGCTGGGCTAACCTGAAGGTGTCAGGCAGGCACATGCTGGGCAAGATGGTACAACCTCTGTACCGTCTGTCAGGCGGCTGGCCAATGAGCAGTCAGGGAGTGGGAAGCATTGGTCAAGATTGGAAAACGGAGGCAATCAACCAGACTTCCAAGGCAAAAGGAGAAGCCCTTGGGGTCCCTACTGCATTTTCATGAGGATGTTTGCATTCGGGGCGAAAGCTCTGCGCACGGCCGCAGCAGGACTTGCAACGGCATCCTGGGAGTCGGCAAGAACAAAGGACCGGCACTCAAGGTGTCCACTGCGTTCCCGCATCGATCGCTTGCACGCACTTGACCATCAACAAGGAAACAGGCCAGTTACAAGAAGCCAAGATAGGGCAGGACAGATCATGCCAATCACTTGGGTTGAGGAGCGTGAGATTCCAAGAGGGCCATCCATAGTGGACGGGTGGGTGTGCAGCTCTTACAGCCAAGAGGTCATTGTAAGCATACACAGTGAACGCGTGCCTACAGGCCAATCCACAAGGGCACAGCAGGGAGGAACAGGCAAGAGGCTACGTTGCGAGGTGGCGAATAACCCCAGTAGATCAGGTTGAAGGCAGGTTGGGCACATGTCACACAAGGCGGGGAACAATTCAATGGTAAGGCGCAGGGTATTCCCTTCCAGAACTTCTTGTCGAAAGGGAGCAACGCACCAGACAATTTGGATCCTGCAACCTTGGTCCTGTGTGGCACGCACCAGGGTGAGGTTGGCAACAAGGCCACTGTACCTTAGCCTGCAGCGAGGGGCTGCTTCCCGGGCCGACCAAGGGGCTGGAACATGACACTGCAAGGCGGACTGTGTGCGAGGCCATTGACTGCCCAGGTGGTCCAACGTTGGCGGATGGGGGGAGTCGATTTGTGCAGGCCAGTGGAGCTCATGAGCTTGTCAACCACCCAGGAGCAGTAACGGGGAAGTCTGACCAGCTGGGTCATCCGCTAGCGGTGAACGCAGACGAATGAGGCGGAGGCACGCAAGTGGATGATCTCCGACCGTATAGACGTCATATGTGCTCTCGTCAAGAAGCGTAACGCAGAAGAACACACCAGCATGCTCCCCAGTAGGGACAGCGAAGAACCGCACCCCCCTCAACCCTTCCAAGAGAAGCCGGAGCCAGTTCGTGTTAACCGACGCCAGACAGACAACAGACTGGATAGCCAATTGGCTCCAGTAGAGCATGTGCCATGGAAAGTCTGGTCCTCCCGAGACCTGGCCGACATCCATTCCTTGTTTAGTACACCATTCTAACCACGATTGGGAGGCGACAGCAACGCCTTTCGTGTTATGGACGCACTGCACTGGTAAGGCAAGCACTACCCTAATTCTGCAGAGATCCAATAGAAGACGCTGCGTGACTACAGGCGTAAGGCGTCGCACTGAGTCCTCACCTCCTCCGAACGTGTGAGGAATTAGCGGGTCATTGCCCAATATTGACGTCAGAACTACTGGTGACAGATCCAAGGAAAGGGCCTGCGGCAGAGCAAGAGCACGGGCGTACTCAAGCTGCCTAGGGTCGCTCTCAAGGCTATCGTCCTCTGCATACATACTCGAGGTAAGGCCAGAGGGCAATGGTCCGCAAGTATGGCGTTAGCCACTTGTCGATGTGAATCCTAGGAGACAATCCCTAACTCACACTTCAGGGCAGGGAGCTACCAAGCAGACTGCAGTAAGCCAAAATGCAACAAGGACGAGTGCATAGCAGTGGACTGCAGAACACCTAACCCCAGAGTCAGGGCAAGCTGGACGAGGCGGACACCAACCTGAACAGATGACCTTCAAAGGTGAGGCACTTGTACTTGAGGAGCACTCTCGCATTGGGAGGGAAGGCGGTTTGAATTTTAGTGCAGACGTCAGCTACAAAGCCCTGTTCATCACAAAGCACAAAAGCCCGATTCTCGAGGTAACCACTCCGTTGCCGCATGTGTTGCACAATTAATATTTGCAGCATCAGGACTGGCAACATGGGGTCGATCGTCAGATTGAGGGGGGATACTCCATCAGGCGGATTGATTAGACAGAGGCGCCTACTACGGTAGGACCCCACCAAAACCGGATGCGCCTCCACCATTTGCTCGAACGAAGGGAACGCAACTGCAACAAATACCGTGCCGACTGGCCAATCAACAAGAAAACTGACTAAAGGGACAGCAAAAGTCAGTCCATGAACAACCACTTGGACTTGTACCAAATTCAGATCAAGTCGAAAGGCCGTCGCTCCCAAGAGTAGCGGGAAGAGTTCAGCGCCTAGTTGGGTGGAGTCGATAAGATACCACTCTCCTTGTGTATAAGGCGAACAGCACATTGTGTATTTGAGCATGCAGCCAAATTCCAGTCCAACCTCAACAAGGACAAAGGTAGCAACTTGGCCAGCAAATGCACAAGTGGCCCCAAGGCCTTGCTCTTGAAAGGCACAGGCCGCTTGGGAGGTGAACTGGTATTCCTGGATTCGCGGTGCACCGGTTGAGGTGGCCTTTGGGAGGCTAGGAGAGGGGCTTGAAGACGGAAGACAGGTAGATTGGAGAGCGAGCTCAACCGAAGGAAAAAGACGTCATAGCTGCCCAAGGTAGTAGTGGCAATTCTGCAAGAGGCATGCAGTGTGATCGGGAGCGCAATAATACACGACTCACCAAGTGGCGAGCACATTGCGCCATGCAACACACAGAGCGCCCATAGCGCGCAGAGTTTGCAACCTCCATTGTTGCCACACGAGGCAGCCACATCCGTCAACCTCCCCTAACTGGAGGGATAATCCTTTTCGCCAACAGCGGTGGATGAGTTGGTGAGCAATCTCAACCATTTTCGAAGACTCTGCATCGGCATCCACATGTGCTTGAATGGAGATCGTTCCAGTAAGCTGCATGATGCTAAAAGCGATACTGGACTCCATTGCGCAAAATTTGTTGTCGTACGAGAAAAGGCAGGGCGGTAAATTGATGGAGGATCCGAGAACCCTCCTGAGATGATCCGGCGCCAAATCCAGACAAAGAGCCATTGCACTGGATACTGGCCTTTGCACCAATTACGGAGGCTTGAGCAAAAGGCGTGGCGCGCGAGGGCCACGTATGTGCTGATGGGGAGGGGCGAGCGCGATCATAGCGATAAGGAGGACCAACAGAAAGGAAACAAGAAACAAAGGAGCACGTACAAGGTACACGTACCAGAAGAGGCAATAAAAGCCCACCATGTACAAGTACAGGGGGCAACCACACTCTCACTCAGTGGACACGTGGCACATAGCTCCACTGTCTGCGAACAGATGGCCAAAGTGAGGTGGGTCCAGCCAGAGGCGATTAAAGCCAATAACGTGACTCCGATTCCATTAAGTGCGAGGAGTAATTAGATCACCACGGCCAAGAGAAGTGGTAGGGGAATTGCTCGACCTCGCACAATTCACGGGCTATGATTGTGGCTCTAGGAGTCAAGGCCTGGAAAAGAGCATCGACCCTACTCCATCCAGTTTTATGCCCGATCAAAGCCCCGACTACTCGTGATGACCACTTGGGGGTCAAAGAAAAGCACTCCGAAAGCGATTGCGCTGGCGCTCGTTCTCCAACGCAAGAGATGGCACGGAGATTGCGCTCACTTATTTTCTCTGGCTTCGATATGGTCACACGGGGTTGTGTAGCAGAATCCAACCGTGCAATAACTTCAATAAGAGTCCAAGCCAGTAAGAGTTCCTCTTCGGCCAGGTCATCTATAATCTCGCGAATAATCCCTGGATTGCCACAGGAGACGTCTTGGTATAGGCGATCCCTTCGGAACAGGAAGCAGGTTTCGCTCGATTTGCTCTCTCCAAGGAGAGCGACCAGAATCACTCCCGCTGCAGCAAGGAAAATCGTGAGTTCGAAGGCAGTTGCACAGGAGTGACTGCCGATGACCTCTTGATAGCGCCAGAATAGAAGGTTGCGTGTGGCGGCGAGCATGGTCGGTTGTGCCCGGGCGTTCACAACTGGTTTGAGCCCAAACCACCGCAGTCAGAGTTGGAAGGAGGGGGACGTTAAGTACGAATGCACGCCTTTCACAGCTATAATCTTCACAACAAAGAGGGTTTGAACCACAAGTGCCTACGCGGAACAGCAGTAACATCAACGCGTCTCCTCTTACTCTCTCTTTGCCTCTCAACCTCAAGAATGTCCTGAACTTCCAAGCTTAGTCTCTTGCACTTCCTGTGGGAGGCAAATATTGAGCGCTTTGGGAGTGTCGGACCATGACACGACGATGCCCGCAGCATTTAATGCATCTACCGCAGCCTGGAATTCACACTTCGTGGTGGTTGCCGCAAACACTTCATGCAAGCCAGTGTACTCCTGATTCGGGGCAACCTGAGGAGAGAAGTGTTGTCCCACCTGAATGAGTTGAACCAACGCTTCCGTAGCTCCTTCCAGGAAGGGCGAGACCGAATTTCGGTTTTTGACGTACACACCGTCATGCACCCAAAGCACTGTTCCTGCACAATGGGGGAGCATTGCAGCAAGCCCTCTCCGCATTACAAAGCTCTCAGCAGCTTCTAGTGCGAAGGTCGCCCAATTTCTATTGTTAACCCGTGCATCCGGTTGGTAAAAGGGCATTCCTTGCTGAATCATTGCTTGGAGGGTGGCTTTAGCTTGCGCAAGGTGCGCAAGAAAACTCGCCAAAGCAGGGGGAATGGCATAGGCCGCAATACTGTCTTCATAGACGTGTTCGAAGGAAGGCATTGCTGTCCATTCCTACAGCCCTTTGCAGCAAATGTTTGGTTTGCACCGTTTGCGCTTTGGGGGCGCGTGCTAGGTGGACGCTGAAGATCTCCCTGGCCTCAAGTAACGTTGGGAGGGGTGGGTGAGTAGGACTGTGGCATGTGAGAGGCAGAAGCGAATAATGCGCACCTTTCATGTCAATTTCAATAGCGTTCGGTCCAATGGCCAAGAAACGTGTTAGCCTCTTACTCGTTTGCCAGTGCCGGATGGCATAGTATCTTCCCTGGGGATGCGAGGATGGCCTTCTGTATTGGACGAGCCCTGGCCACGACGTGTCAAGTTCCGCGGGTGGTGTAATACGATTGTAGATACAAAAGCGCAAAAGCAGTTCAGGGTTCCAGAGTGGCGGGGATTCATTTCAGCCCCAGACTCGAGATCCTGTATGGCCTGCACATGCCATTGTTTGGGAGGCAGCAGGATAGGCGGAAACCGCGCAGTGTTGATCTGCATATGAGGCTGCCCCTCTCCCGAATCAAAGAAGACATCTTCGCAAAGGGGTGCTTCATAGCGAAGGCTGTCAGCAGCGATTCCCGCTAGATGGTCAGCAACTTTGTTGCCAATGCGAGGGACATATGACCAGTGCACCTTAATGGAAGTGTGCGCAAGCTTTTGCCACATTGCATCAAGTTTTCGCACAAGGTCCTCCCTGTGGAGTCTCAAGGCTCCAGCGAAATGCTTAACAATGTTAATGCAGTCACCTTGAATGATAACTTCCTCAATTTGATTGCCAGCAGCAAGGAGTAATGCCTTGTCCAGCGTTGCGTCAGCGGCATATATTTCCGCAAACATAGAGTCTGGGCAAGGCTGAAGCGGAATGGCGATCGTGTCGAGAATTACTGGGACAGGCCCAGGTGACCAAACGATACCACCCGCTCCACCAATACTTTCTTGCACATGGCAGCTGCCGTCAAATTGGGCGACAAGGTGTGTATCTTTGACCGGTTTTAATTCCACAATAAGTGGCGTACTAGCAGGGATTGGCCTCAACGCAGTTACTTTTAGGTGCAGGTTGCCGCAGTGACACATTTTGGGCCAAAGAGCGACATTAGGAACACCTAGGGTCTGCTGATACATGGGAGCAAGCAGGTAGTGCTGGGCATCCAAAGTCGCTAAGACATCTCCTATGTTGGCGTTCTTGGGAGAGATGGTAACACCTTGGGCACTTGCTTTGATTAAGGCAGAGAGAGGATGCTTAACCTCGATTGAAAGCCCACCGTCATTGCAACAGGGTTCCGTGTCAACCCACCATGCTGGTAACGTTTTGGGAAGCAGCATCCGCGGGATGGCATTCCAAAGGCGCGAAGCAAGCTTGGGTATAGTATTGATGTGCTTTGCCCGTTGTGGTTTTTCGCACCATCCAGGGTGCCAGGCACATTGCTCTTCCATGACATACCTTCGAATAGTTGCAATCCATGCTAACAGGGTTGCACAGAATTTTTTGTCCACCTCACCCTCAATATCGGCCTTGGGAAGGGCACTGTGGCAAAGGGAATCGAACGAGGCAGTGCTAGCGTACCCCAAAGTGACTAGAACAATGAAGAGTGGGGCTTTAGTGACTACGCAGGCAGAAAGCCAATGTTCGGTCGTGTTTGCCCCCAAGCCACAAAGCAAGCAATGACTTTGGATAAAGGTACACTGGTGCTCATTTGGTGCGGCGGCTCTATAAGTAATAGTTCTAGTTGGGGCACCAGGTATTGCAGCACATTGCAGAAGCGGTGCTTGGCTGACATCACAACAAGGCAGCATGCACCCGATGGTTTGGGCAAGGTCATCGGGGCAGCTTTGGTTGAGATGACAAAGTTTGCAGACCGGCCTTCTTCCGAACCCATTGTCATACCAGAGTTCCTTTCCCTTTTGGTCGCGTAGGCAAGTTCTACATTGCTCATCCCTAGAAGCAAATTGCCTATACACAAAGTACGCGTCGGCTTCCTCGACAATTGCCCATCTTAGTGCGTAGCAACGAGTGACATCGGAGGCCACGTTCCTTGGAGGGAGATTAAGAGCAAGCAGAATGGCACATAGTTGACTCTCGTGTACATGGTTCGCAACTTTTTGTCGAAGGTATCCTTGTGCTTCCACACAAGCAGCGTTTCGCAGCACAGCTCTAAGTGCAATTTGCGCGTGCTTAAGCTTGCGGCCGCCTGAGTGAGGGCTCACTCCAGGCGGCGCAGCAGAAAGGGCATCTTGGCATTTGCTGTTGAACTGCTCAATAATCGGTGAATCTCCTAAAGAAACAGATTTCTGGATGGCTTGTTTAGCCTGCAAAAGCAACGAATTGTAGAAGGGAAGGTTGACAGCATGAGCATTCTCAAGGTCATGTAGGATAACATTTAGAGCCCATTTGCCCCTCCAGCGCAGCAGTAGACCAACTTTAGACAATGTGGCGCTCATCTCAGGATCCATTGCCCTAGGCGCTTTGATAAAATCAAGAACGCCCGCAAGGTGTTTAGCCTGAATCCAAGGGCGCCTTAGAATAGTCGAGCTGGCGATGGCTAACGCTTTGAGCAAATGCCTTCTAGTGAAAGCATACAAGGAGTTGCAGAAAAGAGGGCAAGAGGCAATGAAAGCCGTATGAAATTGAATCCTGGCAGGCATTGAAGCCGTAAGAGAAAGAGCTTGCTTGTTCCTTCTCAACATATTGCACAAGGCTTTGTCGAGGATTAGCATGCGCAAGGAGACATCTGACATTTTTTTTGCCCAACCCAATTGATTTCATCAATAGATGTTGCCTGTTCCCACTCATATTTCGAGATGCGGCCTCGCAGGATAAAGCCCAACATTGTTGCAGTCTCTGCAATAATCTTAGACCCCCATGGCGTTGTGTCGAGGAGTAGGATATCAGCAGTTTTGAAGGGTTTGCTGGTAAGGATAGAGGTCTTGCATTTACATTTGCAAGGTGACGTGATAATGCAAGCCAGCAAAGCTTGGAAGTTGTGCTGCTGCGTACACATACATTGCAACATGTCACGAGCCAAAATGTAGCACTTGTTGCCACTGACAAGGAGCAGTCCGTGTTGCATATCAAGTCTGGCTAAGGACATCATCATAGCCTGATCCAGGCTGTGCACATTTGTTTGGAGAAGCAAGCACAAGGCTTGTTGCAATGAAGGACCTCCGATAGTGAGAGCACTACATGGAGGGAGCTGGTTAACTTCAATCCAAGCCACGCCAAAGTGGGAGATGCTTACCCTGGCATTCTCTGGGAGCGCTTGCAAGGAAGTAAACCCAGCTTGAAAGCAATGATGCCGAAGAACTTGTAAGCCAGCACTGTGCGCTGGTTCGAAAGTTCTTTGTGCCTGTTCGACCCATTGCAGGCCTCTGGATGCTGCGCTATTATCATCCATGTAAGCAGTTAATCTAATGAAGGAAGAAATGTCATGTAGCGCCCAAATCAAGGGGTCTAAGGCAAGACAGAAAAGGACGACAGAGGTTGCTCTTCCCATAGCAAGGCCTTGATGGATAGAAATAGGCTCGAGCAGGAAACCTTGCACCTTGCGCTGGGTGCGACGCCCAAACATGAGGTGAATGACATACGCTTTAATCCACGCCGGGGCAGCCTTTGCCGCCAAGCACTGTAGAACCCACCAAGGGTTCACCCGTTCAAAGGCCTTGGCAAAATCTGAAAGCATGACGGTATACTGGGCATCTTTGAGCTCAAGGTAATGCTGCATTTGAGCGTAGTTTGCCTGTGGCTCTTTGAAATGGTTAAGGAGGGCCTGGGCAGGATGCAAAGAGTCTTTGAAAGACTCAGCAAGGACAGCATAGATTGCAGAGTCAATGATTCGATCACACGTGTCGGGCATGTCTAATGGCCTGTAATTATCGGCATAAGCACCCTTATCCGCCTTCGGAATGAATACTAATGCCTGAAGTGGATGATCAGCTTGAGACAGGCACATCTCCCACATATGATCACCAAGCAAGTTGGCGAAATAGGTCGGATTTTGCCTATAAAAGGCATAAGGTACTCCATCAGGACCCGGTGAGGAGTCCTTGGTGGTGATAATGGCCTTGAAGATTGTGCTCTCATCTGGCAGGTCAGCCGGCACGAAGGGCCCTTTGTGCATATGGCTGTAGGAGCTTATCCCATTGATTATCATATTGGCATGGGAAGTGGTGCCAGAAGGCCCTAGTTGCTCTCAATGCAGCATCGAACTGACTCATCGATGTAATCAGCTGGCCATTTTCACTTCTGACTTGTTGTGAATCGATAATTCGTGGGCAGATTTTCCTGAAGGCCTGCCATTTGAGCTTAGACTTGTCAACCTGCAAGTCCCTTTGAGCAATAAGAGAACGAAGGCTTGGCGTGGGGGCTGCTTTCAACTCCGCGCCAAGGTGGAGCCGATTAAGAGCTTCTTGAAGCCAATGTCTCGGAAGTTCAGCCGGACCATTACCTGATGGCATGAAGGGGGGTATAGAGATGTGCTTGGCTAAGGACGTAACAGTTTTGGAATCGACGCCAACTGTCGCACAAGAGCGTCTGTTCAGGAGGCGCACCAGCTTCCTAATTAATGCAGCAATCGAATCACCAGCTTGAGCGCGCAGGTTAGCATGCCACAGGAAACACGTGGCTTTTTGCGCAACGAGAGCGTCAGAAGGACAGAGTTTTTGGCCCTTGTTCTGTTCTTCAATCAAGCGGGCTTTGGTGCAATTAATTAATTTGCGGAGGAGGAGATGCGAAGGGCTAGTTTCCGCTGCTTCGATGCCAGGTAAGTCAGTAGTTGCTGGTGGCACAGAAAAGGCCGCAGCAGGAACTGTTCGAACAGGTATCGCCGCAACATCCTTATCAAGCTTGTGTTTCGGCCGAAACCGAATTTTCACCAAATGATGTCCTCCAGTTGCTTTTTTGTGCTTCCAAGAAACTGAACAGATCCGGGAGGACACATACAGTGAACTGGAGATAAGGTAATGGTCAAGATGGCTGAGGGTAGAGCCTTGCTCAAAGGTTGGGAGGTGGGCATACTCGCCTTCCTTTTGCTGATTAACAGCATTGAAGTCACCCCCAAGGACAACCACATGAGTTGCATCTTTAACAAAGGCAGTGAGTGCAGGGAAAAGTTTCCCCCATTGATCAGGGTGCCAATATACCGACAGAAGCCAATAGCAGACCGACCTAAATCTGACCAGCACGGCAAGGGCAAAACCAGGCACAAGGTCAATAGTTTCTACAACTTTATAGTTCTGCGGTAAACAAATTGCAACTCCTCCAGAGTGCCCAGATTCCTTCCATACAGCAAGGGAGGCAACTGTATTTATTCTGGATGTTGCCTGTCTGAACCTTTGTAAGCAGGCAGCGTTCCATTTAGTTTCCTGTAAGAGCACAGGCGTTTGGTGAGCCAAAGCACCAATGGTGTGGAGCTTGGCAAGGCCAATAGTGTCAAAGGTACACAGCGAGGTGACATTCCAACTAATAACAGCCTGCAGTTTGCACGGCTCTTTTGGGATCGAATCGAAATAAGGAACGAGCTTGTCAGCAATGAGGTTCAAAGCAAGCTCGAGCTCTTCAGTTGGGAGCTGCAGATTGACAGCAGCGACTAAGTCGAAAGGTCGGTTATCTGTGGCCATAAGAGCTAATTTCAGCTCACGGGTGGTGGGATAGGTGAGTGGCAAGTTATAGGCGAGGAGGATGCTGTTGAGGGATCTGACACGTGCGCGTTGTCTACGACAGGCAACATAAGCATTAAGGCGCTCAAGGAAGATCACAGACCTTGCCTTGATCACCACTTCACGGATCGACGTCATAGGGGCAATGGGTCCCTATGGACCCCATAGAAACAAAAGTACGCCGCAGGTTGCCGATCGTAGACATAAATGCGCAGCGCCTTCTCTTGTGTGGGGAGTGTAGGGGGAATGTTGTTGTGGGTGACGGTCTGTTGATGCACCGTACCTTGCTTATAAGTGGTGTAGTGAACACCTCGTGCATCGATGCCAATGTGCACAGCCTGTCTACACGGTAGAGCTAGCTTGGCAAAGCAGGAAAAGTCACGAAGGACCTCGCTTAGCCAAGCTTCTTTCGAGCTGCAGTCCGAAGCTAAAGCTTGACTGACATGATTCTCAGCAAAGCACGGGGTTAGGAAGAGCGCAAAGAGCTCCCTTTGCCCAAGATGAGGGGAGCAGAGGATTGTGTGGCCATACAGGTGTAATGCAGCCTCTGTTCCCTCGAAAATCAGGCACGGTGTAGGGAGCTGACTGTTTTCCTCAATTACTTTGTAGAGAAAGGTGCCAGGGCTGGCTCCTTTACGTTCGGTATCAACGACCTCGATAGCCGATACATGCGTAAGTGCGTGTATCGTATCTCGAGCTTGTGATGCATTAAGCATTGCGACAACACACTGGTCATCTTGTTCGACGTAAAGAAAGAGATCGACTGGCGGAGTGCTAAACTTCAAGTCGCTCTTTTTCCTTGAACCAGTAAAAGCGCTGTCGGTAAAACATGAGTCACAAATCCACACATGCTCATCAACCCTTTGGGTTGGTAGGTGGGGTTCCCAGGTAGTAGAAAAACTTTACACCCCGCCTTGATGTTGTGCGAACTGTAAGCTCAACATCACTCTACAGTAACGGGTTTGTAGAAACTGTACAGGTATGTCGTTGGGCTCATCTGGTATTGTGCGATGGCCTCGTTGTGCTCTCCCTATTGGAGTCCTTGCACTCGGTGAAAACTGTTCCCACTGCTTCCTCGTGGGTAACACTTCGCTCAGGTAAGCTTGTACTCGTTGTAGCGGACATTCCATGGTCAATTGCCATAGTGCAATCTCGCATGCACTGCTGCACTGTGTGAATCTCTCTGACCTCTCTGCACATGTAGGTCGGTGGTACCTCTTGCCATGAGGCGTGTACACATACTGGGGTTGTGCTCGTAGCTGTTCGTCCACATCCTGTGCCATAGGAATGATATTAACCATTCCCCATTCTTGAAATCGCCTTGCAAGCTCTTCGTCATTCACATGGATTTGGCTTGCTGGTACTGTACTGATTCCAGGCATCCCATTACCACTGCCTGTCGCTGAATCCTCTGGTGCATCACGGAAATACATATTGACTGCCCTTGCTGTACGTTGAACATCATCCTCATCGGGCGGACAATACTTTTGCACAAATCTTCGAATAGTGAATTCCTCCTGCGGTTCCTGTGGTCCTTCTTCCTGCGGTTCCTGTGGTCCTTCTTCCTGTGGTTCCTGTGGTACTTCTTCCTGCGGTTCCTGTGGTCCTTCTTCCTGTGGTTCCTGTGGTCCTTCTTCCTGCGGTTCCTGTGGTCCTTCTTCCTGTGGTTCCTGTCGTCCTTCGTTCACCTTCTGCTCGACCATGTAGAACAAGAGTAAAGCGAAAATTCCTCCTAGTAGCACACTGAAAAGAATAATCCATCCACTCACTTCCTTCACATAGATGAAAACAAATTCTCGTTCTTCTCGTTCTCGTCCTCCAAAATCGTCTGGCTGTCCTGCAATCTGAGAAATCATATTCACCATCATTGTCAAGTACATCGCTCTAGCCGTCTTGCTTCCTCGCTCATTCAACAAAGTTGCACGTAGTGCTCGAACTTGGCTTCGGCAAACTTCACCTGCCACATGTTCCATTGCTTCTTCTTTCCCATAACGCTCATGACTTTCTCCATTCCACACCATGGCTCCAATATGGTACATGAGAAATCTCCTTCGAGATACTCCTAAGCGCTTTGTATTCAAGTCGGCAATGTTTAATTTGGTAGGCACTGGCTTTGCTTTGAAGCTGTTGTTCTTCACCCCTCGCTGAAGCCATAATACTCTCAGATCGATATGTTTGAGTCCTCCGACTCCTGTTCGCATCATCCATTGTCTTCCCGCACTTGAATCCATCCGGATCTCCACGAGTAACTTTCCTGCAAGAAACATCCACAACTTCTTCAGTAACGTCGCTTCTGATGCTCCTCCTGAGCATGCTAGCACTTCGGACTCTGCCGAACTTAAAGCTGTAGCTTTCTGGGTCCTGCTATACGAAAGTACTGGCACTGCATTCACACACACAATCACTGATGATGTAGACCATCTCGCTTCACGGTCTGATGCCCAATCTGCATCCGTGAATACTTCCATACTGTGTGTTCCTTTCTTTTCTTCGTCTTCTTCTTCTTGCTCTTCTCTTTGATAGATCGCATCCATCATCTTGTTTCCAACCTTTGTGTACTTCAGTAGGAATCCCAGTTGCTCTGTTCCTTGCACATAGAGCAAAGCTTGTTTCAAACAGGTTAACGCTTGTTCCGTTGGCTTCGACATCTTACTTGCCAAACACTTCGTCACATGCTGTAAATCCCATCGGTCTTGAGAAATGTACAACAGTGTTCCCAACGCTGAACGAAACTTCTTGCACTCGTTCTCCTCCAGTTCTTTGGAATTGTCCACTGTCCCAATCAGCTGGTGCTCTGGGGTTTGTCTTGGCTTTCGGTTCCCCAGCTTGTAGAGTCCTTTAAGCTTCTCGTAGTGCTTCTTCGACACTGTCACCAAAATTCCTTCTTCAAGGAACTCATAGGTCCTCTTCAGGTAATGAAGCTGTTCTCCCGATCCCCGGTGGGATGGGAACGGTCCCTCAACTGTGAGCTTGAAAAACTTCTCTAGCTCGCATATCAGCCATCTTCCTTCGCCTTTCGCACCTGCAACTAGCTCGTCGTCGACATGAATCGACACTGCAATCTTCTTCACTCGGTGCTTCAAGATTGAGGGTATCCCAACAAATTGCTCAAATCCCAAACGCTTCAAAATCTCAACCAAATGGGTAAACCATTGTTCTGCCGCTGATCTTTGCCCTGGCAGACACTTCTCCACTTTCCATACATGGTCTTCATCCAAACCAAGTAGTGTTCGAATCCACGGTGAGATATCAGCATACATCAGAGCTTTCTGCTTGACTTGCAAGAATGCGTCACGAATGTCAAGAACTGTAAGCTCCCAATTGTAGATGAGATGAAAAAGAAACATCATTCGCACTGCTGCGTGTCCTGACGTAGGACTAAAAGTCTCCTCCGTGCTCTGGGCTCCCGCACGGAATTCCCGACACACAATTCTGCATCTACGCTTCCAAACTCCATCTCTCTTTCTCCAATCGAAAACTGTCCTTAGTGTCAGAAACTTACCTTCCTCTGAACACTCTTCCTTCTTGATCGTCTTCACAACCTTCATGTTGGCGAGTTTGTCAAGTTCAGCTTTTCCTGCCTCTGCATCCAATCTTTCAAGTTCCTCTTCGCTGACTTTCGGTGGTCGATCCTCATCTTCTTCTTCTCCTTCACTATCCGCTTCATATTCCTCTTCGCATTCCTTCCAGACTCTTTCTTCCCAAAGGTCATCTTCATGATATCCTGTTTCGTCTTCCTGTTCTTCTACCTGTCCGGCGTACAACGGTGGAAATAGACTTCCTTTCGGACTTCCAGGATCAGCACTTGTAGGTGAACTTTCCGCAGTCTTTTGTTGCTTCGTTGGTGGCTCCTCAGCATCTGCTGTTTTACTAGCTTTCGCAGATTCCTCTCTTCCTTCTCCTTCAGTTTCTCTCTTTTGTCCCCCGCCTTGGTTGGAATCCGTTGATGAACTTCGAGGTGTAGGTTGACCACTGCTCAGCAATAGATCACTGATTGTGTCATGCTTTGAACTTTCCACATCAGATCCTGCTTCATCTCCTGCTGGCTCTGGCTCATTTTCTCCTCCTTCTTTCTCTTTGCCTGGTTCTTCCATGATTCTCGGTAACGGTGCCGCATGCGCGGTGTGCCCTAGCCTTGGGGCTTTCTTCGTCCAAGGAGAACCCTGAAGTTGAAGGGTCTCACGTGCGCGCCACGCTGGTTGTGTGCGCCGCACAGATCTTGACGTAAAGATCCCATCTTTTGATGTAATCACGTCCATGTCCCGGTCGTCCTTTCCAACCCATATTCCTCCTGTCCACAAGGATCGATTCTTCACTCCTCCAGGCTTGGCCAGACCAAACACATACTCTCCGAAGGGTAAAATCTGCCCTTGGTATGGTCTCCCGTAGACCAATTGGAAAGCTGTACTCTGCGTCCCTGAGTGTAGGTGGTACCTGTTGAACAACCATGCTGCGTGGTGAATTGCCCACGCTCGTAAAGCATGATCTTCAGGAATCTTTTCCCCAATCCGATCCTCGACCATTTCAATCATCGTGAGGCTTTGTCTCCTGAGGTTCTGAATGTGGCGTTCCACTCTCGCTGTTCTTCCTTTGTGGTAGGGCTTGTTTGGATACTTTCCAGCCTTGTAGCCTAACTTTTGTCGTATTGCTACAATCAAATCCAGTAAGGCTGTTGTCGCTGGCTCCACATCAATCGCAAACAGAACTTCTTCGGAAATGTAGTTCATCTCGAGAGAAAACTTCACCACTTTCTCGGCCAACTTCTTCGTCGGTGCTTTCCCCGGCACTGGAATCGCCCACGAAAATCGAGTCCATGAATCAAGAATGATCAGACTCACACTGCTCTGACCCATGTACATGAAGTCCATCTGGATCACTGGTTTTCCTGGGTCTTCATACTTTGCTTCACTGCTTTGTGGGGTATGGTCCTGTTTCGACTTTGCTGCTGCACAGAAATCACACCATGGTTGCATTGGCATGTGGGTTGCCATATGCTCTTCAATCTCTGCTTCTGTCGGTTCGGGCACTCCGGGTCTTGTTCTTGCTTTGGGCCTTTGCTTCCTCAGCCTGTCTGCAACTTCTTCTGCGTCCTCATCTCTGTCTTCGGTGAGGTAGTTGCACAGTCTCCTGAACATCTTCACCTTTGACCCTGAGACGCTCAAACCCAAATACCGACAACCTTCTCGCAGCTTCTCAATCTCACTCGTTGCTGTGAGTGACTCTCCATTCACCACAATAGTACTTCCCATGTCGAGTTCCAACTCTTGGTGTCCTCCTGCCTTTCCTTGCTGCTTCACAACTCCTTTCGGCACTGGCACCTGCAACTCTTCTGGAGCTCCTCTTTCTCTTCCAAACCATTCTGGCTCCTCTTCCATCTTCTTTTCTTCCTCCTTTGGTGCTTCTTCTGGTGCTACCTCTTCTACCAAGCACTTGTCCAGATACTCTGGTGTCCTGTGCAAGAATGTGAGAATTTCTGATCGAAAAAGCAATCCCGGTATTCGATCTTCCAAGTCGGATTTTCGCTCGAGCAATTCCGTTGCTTCAATCACTTCCCATTCGTTGCCCACCTTCACGATGGTGGTCCTGTACTTCCAAGTACCTGTCGGCGGCTTTACAAACTCAAGTCCAAAATGGCGATGGACTGGCGTTCCATTCGGTAGAAGGCTCCAATCCTTCTCTGGGACTTTACCAAAGTCATAGGCCAAAGTCACCTTGACTGCCCTGACTTGCTCGACTCCTCTAACTTCCGCTGTCAATCTCAAGCTATTCCTCTGGTATTCCACAGGCACCCGTGCCTTACCATCGGGAGATACAAGTTCCCCCGCCTGGGTTTCTTCTCCCCAGGTCTCGCCCCCCTGGCGCTGTTTGCATCCCACTGACACAAACTTCCATCCATTTTTGAGTAGCCTTCCTAAAGACAGCAAGATGTTATTGGTGTCCGACAACACAAAGTCCTCAGTCACACTGCAGCTACTGAACTGCAAAACTGCTCGCCGCATACCTTCAACTCGCATCGCACCCCCTTGTGCGTCTTGCAACCTCAGAGAGGTTGGGGTCGAAACTTCGACGCCTGCATCCGACAATCTTCGTGGTAACAAACTCACATCTGCTCCTGAATCCAAGATCACCACATGTTGCTTTGTGTCCAACTGGACCATTCGCACATTGAGAGGTTCCGATCCTCCCTGACTCAGAGGTTCCAATCCTCCTTGATTCAGAGGTTCCAATCCTCCTGGAGGTCCCAATCCTCCTTGAACTCTTTCCAAGCTGTTTTCATACCATTGATACAGCTCATCACTCTCATGATCTTGTTTGTTCTCACTCTCATCCCCGATGTAGTAGCACTCTGGTCCTTGCACCTCTATCCTTCTGGTGAACCAATCACCTTCTTCTTCTGAAACTTCGCTAAGCTCATAGTGCTCTGTGCCGTCAGGTGGTGTGTTCGCAATGTGATGGAAATCAATGTTCCTCACTCTCCTTATCCTGTATTGGCTCGCACTCTGCGACGGAGTAACAGACTCGACTGTCGAGTGGGGTACCTCGGTGCTGGCCTCGCTCGCCTGCACTTCTCGAACATTGCGGTTTGGACACTCGTTTCCCCAATGTCCTCGCTGCTTGCAGAATCGGCAAACATCTCTGTCCAACTTCTTTCCTCCACCTTTCTTTCCTCCTTTGCCATGCTTTCCACCTTTCTTTCCGCCTTTCTTTCCTCCTTTGTGGAAACCTTTGCCTCGTCCTTTCTTTCCTCCTTTGTAGCTTCCTTTTCGTCCACCTTTTCTCCATTGGCGAAATCCTGCTCCAAAGCTTGACCACGAGTAGGATCCTTTTCCTCCTTTGTTTCCTTTGTTGCCTTTGTTTCCTTTTCCTCCTCCTTTCTCGTACACTGCATCCACTTCCATTGGTGCTGGTCCTTGATCTGCATTCGAACTGCTCGCTGTGTTCTGCAAGGTCTTTTGCTTCAACACCGTCTGGTAATCCCAAGTTTTGCTGCTTTGCTCGTATGAAAGAATCGCTTGCTTCACTGACATGTAGTTTGTTCCTTCGGGCATTGTCAAAGTAAGGTGGTCTCGAATCGCCCTCGGTGAACATCGAAGCAAAACTCCCATCAACAAATCTCGATCGTAGGTCTTTCCTGAAGCGATCTCGTACTCCCGAACAAGGTTTTCCAGTGAACCAATCTGCTCCACCATGCTCTTGCCCCCATCGAAGTTGGGAAACATCCCAATCGCTTGACTGAGGGTTAGAGCTCGTTGTTTGGTGGCTGGTTGGTATTCCCAAAGCAAACTTTGATAGAGACGATACCCACATCGCTCCCTGCTCCAATTTCGAGACAGTTGCGTTGCTGCTCCCCGCATATACGAAGTCAGTATGTGGTAAAGCTTTGTCGAAAGTTCTCTCTCCACTGTAGTGAGAGTCGAAACATCGATCGGCGTTGCTCCCAGACTTTCAATCATACTTAGAGCTTCTGAGTACTGCGAATCGGCAAAACCTAGCCAATTCAGAAACTGATGTTTCCAGGTTGTAAAATCCGGTGGATGCTCTCCCGAGGCTTGTGGGTTCCAAACATCTGGTGCCTTGATCGCCTTTGTCGCACTTTCAATCCTTCGGTTCAGATCATCCGAACTGCTTGCTTGTTGCTCCAACCTTTGTAGCGCACTCATTCCAACTTGGGTCGCCCTTGTCAATGCAGTCAGAATTTCAGAAAGTTCTGTGGGTTGTTGGGGTGGTCCATTCTGCTGCATCCCTTGCACTGCAGAAAACTGTAACACGACAAGCACACACAGCATCGCTCCTCTCTGTTGTTTTAGTGATCTCTCCGTGCCCCTCTGCTCAAGCGCCTCCGAAAACATGAATGTTGCAATCTCCACAAACATGACTGACGACATGACTGCAAGTGCACTGTCGCTTGCAAACATCCAATGCACAACATGATCGCACCTGATACTCCAAGCATAAGCATCATTGCCATTGCTCCATTGTAATCGAATTGCATAGTCTTGGGGTCGTAGAGGTTCTTTGCTCCTGGAATGCTGGTCCAAATCCACATCACCAATGGATCTCTTGTTCCATTCATAGTCTTGTCGGAGTAGAGGCTCTTGTTTGTACATAGGCCATAGAATTTTGATTCCTCCTGGTAGTCGATCTCTGTTTTCTCCTCCTGGTAGTCGATCTCTGCTTTCTCCTTCTGGTAGTCGATCTCTGCTTTCTCCTTCTGGTAGTCGATCTCTGCTTTCTCCTTCTGGTAGTCGACCTCATCGTCCTGACCAATCTCCCCATTCATCTTCCTCATTTCCAGGGTTTGGCTCCTCGCCCCTTTCTCGCATTCTCCTCCTTTCTGCTCTCCTCCAAGGAGAATTCGGGTAGAGCGTAGTGGCTTGCGTTGCTCCCCCTCGCTTCGGTGGTGGTCCCTTTGGCTCTGGAGGTGGCGCCTTGCTTCCAGCAGGTCGTTCCTTCGGAGGTGGTCCTCTGGAACTGCTCCCTGGCTCATTTCTCGCATCTTCCATCCTGGGTTGTAGGGTCCCAGGTCCCGTCCTGGGTTGTAGGGTCCCAGGCCCCGTGTCTCGGCTGGAACTCGCTGTTCCACTGCTTTGGCTTCGCTGGCCGTACCTGGCTCGAAAGTATGCAACTCCACGAGCAAATTCCTTGGATTCCCTGGCTCTTGCTTCGTCTCCTGAAGGAATTGCACCGGCACGTCTTGCAGCATACTCTTCCTCATTCCGGCGGATGTGTTCCGCCACTGCTGCGTTGCTGGGTTCCCCGTCCAGCGTGTGAAGAGGAAGCTTCGTACCACTCGGCATTGGGTCCGGAGGTGGACACTCTGGAGCTCGTTCTTGTCCTGGCGGTGGACACTCTGGAGCTTGCTCTGGTTCTGGGCCCGCTGGTGGTGGCGGCCCTCCTGACTTTGGAAACCGAACTGGTTCCTGCAAGGCTCGTTCCCTTGCTCGCCGTTGGATCCTTTCCGTCTCTGCTGCGAGTGCAGAGAGTCTCTCCAGCTGCCTTCGCCTGCGTTGCTCAGCAGACACTTGCTGCTCTTGCAGCTCCAAGGCGATGTGCCCAGACGAAAGTGTTCTCGGCTCCCTTCTTGGTGTAGGTGGTGCCTCTTGGTACACCATTGTAGTTTCGGGGCTAGAGGAACTAGGACTCCCGATCTCCACTGGCCCGTCTGGTTCTCCCCCTTCCAAGGGAATGTAATCTCTTCCTTCCACCACTGGTCGTTCGGGCTTCTTCTTCGGCTTTGAAGGCATATACCTTGGTGCACTTCCACTTCCTTCAGCTGAACTGCTTGCTGAAGATCCGTAGCCTTTTCCCATGCCAACACGGTGAATCTTGATCTCCTTTCTTCGTGGCTCCATTTCTTCTTCTTGTTCCACTTCTTCCATGGGCTCTGCGGGTTCCATCGGCTCCATGGGTTCTGTGAGTTCCATTGGCTCCATGGGTTCTGTAAGTTCCATGGGCTCTGTAGGTTCTGTGAGCTCCATTGGCTCCACAGCATCAGGGTTCCAACCCAAACCATCATCACGGCCACGAGGCATGGCTTCGGTCCCGGATGCACAGTGTGCTCCGCTACCATGCTAAACTTCAAGTCGCTCTTTTTCCTTGAACCAGTAAAAGCGCTGTCGGTAAAACATGAGTCACAAATCCACACATGCTCATCAACCCTTTGGGTTGGTAGGTGGGGTTCCCAGGTAGTAGAAAAACTTTACACGGAGACTTCACACTGGAGCTGGCCTCTTTCCAGTGTTGCACATAAAGGGTGTCTTGCTGTCCCTTTACAAGGAGAAATTGAGGAATGAACTCCTTTCTAAAGGCCATGTACTCAAGGTGCAACGCTTTGAGAAAACTGATCATGCATTGCCCTTGTGCAGGGAAGTCAAGGAAATGCAAGGCGAACTTGGCACCGAGACGAGCAACAGACTCTCTGCAAAAACTCGCCATGACTGTGCGTCTCGACCCACACAAGATTTGTAGCTGTGGGTCAACCCGTTGCAGAACAAGCTGTATGGCCGATGGGATTCCTCTTTCTTGCAGCAAGTCTTGAGCTTTGTGGAATCGAGTTTCTGTCACAAAGGAAATTCCTTTGGGAATGCCCGAAGCGCTTTCTCTAATTCCTTGGAATTTACCTTGGCCAGGGGTATACTCCAAAACAACAGGCTTGTTGATGACTAAGCCAGGTTTGAGCCAACCAATAACATTAAGTTCATTGCACGGAAAAGGCGCACCGAACTTATGCGAAAATTTGCTTTGAAGTCTCACACCTGGAGTAGCCGCAAGGACCTGTTGGCCATAGCTAGGCCAGCATTGGAGAAACTGTGCAAGGGGTAGTGGCTTCCAATGGCTGCCTGGATCTTCTTTCAATAGATCTTGAAGTGACGCATGTTTGATCGCAGCTTTGAGAGCCCCGGGGTAAAAGCAATTCCCCACTATAGAGGCAATGCACATGTCGTTGATGTGTTCCTCAACATCTGCTAGCCATACATCAAGCTCAGCGTCCCTCAGCATTTCTTTGTAGTGAGCTACCCTAAAGGGAGGAATGCCACTGTCACCAATTAGGAAAGCATTCTCTGCACGGAGAAGTTCAGAGTTGGCCTCAGCAAAGCGATCCATTGCAGCGAGGCTTGGGATGTCAGCTTGGAAAGAAAGCTTCTGTACTTCTGTGACAAAGCGCAGGCCAATGGGTCCATCTGGAACAAATTTTTCCCAAGGGAGATTCGGAACCGCATTGGTAGTCTCAGCTGCCTGAGAGAATTGTCTCTGGAAGGCTTCAGCCCCACCAAAGCTGGGTACATGGTATAAAAGGGCCGAAGGGTGGTAAAAGTATGCTGCCAACCGGAGACCTCTCTCGCGATCAAAGCGCTTGGGACGAAGCCAAGGTTTGTGCTTGTCTCCAGGGGGTTGCATTCCGCACATATGATCCGCAACAGGACGCCATCCCTGGAACCACGGAGTAGGGCGATTGCTGAAGGTGCCGATTTGCCCATATCTGGTAAAGAATTTTCTTTTCCTTTCGACATGGCCAAATGCTGCTCCAGCAATATGATGACAGCAGCACTCACGGATTCCCAAAATCTTCTGAATGAAATCCTGGTGTATGGGCTTCATAGATCCAGCATTTTCAAGGAAAATGTGCACGCACTCAATGATGCTGGGCTCAATACTCTGCAAGGCAAGCAACACCGCGTATATAACAAGCATGTGCTGCGAACGGTCCCCAAGAAGGCCCAAACCACCTGAGCTGGACCCTGCAACAGTAAGATCTTGGCAAGGGGAGCCAGCAGGAATGATGATGGCAGTCTTTTGGGGATGGATCCTTCCAAGGAAGGACAGGCATTCACGCAGCAGTCGGTAGTCTTCTTTAAGCAGAGTCCAAACATCATCGATTGCAATTGATGGCACACGATGTGAATCAAGAGCCCATCTTTGGCTTTTGTCGTAATCATACTTATGACATATGAGGGCGCGAAGAACACTGTCACTTTCCGCACTCACAGCGGCAACAGGTTGCTGCTTGAGGCATTCAACGGTGACAGCGCGCGAAATTCCGCATCCATCAAAAAGAGATAAGATGACATAACGATCAACACCTAATGCAACCTGGATGTTGTCTTCCGATGAGACCCCATTGGCTTTGCTGCCTCTGATCCCTGGTTTACATTCTCTTCTCTTGGGGACAGGCTTTACATTGTTAAGCTTGTCGAGTCCCTTCTTGACTCTGCGCGTCTGAGATTCTGAGCTCGAGTTGGGCTTAACTTTGATAGAGTGGCTGTACCTGTCAAAGCCACTCCTCTCAGAGTTCTGCTCGATTTGAACTCCTTGCTGCCGAGCCTCCTGTTCATCATCAGAATCTGTAGCAATGGAATGGACTTCAGGGAGAGTTGCGCTATCAATTTGCGTTGCCTGAGCAGCATTAGGGTCGAGGAGGAGACCTATGCTGGCTTTGTGCTCTGACTCCTCGTTATTCTCGCCCTTTTTGTCTGCATCAATTCCAGTATCACTCTTACTCACCTCAGCCTGCGGCAGAAGATGAGCACAGGCCGAGTCAGGCAAGCCAAAATCTGTTCCTGAGGTGGTAGTCAGATAGGTTGTAGAAGGGACAGGGCTGTCCCAACTTGTTGCAACCTTGGTCGCTTCTGCCTGTTCAACTGCGAGTGTTTCGCCCAGTACTTGTGGAACTGCCTTTCTCGCTAGGATCAGCGTGGTGCCGAACGATCTCACCGAAGGAATTAACGAGAGCAGTGGCGGGATAAAGCTGATTAGCACTAGCACTCCTAATGAAGATGGCTTCAATGTGGAGCTTAGCCTTGATCAATTGGGCCCACAGGTTCTCTTTACGGACTCCATAAATCGAGTCATAAAGAAGAATGGAATCTCCTGACTGTTCTCTGGCATGGTGCAAAACAAGATAATGCTTGGCCCCAGGGTCATGTAGAACAAGTGCAACAACATTATATGCCTGTTGCATGACATGCACTGTACTGCCGAGAAAATTTTGGATATCCCCCTCGCTTTTACAGACTTGCTCAAAAGAACTCTTCTGCGTCTTCTGCGTGAGGAGGCAGAAGAAAGACGGGAGTCTTTGAATGTCAAGTTTGCAAGTGTCGTTGCGCGGACTGAGGTTTTGCTGCATGCAAGCAATGGCAAGGTCAGCGAGTTGACCTAAATCGGCAAGGATATTGAACTGATCAGAGGAGTCCTGTTCAGAGTGCAACAGAGCAAGAATGGGCTGTGGCTGCTGACACTTGGAACACTTGCAGTGGATCTGCACAAGCAAAGTGTATTGCCCATTGGCTGGAATAGCCCAAATGGCCTTACTATAAACCTCAGTGAAGCTTTGAAGCTCCAACGGTGTAACACTTGCCAATTCTAGGTAAGTCTGTCCAAGAATATGTGCAAGCTTGGCTCTTGCAGTCTCACGTATGTTATACCCAATCGCAGCAAGAACCAAAGCAGCTTGCTTGGGAAATGGGGCGTAATGCTGGCAATTCTCTTTGCTCCATTGAGCACAAGAGATGATCCGATAAGCAGCAGCAACAGGACAATATAAGCCAGCAATGCGCCTTTGCACTTCTTCTTGAACATTGGCCGGCACTTCAGCCTGAAACCTCAGGACAGTATTACGTCTCCTTGCAGTTTCAACCTTTTCCCTGCTGTTTTCAATATTTCTTTTGCCGGTCCATCTTTCTTGACTTGGCTGTACTGCAACAGGATTTTCAGGCAGCTTATTAGTAACCTGCCCGTCATTGCCTTTAATTGTTCCAGCAGGTGGCCTTTCATGGAGCAAAGTCGGGCACTGGGCAGTATCCGATTGCTCACTTGCGGCATTGCCCGCCTTCCCATCCTGATGATTGGCCCGAGTGGCCTTGTTCGGATCGCTGGCCGAAGCAGCCTTAGATCTGTCATCAGTGTAAATGTTAAAGGCGTATATAACGCTGGGATTAATCCCTATCAACTTTATGATATCACATGAGTGACATCGTGGCAGGAAGAGAAGCGCACCCTGATGCAGGGAGATGAGGACATTGTTGCTCGCCGATGATCCAGGATGGCAAGCAAGATGGTAGCCATTCTTGAGAATAAGCGGGATCTCAAGTTCGATCTTGCCAACAATGCGGACAAGGAGGTATTGGATAAATCCCAATTCAGCAGTAAAGTCCTCATCCTCTTGGGAAGCTTCAGGAAGGTTCTCTGGCAACATCCAGCCTTGGAAAGCTTCATTTTGGTTGAGGAGTGTTTGGACACTCTGCAGCTTTATTAGTTCAGGAACATCCTCACATTTACCAGTCATAACAACGTAGGGCGCTTGTCTATCAATGATCAAGAAATGAGTTTCAAGATCATCCTTATGCCAAACAGTACTGGCAATTCGCTGCTTGGACAAAGGGTGGTACTCATCTCTTGCTCTGACATGGATCAATCTCCCTTGCCCAATCTTATCGCTTCCAGAATGGCAATTCAAGAAATGTTCTCTAGGGTTTTCAGATATGTGGTTAATGGGCTTGCTATTCCATTTTGGGGCATCAACAACCTCCCGCAGCAATTGCACGTCAGTTCTTCCGCAAGGAAGATCAAGATATTGGCATTGGACGAGCAAGTCAGCAGTGGTGGCAGTAGCGGTCACATGGACAGCAGGCATAACCACATCAGTACCCGCTAATACATGCACAATCCCTCTATACTGCACCGGAACCTTGATGTGCTCAAGACCCTCAATAATATCTTGCATGTCCCCCGTACAGTTGTGAAAGGTGATCTGCAGAGAAACCTCGGTAGAGTTGAAGGGTTGAGTCACCTTCCAAGCAAAAACTTCGTGTGAAGTCTTCACATTAAAAATGTGAAATCTTGCTGCATGCAACGCCAGGCTATCCGGAATAGTAAGCTGCTTTTGCCGAAGACCCAAGATAACCTTCTGCAATTGATAAGGGTCAGCAAAGATCCTGAGATACTTCCCTGGTGCGGAGTGGAACGCATTCATGAGCCTGTGTTGATTCAGGACGCAATGCACTTGGAATGCTTCATCCTTGGTTTTAGCCGAATTGATAGCATATGGGAGATCCACGAAGTTGACACTGTTACCCGGGATTCCTTCAAGAGGCGCAAACCGATACCATACTTGGAGCTCAATTTGTGACCTGCCTTCAATTTGTTGGAGCACCTTATCATACATCTCTTCAGCTTTAAGCATTAGGGCTTGAAGTTGATTTATGCTGATCTTAGACGCTCTCAGGCATACAACACATCGATTCTCTTGATCAGTTAGCGCAATGATGGGCTGTTGTGGCTTCTTAATGTAAGCCAGGCCAAAGCCCTGAATGAGGAGTTTGACTTCCTCGTCGAAGGTCCCAACAGTACCAGCGATGATGACGTCTGTATTGCTGGCATCTTGCCTCATGGCAGGCGTTACAGCAATGTAGTAGCAAGTCTGATGAAGAGGGCAGCTGTTGGGAATGTAAGTGACCAGGTATACCAATTCCCGCTTGCCCTGTACTTCAATGGCACCAATAACCGTCAGTCTCTGGATTTGACGAAGGAAATCTTCATCATAGCTCCTGAAGAGCACACAAGGGATGTCAGATATGGAGAGTGAACTGTGCAAATTGCTCACAATCGTTATACTCGTCTGTTGAGTAAGGTTCTTCTTCAAATTCTGAAGAAAATTCCTACTGGGGTTGACGAGCAAGACAGACTGGAGCTCTGAGCCCTGCACTTGACGCAGTTCTTGCATGGTCTGTGTAGACACAATGCATCCATCCCTTAGGTATTCGAGCAAATGCATTGATGGTGTTCTGGCAAAGAGAGCGTCATACTCAGTGAGGTGGCCTGACATGAAGTCAGCAAGACACTGAAATGCGCTTCCATCGATATTGCTAATTCGATCTTGCGACATGGTGCAGATACCTTACGCCGAAGCTATCCGTACTGCACAGTACGCCAGACAAAATTGCCAAAGGTGCAAAGGAAGGGAACGGGCGTTCCCAACTTTAAGAAGGTTAAAAAGGAAAGAGAACGGGCGTTCTCAATCAGAAAGCAATAAGTAAAGGAAGGGAACGGGCGTTCCCAACTTTAAGAAAGGACGAGAACGTAAAGGAAACGTTAGAGAAAGAGAACGGGCGTTCTCAATCTCAGCTAGTAGAGCAAGAAAGAGAAACGTTAGAGAAAGAGAACGGGCGTTCTCAATCTCGACAAGTAAATCAGACAGGCAACAGGACAACTGAGGGCTCAGTTGACGTCACCTTGAGCAGTTGGGAGCAGGCGTACCCAACAGTCAGTGCACACAACAAAGACTAGAGGGTAAACCAAGCTTGCGATGTTCAGCGGGTGCTAAGGAGCCCCAGCTACAAAGCAAACACAAAACAGAGCACTCCTACGCCTCCAGGCTATCCCAGAGGGGGCCGCTACCTACGAGTAGGGTTCCCAGCAAAGGCAAACCTTCAGCTACGGCCTCCCACCCTTCCTACGGCTTCACTGGTGGCTTAACCACCTCGAGCAGACACGGTCTTGAGCCAAGGGGGGTACGGACAGGGCATTCGGGTTCAGGGTTCAACCCTAAACTCTAAACCTTGAACCCTAAACCCTAACCCTAAACCTAGGGCTGAGGAACTTCGGGGACACGGCCTCCACGCTCAAAAACTTCTAGAGATCCTCTAAGCCCTATGAGCCCCCCAAACCTCGAACCCCCAACTAGTTTTAGGGGTTCCTTATTTTCAGTTTCCCTGTGACAGCCATACGACTTCTGTTTTCCTATTTCTCCGTTTTGTTGTAGGATGTTATCCTGTTCGCTTTAGAATCCCAAGCACTGCGTGCAACGGAGCTTGAAGAGTTCACGGCACCTTATAGGTGCTACACCAGACTTACTAATAGGAGTGAGAGATAGCGACCTGCGACTTTCTATCATTGTGGTTTAGGCGTTAGGGTCCAGGGTTTGGGGTTGGTTCAGGGCTTAGAGTTTAGGGTTTTGGGTTCAGGATTTCGGGTTTAGCTTTGGAGCTTGGAGCTTGGCGGCTTAGGCTTAAAATCCTTGGCATCCTTGGACATTCGTATCAAGTCCATTTAAGTTCTAACGCAAAAATGGCAGCGCCGGCGGTTGCCGCTGGCCACTTGGTATGTCGGGTTCAACAGTATCATGGGGTTTAGGGCTCTCTCTTGTATCTGTGTTTCAAAACTGGCCTCTGTTGTGGCGTGGCCTCTGGTTGTTTGGTTGTGGGGGCAAGTCCTTCCTCCCTGACTTGGCGGGAACTCGTTCGAAAAGGCGGTCCTGAGGGCTTAGGGCTGGCTTTTAGAAGGGTCAAAAGTGCCCGTAAAATGCGCGTAAAATCTTTTGGGCCATGGTGTGGCCTGGCGGGGTCGGAGTTTCTTCGATTGATTGGGTCGAGTCCGCCTGATTTCGGGCAGACTCTGGTAGAGACTGAGTTTCTACGTGCAGAGACTCGAGTCTCTACTATGTATGTTTGGAACAGGGAACCACAGGGATGTCAATTCTTCACAATTTTCATTAACGTTTGAAAGCTGTGGGAGTGTATGCTGCAACGGCCCTCATGTGACCTTCGTGCGGCTCGACTTTGTGAAACCGACGGGCGTTGAATGACACCGGTTGGTCGCGCACGTCGATCCACGAGCCTCCGCTTTTTCTCCATCCCTTCCCCTTCCGCAATGTGCTGAGGATGGGAATGTTGTGGGGCGACACAGAAAGGGCTACAAAGAAAACAACGTCAGGGGCCTGAAATAGCTCGTTGGTCCATTTGTTTCATGTCTGCCACGGAGAGCCCCGCGTCAAGAACTAGTGTTTAAGCCGTCCGGCTAGGCCAGTTGCGAAGCCGTGTTTTCTGAAAGGCTCAGATACCCTTCTACCAATTAGCCCTTCGAAATCAAAGCAACATACATGCTCTAAGTATTCAGGATGGTCTAGGTGGGATCCATTTCAAGAGTTCTCCTCAGGAGCAGCTGAAACGACTGGCAAAGCTGCAAGCCAAACACCTCCTCAGCTTCACCATCGCCTTGACCATCCGGCCTGCAACTGCACAATGTAAGCAACGTCTTGAAGCGCAAGAACACACTTTAAAGTAAGTACTCAGCAGCACCTTCGCGGGACTCTTTTTCCGTTGGCTTTCGTGGTCAGTCGGGCATAGGTTTCAGAGCTTCCACCAGTTCTGTCCATTTGCTGACAGCTTGCTTGAGCAAATCTGCTTGTTGCCAGATCCCAAGCTTCTTGCACAAATCCTTGACGTGACTCTCTTCAAAGGTCACCAGCGCGTGAGCCTTTGCGAGCTCGCCTTTAGATGTTATCGAGTCAAGCTGTGGCTTGCTCCGCCAGGCGCTCAGCCTTCGTGTGAGTCCTTCTCTAAGCTTGGTCTCCTCGCTCGGAAGCTCGTTGAGTCTTTGTTCGAGGTTCTCTTTGGAAAGTGGGTTTTTTGGATCGCTGAGACTTAGAACTGTCTCTTCGCTTGTGATGCGGTTGATGTTACCGGCCATTGGCTTTCTTGAAAAGTCAAAGAATGCTTCTGCAAGTACCACCCAGTACAGTTTGATCCTTTTTGGAGGGTTGCTCATGTTGGCTAGGGCGTCATTCATCTTGTCCGACTTGAACGTGTGGCTTTTGCCTGTTGTTATCTGAAAGGCATGCAAGGTCCCATTCTTATCGAGAAAGCCTGCGTCGATGACTGCCGTTTCCTTTTTGGCTGTGCAGTAAGTGTTCGGTTGGTTCGCAGCTGTATTGAGGAGCTCGAGTAGCCCTCCGTTGACCCTTTAAACATGTGTGAGTGAGAGAGAGAGAGAGAGGGAGAGAGAGAGAGAGAGAGAGAGAGAGAGAGAGAGAGAGAGAGAGAGAGAGAGAGAGAGAGAGAGAGAGAGAGAGAGAGAGAGAGAGAGATAGAGAGCAGAGAGAGAGAGACAGATAGGGGAAGAGAGAGACACACCCAGAGAGGAGACATATATATATATATGAGAGAGAGACACACACACACACACACACATATATATATATATATGTATATATATATAGATATATACATATATATATATAGATATAGATATATATATAGATATATATATATATATATAGATATAGATATCGTCAAGACCAGAGCTCTCGCATGCAACACTTCTTTTGCTCGAAAAAGTCCGGAAGCATCTTCTTGAGCGGATCGCCGGGCTTCTCGAAGAACAGCCGCAGTGGACCGGTCCGCTCCAACATTAGCTCAGCGAGCCCCGTTTCGCTGAAGTAAATGCTGGGAATCTCGAGATTGGGGGTATCAAGACGGACCTCGGTGGTGTAGAAGACGGGCAGGGCTCCAAGAACGTCCGGGTGGTTTTGGAAGACAGCCAGCGCATCCTCTGCTTTCTTTGTAACGCTGGGCCAGCTTGGGACATATTCGCTGACACATTTCGTCTGGATGCCAAGAACGAGGAGAGAAGCTGCCTCTGTCTTATTGCACTCCGACTTCAAGTCACGAATTTTCCTTCGGTCGTCGGGACCCGGGACCATCCACGGGATCAGGTACTCGATGCCCGGCTCGTTGCGCAGCTTGGACACGACGATCTTACCGCTTTTGAGGGACTGCAGGACTTCCTCTACACATACGAAAGACTTGACATACTCCAACGGTGCAAGAGCATTCTGCATGGAGGTGACGACGACGTTCTGCAAACCACTTGTTGTTGGTCGAAAGCTCGCCCCATGGAACAGCTGTTCGAGTGTGCATTTGCTCTTGCCCAACGCCAGGCGCACAGCACAGTCGAAGTGGACCATGATGTCCTCAAACTTCTTCTCGTTTGTGTCCTCCATGACCGCATCCTGCTCGAACATCTCGATGATCTGGCCTGCGAGACTGGTTCCGTCACTCCGTGCCCAAAGTTGCAGCATTACGGGATGAAGGATGTTGATGAAGCTGTTGCCACATCGCACGGAATGAACAATACCACGCAGACGGAGGTCTTCAAGCACTGATCGAGTTGTGGAAGCGAGAGGAGACCACCAGTGAATCACCTCGACGCTGTCCAAGACTTTTCGGTCTCCGAGCTTGGCATGAGTTACAATGGCAAGCCGAAGTTGATTCCATGCAAGTGGATTCCGAGGAGGCTTCTTGAGCTTGGAGTACTCCTTTCTCAAAGCATCGAACATCAGCCGCGGATGACCCAGCAGCTGTCGCACGAGTTGACGTCCGGATGGTTCTTTGTCCAGTTCTTCGCGAAGCTCCTCGGGCAGCAGCTGCAAAGCCTCTGCAAGTGGCAAACCCCTCAACGAGATCGGCAGCAGCACATAGCGCCCGGAGTCGCTCATCAGCGTCGACATGTAGCTCTCAAGCAGCGATGTCCACACGAAGATTACCGGGCAGTTGCTTGTTTGGAGGAGGGACTCGTCCTGGGCTCCCATGAGGTTGGATACTAGTTGCACAGCCCTGTCTTTGCCAGCAAGGGTCTCGAACTGCCGAATCTCATCGATGCCTACCAGCAGAAGGTCGTCGGCGCCCAAATTCAGCTTCTCTCGCAAACACTGCATCACCTGCTTGAATGAAAGAACGGCCGCGCAGTTTTCTGCTTTCTCCGCAGGCATGCCTGACTGCTGAAGGAGTAGCTTTGAAAACACTTCGGTTGCAGCTTTGCTGTTGTCCCAATAGCTCCCCCCATTGAAGTCCACTGTCAGAGCCGCCTTCGCCCCGGTTTCGTGTCGCCAGGTCGTGCACATCTCGTGAAGTACTCGAGTTTTGCCTGTGCCCTTTATTCCGGCCGTCGTCAGGATTGCACACTTGTTTATGCTTGACCCGGACTCCCAGTAGTAGTCATCCTGTGACAAGGACCCCCGGATGTACTCCAGGATTTGATGTTTGGCCTCCTCGCGCGCGATGAGCCGTGGCATCATCGCACTGGGAGAGCGCACAGTCCAGCTTGGGCAAAGGATGTCCTGCAGTTGGGCTACTGGAGGTTGGCTCGGACTCGACTGTCTTCAATGGGTGGGGCTCACTGGGGACTTTGCCGGAGTTGACTTCGGATAGTCCTGGATGGCCTTTTGTGCATCAGGCACCTGCAGGCTGGGACATTTGGTCAGCTCACCGCATAAGCCCGTCTTTACACCTCGAAGACCCCGCCCGACCTGGACTAATCAGGAAACCGACCGTGGGGCTCGCCGTGCCCGACCCCAACAGCACCAACACCCGGTAAACAAAGAGGTGCAACCAGATTTGCCTGAAACCTGAAGCTGCCAAGAGCCCTCTGCTCCGAAAGACGCTCCCGCTCCCCGAAGTGCTGCAAGCCAACACAGTGCAGACACCTTAACGACGAGGGGCTGAGTGGAAAGCAGCACCCCAAAAAGCAACAACGGTGGACCGCACGAAAACGCACGACGACCAAGAGCCCCGGACATGCAGGAGTGCTACAAACCACCCACGCAGAAGCCCCCGGCCTGCACTCGTCTTGCCGGAACCCCCCTTCTCTTTAAGGTCCGCGTGCTAAAGGCAAGCACTAAGAGCCCAGGGTTGATTCCCTCGACTCCCCAACACGGACACAGTAACCCGAAAGTCGAGCCCCAAACAAAAGCAACCGCAACCTGGAGAGCGAGCGCAAAACAGGCTGACCCCCCCCACCTCGAGCCTAGGACTGACACCCCGTTCTGAAGCGTCGGCAAAACGCGAAGGGCAACCAGATTTGCGTGAAACCTGAAGCAGCCAAGAGCCCTCTGCTCCGAAAGCCCCTCCCGCTCCCCGAAGTGCTGCAAGCCAACACTGAAGGGGATCCTTGCTGAGCATTGGCAAAACATAAAGCCCCTCCGCTGAAGCCAAAAGCTCCCCCCAAGTGCAAGCCCCTCCACATTGATGACTCCGAAAGAGCATGACCCCAAAAAACAACAACGGCGGACTGCTGACAGCTGCAAACCAAACGCGGCAAAAACAGCCCGCGCACATGCGAAAGCCCCCCCCAATCCTGTGCCGGTCCCTGGACATTTGCGTCGGCCTCCAAGGGAGCTCCTGCTTGGCCTCCTCCAGCTTCGGCTCCCACTTGCTTTCCTTCTCGTCGTTTTTTTGTGTGGCTTGACACCGCCGTTCAACACACAACATCGACCTCAGCCCGGGTTGTTTCGGACCTCGAAGGCCCTGCCCGACCCCGACAAATCAAGAACGACAACAAAACCCAGGATGCTGCTACAGCAGCCCGCCGCCAAGCACACAACACCGGATACCGTAACCTAAAGTCCAGCCTCAAACAACCACAGCCTGGAGAGTGCAAAAACCGCTGATGTTTTACCTCGAGCCTCACAGGCTGCAACCAAGAGCGAGTGGAGAAAGCTTAACGAGTGGATCCTTGCTGAGCGGCTGCTCGGAGAGCATGACCCTAAGAAGCAAAAACGGTGGACCCGCACGAAACGCGAAGCGCAGAAGCCCTCCGGCCTGGAATTCGGATGAGGGCGCGCCCTCAACGCGGACTGGGCTCTTCGAGCTGCTGCCTGCATCAAGTGGCACCTTATCATCCAGGTCCAGCTCGGTGCCGTCGGCCTTGACAAGCTTGACGTTGGCACGCTGGCGGTCACTCACATCGGGAGTGGCCCGGCGGCGCAAGTCCGCGCCAGTGGCACCCGCATCCAGAAGCACATCGTAAGTGACATCCGCGCCCTGCAGCCAAACGAGGCGTTGGCCGACTGGGACTCCTGCTTGGACAGCAGCTTCCGGCTCTGCATCCTTGACTGAGGCTGCTTTGGCCTCGACCGGTCGTCTTTCCTCATCATCCTTTGCCAAGGCGGCTTTCAACTTTGCCTTGGTCCCGTTGCTTGGGAGACCTCTCGCCCGGCACAAGCCTCGCAGTTCGCGCACCATTTGCCCATCGTAGTTCTTGAATAGCTCCGATTCTTTGGCCAGGGCCTCCTGGTTCTCCTGCGGCTGCTCGTCCTGCCTGCTGGTCTTGTGACTTCCTGGCCCCGCGAACCGAAGCGTGACTTGTGACTTTTGGGACCGGGGCCTGCGAAAGTAGCGGCGTGACTTTTCCTCCAAGCCCCAGAAGTCACAAGTCCCCTCTCGGCCCGAACCCCCAAAAAGTCACAAGTCACAGCCGTCCCCCCGTCCCCACTCCCAAACCCCAAAAGTCACAAGTCGCAGCCCTCCCCCCACTCCCAAACCCCAAAAGTCACAAGTCACAGCCCTCTCCCTCCCTCCACTCCGCCCGTTCGCAAAAGTCACGGCCCTCCCCCCACTCCCAAACCCCAAAAACCACAAGTCACAGCCCTCTCCCTCCCTCCACTCCGCCCGTTCGCAAAAGTCACGGCCCTCCCCCCGCTCCCAAACCCCAAAAGTCACAAGTCACAGCCCTCTCCCTGCCTCCACTCCGCCCGTTCACAAAAGTCACCTGATCACAGGAGGGGCCGCGGGGTTCCCAGGAGGAGGAAAGGGCGGGGCACTCAGGCACTGCCTAAACCCGAACCCTGAAGCCTTGCAGCACAGCGACGCAAAACACTTCCAGACCTCGCTGCCTCAGAACCCCCAACCACCCAACCCCTCAACCTCTGCAGCGCCCGGCGTTCGGCCCTGTGTCAGGACCCTGTGTGTGTGTCTGCTGTCTTCCTTAGAAGTGTTGCTGGCTTTGCCTGCTGCTGTTGCGACCACACCATAGTTGCTGAAGGAAGGTCTCTTGGCATATGATGAGGACTAGGACGGTATCTTGTCTATTGCTGGCGCTTCGATGAGCGAGCGCGGCCCAAGCACTCTAGCAAAAAATGCGCAGGAAAAAAGAAAAAAAACATGCCACAAAATTATGCGAAAATCAAGCAAAATCATGCCAAAATCATGCGAAAAGCCAGCAAGAACGTGCAAAACAAAAATGCCAACGTTTAGGGTTCAGGGTAAATCCTGGGGGGTTTAAGGCAGCCTGCTCGCCATAGAGTTTAGGCCTGCTCGCCCTGGAGAGTGACGAGTTTCTAGGCCGCTGCCGGGGGAAACCAATTATGTTGTGTCCACGGATCAAGGGGTTGAATTCAATGGCCTGGAGGGGGCGCTGCCGGACCCCGTCGTGCACAGAGTGAAGGACCCGTGGTAGATAGAACCATCCAAACCTTGAAACGGGATGTGGCCAGCGACGTGGCCCGGCATGGGGGCAACTGGAGCGAGCACCTGCCTGACGCAACCTTGGCCTACAACCGCCGGCCACACCCGAGGATGTGGAGCACCAAAAATCCACCATGTTCCGATTGTACCAGGACAATGCCAAAAAGTTCCAGCACAACATGCAGCTCACCCAGCGCAGGCAAGAGAGACTGGAGGAGATGGGGGCCTTCCGGGCCCCAACCAATGCGCGACGAAGCTTCGAGCCGTGGCATCCTACGACAGCATGGTGGTTAGGGCCACCGATGGCTCCGAGACCTTACTAAAGCACGCCTTACCCGTGCCCCGCGGGAGCGCTGAGCCCAAAGCGAGACTCACCCGCCCACCAGTACCACTGGCAATCAGGCAGCTGCGAGACTTCAATCCAGGGCCTGCTGCCCCGCCATGATTCTTTTTATGCATGATAAATGAGCTCTGGGTTGTCAGCTGCCTGTGAAGCTGTCATGCAAAATCCTTCTGAGCAAAATCTGGTCAACTTGCTGGATTGTTGGTCACCACAATGGAAGCATCGCGGACGCCAACGAGGCATTGGCTCGGGATCATATGACATTTACTGCACCCTAGGACTGTATGCTTTTGGAGGCAACGCCCCTTGCATGTCGAAAGCATCCGCCATGAAAGAAGCATGTGTCGCAGTCAATCATTTCTTGCGAGATCGCTTTCCAAATGGAAAATGGACTTCCCTCGCGGTGATTCTGAAACCTCACATAAGACTCCACCGCGACATGGGAAACATGATTGGCATGCCAAATTATGCGATCGCGCTGGGCAGCTTTGCTGGAGGCAAAGTCTGGATTGAAGATGAACAAGGCACGTCACTGGACGAAGTTGTGATGAAAACAAAATTCATCAGCTTCGCGGATCCTGGCTGGACATGCACGACAATCCAGTATCCTTCGACGCGCGCCGGTTCCACAAAGTCGAGCCACACGTAGGTCACATGTGGGCCATTGCGGCATACACTCCCACTGCTTTCAAACGTTGCTCGAACAAAAATTGCGAAGAATTGACATCCTTGGGGTTCCCTGTTCCCAGACTCGAGTCTCTGCACGGAGAAACTCAGTCTCTACCACAGTCTCCCCAAATCAGGCTGACTCGACCCAATCAATCGAAGAAACTCTGACCCCGCCACACCATGGCCCAAAAGATTTTACGCGCATTTTACGGGCACTTTTGACCCTTCTTTTCGCCAGCCCTAAGCCCTCAGGACCGCCTTTTTCGAACGAGTTCCCGCCAAATAGGGAGGAAGGACTTGCCCCCACAACCAAACAACCAGAGGCCACGCCACAACAGAGGCCAGTTTTGAAACAGATACAAGAGAGAGTTTAGGGGTCTAGGGGTTTAGAGGTTTAGGCGTTTGGGGTTTAGGGTTTAGGGTTTGGAGCTTAAGGGCTGAGAGCTTAGACTTGACCATATTTTGCCTCGAACAAAAACGTAAAGTGCGCATGCGATTTTCTATCTATCATCGCATCAAAAGCCGCGCGGCAAGTGCAGGACCATCCCCTTCGAATTTCTCACAGGTGAGTCTTTTATCTTCGTGAAACGCGTCAAGAAACCCAGTAGCGGAGGATCCCCCCTGAACCCGAAAACCCAAACCTAAACCCTGAACCCTGAACCCTGAACCCGAAACCCGAAACCCTAAACCCCAGGATCCTCCGTCTCGTTTTGAAGAGATGACCTCGGGAAGGGCGCGGTCACAGGTTCTGAAATGGCGTTGAGCAGGAAACATTCTCGCAGAGGCACTAGGCCACAGTCTGCGTTGGCATGGCATGGAAAGAGGGGAGTAGTCCCTTCCACTTGTGGGCTTGTGATCTGTGTTTTTGTTTGGACTTCAGTGCTTCAGCGGCTCCAACAAGCTTCCGGAAACGGTCTTTCAGGGCTTGACCTCCCTTCAGACGCTGGATTTGGGCTTGAACAAGCTGGCAGAGCTCCCGGAGGCGGTCTTTCAGGGCTTAAGCTCCCTTAAGACACTGGATTTGGGCTCCAACTGGTCTTTCAGGGCTTGACCTCCCTTCAGACGCTGGATTTGGGCTTGAACAAGCTGGCAGAGCTTCTGGATGCGGTCTTCCAGGCTCCCTCAACATACTGGATTTGGGCTCCAACAAACTGACATGAAGTTGTCCGGCAACAAGTTGTGATGCATGGTGTTCCCTTAGTTGTTTTTTTTATGTATTTAGTTGCTGTAATTCAGATTGCCTAGAAAGGGAATTGCACGCGTTTTCATCTGAGGCAACGGAAACCTTAAAAAACAAACATGTAGGCTAAAGTCTAAACTCCTATTGTCCCCCTTAATATCCCCTACCCCTATAGAACCCTTTTTATAGACTATATAGCTACACAGCTCACGTGCAACTCTGGGCCTGCTAAGCTGTGAAAAGCAGAGCACTCGCGCAGTTCTTTTCGCAAGTCGCACTTGAGCCAAACACCGTAGTGTTCAGCAAGACTGTCAATGTCAGCAGAAAGCTCTCTCCAAGAGCTCAGGTCTCAAGGCTTACAAATTCCATCTCAACTTTGCTACACAAAGGAGGAAAGCAAAAGAAACACGCAAAACCTTTGGGGATTGCTTCAGGACTTCAAGTCTGTCTTAAAACCAACAGCATGCACTCACCATGCCTCAGTCAGGTTCCCAACGCACACGTAACGGTACGAACGACGGGGCAAGCACACGGAGTGAGTAACTGCAAAGGTCTGTCCCTCAGAGCTTCACACGCACTGCTTCAAGGCTTTGCAAAGCAAGCTCAGTGCTTCCAATACTCATCACAGGGAACTGATTCAAACGTCATGCCATGCCAAAACATCATGCCATGCCAAACATGCCACGCCCTTGCCATGCCAAAACAAAGCTCTCGCTCAGACATGCAACGGTAAGACAGTTTCTGTACTGCCAGCAACTAGGCACACCAAGGAAAGCGTAAACTTTTCTTCGTCACTTTCGAACAGAGTGCAGTTTGCAAAGGGAGGCATTCTCCCAGTCGGTACTGAGCTACTGCTAAGCTGCGGTACCCTCACTCTTATTCGTCACTGCGCCGTCAAGGACAGGGAACCTCGAGGGTGGCACCCGGTCCTGGTAGGAGCGGAGGTCGGCAAGTGACACGTCGAGACGCTAGCCACAGGTGGGCCAGCTATTCTACTCCCTAAACCTCCGAAGAGGGTGCCAGCTACGCCTCACAGAAAAACCCCCAGGGGGGAGGCGGTGAAGTGGTGGGACCTCACAAAACCCTCGAGGGGGAGGCGGTGAGGAGGCAGGGGCATGGCAAGGAGGTAGGCCGAACGCCTCCTTGCCGAGCAGTTGGCTTGCCTCCACTGGCTTGAGACTGAGCAACCTCCAGTCGGAGGGCTGAAGGGTCCCTTTGAAGGGGGCTGCTACGGCCGGCTCCCCAGTAGGGGTGTAGTAAAGGCACTCCTGGCGGAGGAGTGCCGCAACCACCGGCGTGGCTTGGCCGGAGGCCAACAACTGCCAGTACAGGAAGGAAAAGATCATCCGCAGATCACGGTGGTGGGCCTGCAGCACGGAACGGAGCCACTTGGAGACCGTCGGCTGGCTTGCCTCAACCCAATTCCACCACGAAAGGATCCGCATACGCTGTGGGAACGGGGTGTCTGGGGTAAAACCTCTCTCGGAGGGTGACCAGCCAGCTACGTCTATCAAGACGAGCTCGTGGGCGTCGGCCGGGGCCTTGGTGGCCCTGCGCCCCCAGTTGCGGGGGTTTGCGTCTCTGGCCATGAATCCGTAGAGGGCAGCGGTGCCCAGGATCCATGCCATATGCAGAACCTCCACACCGGAGGGGGTTGAGGGAGGCGGAAGGAGCCTTTCGAACTCCGTGATGTCGACCAGGATCTCGCCCCAGCCGACGATGGTCACGTTGCCGCGACCAACCACCCTGCTGTGGTTGGGGAAGATCCCCTGGTAGAAGGAGCTGAACTCCACCTCCCTCCCATGAGCGTGGTGGGAGGCCCCCGGTGCTGCGCTGGTCAATTTCCAAACGAAGTTTGGCTCGTGCGGGGCCGCCATCACAAGGCGGGACCCGCCATGTCCCAGGTACTTGGCTTGGAACCCCACATGATGGGGGAACTGGAAAAGGTCACCACACTGTGCCAACCAGTTGGCACGGTTGTTGGACCTAGCCTTGCGGTCAACCCGGATTTCCAGCACCTCCTCGCCCAAAACGCCGTTCCATGAAGGAGGTGCGTCGTGCTGGAGCTCGGTGTCTGAGGAGGATTCGTAGGAGGAGGCTGCGCGTGGCCGGGGGGGGGAGGGCCCTCGTCGCTGGCCGTAACTAACTCCTCAGACTCCTCGGCCTCCTCACTGGACTCCTCCTGCGTCTCGGCTTTAACCTCCGCTACTGGAGGTGGCACTGCCAGCAGGGACCCCTCGTTTGGTCGCGCCTCCTGCCTGAGGGTGAGCGTCCGGTCCTTCAGGGACCCTAGCGGTTGAGGAGCTGGGGCCTGGAGCTTGCTCAACCTCCGCAGAGGGCGCTGCTTCTGGGTTGCTCGGTGCGTCGGTGCCTCGCGCCAGCTGCCTGGGCATGGTCTTTGCCTTAGGGCGTGTCTGACCTGCCTGACTGGTCCTGCGACGTTGTCCGCGTCCGCCGGCTGGCCGGTGCCCTCAGCCTGCTCGAGCGTGGGCCGCTCACGTTTAGCGGGCGGGGTCGGAGGGACCCGCGGCTGGGTCTTGGGCTTGGCCCACGAGTTGGCCGCCAGTTGCTGGCGCTGCCGTTTGTCCGGGCGGCTGGCTTGCTTCCGGCGAGTCTCCGCCGTTAGTGGAGGACGCCCTTCTTCCGCCCGCCTGCGGTTGAGCGCCTCCAGCTTCTCGCTGTGCCTCATTGCGCCGAAGGAAGCTGGTGAGGCTCAGCTGCCCGTCGTGGGCGCCCTTACGCGGGTTGGTCTTGGGAACCGCCTTAGGCGGGAGTTGGCGGAGCGAACCTTCCTGGGAAGGGCGCCGTGGGCCCGTGGAAACCGCCTTAGGCGGGGGAGTACGTCGGAGGACTGGCTGAAAACCTTCCTCCGAAGGGTGCGTGGCGTCGTCGCTTACGGCTACCGGCTACCTTCCCTGTGGCAACGGCTGCGGACGAAACACTGGGGTTCACCGCCTGGAAACTGAGAAGGCATTGGGACTTGGGGACAGGAACCAGCTTGGTGGAGCCCTTAACACGACTAGCGCCCTTGCACTCAACCCCTAAGATTCTTGACAAGGGGTCCTGCCCTGGTTTTTGTTGGCCGTGGCATTTTTCGCACTTCCACACTTTTCCTAACGAAACCATGCGATGGGATGGGCGGCAGTCCCAAAAACGTGCAAAAACCTTATCGCCCGCGCCCAAATTGATGCACGGCGTAGCAATAATCCTATCAAGGGTGGCCACAGGGTGAACTTGCTGTGCATACAACCCACAAACCTCACACTGGATAGAGGAATTAGTGGGGTGCTGTTTGAAGGTCCAGGCGTGCCCTGACTCCTTTCCTTCAGCTGCCTGCTGCAACCTCCTCTTTTTGTTGAGGGGGGCCTGCTTCGTGGGCAGTTTCACGACGGTGCATCGTACTTTACGGGCTTTGGGCCACTCTTTCTTTTTCTCGCGCCTGGACGCATCTTTTGGCGGTGCGCACGGGTGCACCTCGTCGTGGCCGAAGATGAAATGGGCACGGCGGCCCAATGCCTGCTGCCACTGGGCTGCTGCTGCGTCCAGGCGTTTGACTTTCTCAACATGTGCCCAGCTGAGGCACTCCTCAGCCCGGGACCCGCACAGGGCATCCGCACGCTGGTTGGCGAACCATGCCCAGAGATTGGACCGCCCAAACTCCGCCACAAACTGTTCCAGGCTTCGGTGGCTGCGCGTCCAGACTGTGGTTAGTCTACGTCGCTCCTCCCATTGCGCCCCCCAGGAGTGGAGGCATGAGCGGCTGAGCTCAGCAAACTTAGACTGACGGATGGCTGCCTTGGAATCCGCTGCCACGAGCACCTCGTCCTGAGTGTACTCCAGCAGCTTGGCTAGGGCACAGGCCTCGCCCTGCGCTATGGAGAAGCCATTCCCTAGGACCCCGGACAGGGTTCCTCGCACGTGAAATTGCTCCGTTTCGGCACACCAGTCGCCCGCGATGACTGCCCAGGCCACCATACAACACCGGGGGTCGCTGGACGCCTGGCCGCCACTGGCATCCGTACCAAACCACAGGCCAGCAACCGGAGGTGAGCAGAACACTCCTGTTGCTCTAATGCCCATCGAACCTTCAGGAGGCATTGGGTGGCTGGTAAGTGCGGATGGGACGAGACCTCTGTCAAAGAAACAGGGAAATTGACTAACCTCCGCGCGAATGGACTCCCCACACGTAGGGAGGGCTGGGGCATCCACTTGCCGTGCCCACCATTTGCAATGGATCAGTATGTGCGGGAGGTCAGCCTCCTCTTTGCATTCTGGGCACAGCTGCTTGGACTTGTCGCTGGTATAGAAACCCCCTTGCCAGACGGACCTGAGGCCCCCACAGAGTCTGGGCCTACCGTGATGCTTCTTAAGCAGTCTACGGGCGACTGTCCAGTCCAATCCTCCGTCGGCCCCTCGGGCGGACGTTGTTGCCGCGACGGCCCGACACTGCGCTTCGGTGTACCTCCTGTGGAGGGCCTCCTCCACGAGGAGCTGTTGCTCACGCCCCGGGCCAGGTTGAACACTGAGCGCACCGAACCTCCAGACCTGTAAGGAGGGGGCTTCAATTGCCAGCTCTCTGAGGTACGCTTGCATGGCCATAATAGGGCCAGCGACAATCCGCCAAGGTTCCTTGCTCCGGCACATCTTTTCCCATGATAGCTCCCAGGCCCTGTGCATCATTGCACCCGTCTGGCCCTCAGGCCAAAGCAACGGGGCAAGGGTTTGCCAGTGCTGTTTTATGAGGAGCCACCCGGGGTCCTGGACCCTGTTCTCACCGAGGCTAAGCGCCACCTCCAGCGACCCCATTTTTACACGGTTGGCCCTGGTACCCGCCATTGCGCGTAGCGGTTTTCGCCGCTTGGGGCTGACACCTTGCCCTTGGTGTCCAAACGTGTATGCTGTGAAGACGCTTGCGCGGTACACACGGGCCGATTTGTTTTTCGGCAACCTCAATTTACTGAGGGCTCGGTGACGTCCGGTGGCTTTGAGATGCGTTTTTTCATGGTAGGCAATCGGCGCCTGCGCGCCTGCGCGCTGTCCAGCCCCAAATCCTTAGTGACCTGAAGGATGGGTGGGTCGGCCTCCGTAAGCCTGGCGCGCAGCGCTTTCTCGCTCTCAGGGGAGGAGCATACAAAACATGACTTGGTGCTGGACAGCACCAACTCTTCGTCACCAAGGTGCTGCCGGAGGCTGCGGAGCGCCTTGACCGCGCTGGTGTGGCTCTCGCTTTGCACATCTATGCTTATGTCGTCGATGTAGATGTCCATGTCTGTGATCTGTACCTCCTGCGTGAGGCGGTCACAGACCGGGAAGAGCGCAGCTTTGGACAACGCTGGTGCCAGCGGGCAACCAGCTAGCACCCCCCGCTGGGCGTACACCGGGGGGGCGACCACTCCTCCGCTGATCAGCAACCTCCCTCCTGTGTAGGCCCCCAGGGCCAAGCGGAGGAGCTGGGGAGGGAATCCCAACGACAAGGCGGAGTGAACGAGTTTGTCGTGGGAAATCGTCTCATAAAAAGTTGCGAGGTCGATGTACAGTGTGATTCTATGTTCGTGGTGATGCTTGGAAACCTCAGCGAGGAGGACCCTCTTGACTGCGATGTCGATGCATGAAACACCGGCTTTGGCCGAGTCCCACCAGATCCTGTTTTTGATGTCCTGGATCCATTGGTTAACCAGCGAAGTTTCAGGAACAGCTTGAGGACAATGTGCATCAAGGCAATCGGCCTTTCAACCTCCGAGTTCTTGGCCAAGAGGATGATGCTACTAATTGTCCATTGCAATGGCATGGCGCCAGTGAGCTCAACCTCCCGAAAGAGGGCTGCGAGGTCGCCCGCTGCTTCTTCCGGAAGGCATTTGAGCATGTTCGTGCACCAGCCATCTGGCCCGCCTGCTTTGTCTGGGATCCGCCGGCAGGCCGCGAGGATGTCGTGCTGGGTGAGCGGCGTGGTTTCCTGTGCCGCTTGGCTGGCTCGGGCCTCCAGCTCAGGCCACCTTTGGGCATGGTGGTGCGAGCTGCCCTGCCATAACTTTGCCCAGTACTGTCTTCTGGCTAGGAGCCGGTCGTACGGTGGCAGGTCCTCAAACGGCCTTTCCACCACCGCTTCATGCTTTCGAATGGCTCGGAAGACAGGCCTCATGCCACCTTTGAGGGCCTGCTCTAGCCAACTTTCATATTGCATCGTGCGCTTTTCCTGATGTTCTTGCGAGGCCTCCTGCAGGTGCCTCTTGATCAACTCGGAGACTTCCTCCCATTGCTGGTCGGCACCTCCTTCCTGCAGGAGGGTGTACACCAGGTTACCAACCTCATTGAGGGCAACGGTTGGCTCGTCGGCTTCTGAGTTATTTTGCAACAGAGTCTCAAGCCGCCCACGCGGCACAACGCTGCCGCTTTGGTCTCTTTGCGCCACAAGGGTTTCCAGCTTGGACCATCTGGCCTGGACCACTCCCAACCAAGGCCGTTTCTCCACGTTAGGAACCAATGGCTTGTGACAGAGCTCAACGCTCCAGCCACGCCCGGTCACCTTCGTGTGTGGGAAGAGAGCCGATTCCACCGAGGCTGTAATCGTCGCAAACTCTCTTGTAGCATTTGCGTCGTCCAGGAGGCAATGGCCGATGCACCCCTTTCCTTTGAGGTCGTCACGCTTACTGTACGGGGCTACATCATCCTGGACCACCGTCGGGAAGGACTGGAGCTGGGGTAGGGGGAGGCGTCCATGAGCAACCTCGATGGTGAAAACGAGGGCCGCGTGAGGCTTAAACGGAACCTCCTCAAGGAGGGTGACCTTAGTACACGCAGCAAGATCCCTAGACATGAGGGCGAAGTCAAGGGTGCTGCCAGACCCAATAGTGGCCCCTTCCGGGGCCACTATGACGCCTTTGGTCTTCTTCTCAATCTACATCTTGGTTCCAATCCCCCGTTACAATCCACGGCGTGGTGCACGTCGCTAGCGTAGCCAGCAGGGCGGCTACAATCCCTATGTTGGGGGCCGTGTTGATGCAACCTCCCGATTGGAGGTAGACCGAGAAGACTGCAATGTGAATCCCCTGCAAGTGGAGGATGACACCAGTGAAGCCGAGCCCATCCTGGAGGTGATGGGGCCCGGTTCTCCTTTGGATTGTTGCTGGTGTGAGGACACCGTGCCCACCAAGGATACCTGTGCCTTCACCAGGTGACCCTGCGAACCCTGTGGCCTGCCACCCTGCTTTCTCAGCGTTAACCTTAGCAAGGTGGAGTTTGTCGCCCAAGAGGTGGGTTTCCTGGACGCAGAAGGCATGCGGCTCAAGGTGGGTGGCCCAATCTTGGATTTCCTGTCGCCAGCTCGTGACGTTGGCAGACAGGATCTTGATCGGGCCAACTGGAAAAGAGGACTTTACATGGAGGTGCGACAGGTCCTGGCTGACCCACTCGGCCAACTTAGGGTCGAGGCACGGGTCATCCCCCGCCGCAATGGCAACTCCTGTCGACGCCAGCTGCCATTCAGCCGAAGATTCCGGATACACTCCGTGAATCTCTTCAGCCAGGTCAAGAGCGTAGGCTTCATTCAGGATTGGATGTGTCAGTAAACCTCCGAAACGCCTGTTGCAGCAGTGAGGTTTCCTGCTCATCCTCATTAAAGGCAGGTGGAAAAAATTTGGGCCCCGACACGGCGCCCTTGGGCTTACCCGCTTGCTTGGTAGATTGGCCACCATAAGTGGGCGGAACCACCGTGGAACAGACACTGCAATGGTGGTACCGTGGGACCCACCCCTGCTCCGCATTGGGGACATCGGTTGGACGAATGTGAGAGAGCATGCAAAACCTCTTGCTCAGTGCTAAGAGGGTGGGTAAGGGAGGAGGGCCCAACGGACGTACTGGAGCATGCGGAAGGTGTAAAGGCATGGCGCCTGCGCGCGCTCCGGCGCTTTGTCCTGGCCAGGACCGGCTTCCAGTCCGACTCCTCCCACCCTCCGACCTAGCCCTCCTGTGCTTCCCCCAGACCTGGGGGAGCTTCCATGGAGACGTCAGACGGCTCCCTCACTCGTCTTCGCTTGATATCATGCTGCTGGACTCTTTCAACCAGACGCGTGGATTGGTCCTCAGTTAAGGCGACCCCAAGGTCCTTGAGCACCTCCGTGAGGTCGAGTTCCGGGACGGCTGGCTCGGTAGGGGGGGCCAGCATGGCATCCCTGAAGTTCTTGCTCAGCTCGTCAACTCGCTTTTGCGTCTGCACCAGGTCCGCGAGCAGCACCTTCATGTCTGAGTAGAGTTCCGCGAGGACCCCTTTGGCTGTGTTGATACGCCCTTGCAGCCTTAGCTTTTGGTAGCCAAGTGGTCGACCGTGCCGCCTCATCATCCGACGGCATAGCCGCCTTGTCAACAGACTCAACGTAGGCCTTAACCTCCGCCGGGAGGGAGTCTTGGTGGACTTTGAGTAAATCCAGCAGAGCATCCTGGCTCTCCGGCTCCTCCTTGTCTGGCGGCGGCTTGACTCCCGCCTTCGTCAAGACTGCTTGTGCCTCGTCCGGCAGGTCCTTCCAGGCTGACCACACTGCATCGCGCATGCTGGGCTTCGGGGGCTTTGGGCTCTTCTTCTTAGCGTACGCCCCCAGAGGGGGCCATGGCTCGTCCCACTCCCAGACCACTTGCCTTGGGGGTCTGGGACTCGGGGCGGGCATCCAGGGCGTCTTGCAATACCAGCATTTGCTGGTGGGCTGGACTCTGTCCTTTTGGATCCAGTTGCCGCAATCACAGTACAAAATTTTTCGCTTTGGCGTGGCCTGGGGCTGCCACTGCCACTGTCGCGTCATTGCGACTTGCGAACCTCCGAGGAGGTGGCTGGCCTCAGAGATTGGACTTATTGAGTGCGTCACACCACTTCTGCCGGCGAGCCTCCGACAAAAGTTTCCCCGCGTCCGCTATCCAGTCGTTCCTGGTCTTAGACCAACGAGCCAGGGCACGGATTTGGTTTGTGACCCGCTGTCCTGGTGTGAGATCTCGGCCACTGGGCTGCTCCTCGAACTCGGCTTGTAAAAAGGGCTTGAGTGATTCCTCCAGGGGAGCCCTCTCGGCTACCCCAAAGCGCTGCACCTCAGGGCAGCGAAATCGCTCTCTATCCGCCGTGGTGCGGGGCCCCTGCCCTAAGGCCGGGATGAAGAGGAACCTCCGAAGAGGGCCTAAGTGCGCAAAACCCCAACCTCAAACCTCACTGAGAGGAAGAGGGTAAGGCCGGCAGGAGATGGCAGCAGCTGGAGCAAACTGGGGTTACGTACAGGCCTGTTGTCCCCACAAAGGTTAGGCCTCGAGTCCCGTTAAGATCGCTACAGCTCGCCTACCGCACAGGGCACCTGTAAAACCAGCCCCTGAGCCGAAACTTGGGCGTAAACTTTTCTTCTCGGAGCGCGAGGCGCGGCCGCCGAAACGGCAATTCCTAAAACCGTTCTTGGGTTTCCCACCTTTGGTGGAGGAGCCTAAAACTTCTACCACAGCTTACTCCTCACTTTGGAGGGTTTGTTCAGGACCTCTTTGGGACGTTGCTCTACGAGCCCTTCAAGAGGTGCCCTGCTTTCTCCCCCCTAAAGGGCGGGTAAGTGTGGTGGCGGTTGCCGTGTAGGCCCATACTCCCCAAGGTGGGTGAGTGAAGACTAAGGCAGAAGCCATTCCTGGGCTGGTTTGGGGCAGCCCTGCAGGGAAGGTGTGCAAACACCACTACAAGAGTGGACAAGGGCCTAAAGAAAGCCATCACTACCCTACTCCTCTCTTTGGAGGGTGAACAGGACTACACAGGACTGTACAGGTACAGGCCCTGCAAGAGGTGCCCTGCTCCCCCCTTTTAGGGTGGGTAGGTGTAGCGGTGGGTGCTACGTAGGCCCCCGCTAGTGGTGTGCACAGGTGGGGCCAAGCCCCCCTTCCCGGTGGGTTTAAGGCTCAAGGTCTTCGATTGAGGCGAAACACCAGTCCCCGCTGCAGTTAACCCCATTGACTGTCATGGGGAGGCAGAGGTTCAGCGAGGGACTCGGGATGATGACCCCTTGACGGACCAAAGTCCCAAGAACCTCCTTCCCCCCCCCCCCGTGGCAAGGAGGCGCTGCCTGAAGGCGATGGCGAGTCGCCGAGGGCTAGCATGGTCCGTGAGGACGATGCCTCTGGCCCAGGACGCCACCTCGGGGGTGGCGGTTTCGATCCATCCCCACCATGAGGCAATGCGCATGCGTTGGGGAAAACCAAGCGGGGCATCTTGGAATGCCCAACCCCCACAATCTAGGGCCACGATCTCTGCGGGCCCTTGATCGGGCCCGTCTGGGTTGGGGGGACGCACCCCCCAATTCTTTTTGTTCAGGTCCCTGACCCATATGCCTGCAGCCACTAGGGCTGTCAGGACCATGAACATGTGCAAGACCTGGAGGTCGGTAGGCTGGTCTGGCAACAGCGTGAGACGCTCAACCTCCAAAACCTCAATCTCCAGAGTCTTAAAGCCGCGGATGGTGAGTTGCCCCGTCCCCACCATCCTGGTTTGAGTGGCACACAAGCCTGGGAGCCGTTGGAACGACGCAGAAGCACCAGCTGCGGAATCCCCCTCGCAGTCTTCGCACTCGACGGAGCTTCGCAGAGCCTCACCTGACCCACCGAGGCACCAACCTGAGCCAGGCCCAACCCCACCTGCCGAGGGGGGAAAGGCAGACACCGACCCAATGCCAGTCAAACAGGAGGCAACCGAGGAGTCAAGCTCCGACTCCAGCGAGTCGTCTGGAGAGGCGGCGCCTTTGCCACCTTGGCCTCTCCAAGCAGATAGCCTCCACCTCACGGTTGACCGGGTTCGCTTCTGGCTGTCTAACCTCGGCCCAACCTTGTGGTTGGATTGTTTCCCAACCTTCAAGGGTTCCAGCCTCCTGGGCATAGGGGGAACGCGTGCAGTGTACACCTCGCCCACCTCAGACGGCAAGGTGTGGAAAATTGCTCTCAAAGCAGAGCCAAGCCACCATGGGCTTGAAAAAGCGCTTGGGCCCTCTTGGCGCGGCGTTCGACTGCGGCTCGTTGAGGGACTTCGTTCGACTGCGGCTCGCCGTCTGACGGGGGGAGGCGTGGGTGGCCTGGCGTGGTACCCCCCCCCTTTGCCTTTGCCTTTGCCTTGAGGAGGCTGCGCCCCCTTTCCTTTGCCCTGGCCCCATCCCATACCTACAGGTACTGAGGTAGCTAAACTGCCCTAGGGCTGCTACCTGTGTCTGAGACCAGCGGCTGCGGTATGGGGAGTTTGCGCACTTCGGGAGGTGAGGGCTGGGCTTGTGGAAACTGGGCAAGTGTAAAGGTACTGAAAGGGTAGTTTTGAAACAAGACGAAAGCAACATGCTGATTTCACATTGTCCCATCCCGGTATTTGCTATCCCTTTCTTAGGCCCCCAAAAAAGGTGGCAACCGACGGAGTTCCCTGGGCTGCTCTATTTAGTTTGAGGGCATTTGATTGGGGCCGCTTGTTCGGGGCGTGGAGGCAGGGTCTTTCAAGGGGGCCATGGGTTACCCCCCCCACACTTTGAGTGCTATTGCATTTCGTGCAAACCCATCGGTGCCCTTCGTTCACCATCACGTGGGACGCGTGCCACGTCCATGTTGGGGAGGGAACGCTGTCCGGATGACCCTTGCAGTGGTTATGGATTTTCCGGTTGAAGGTGTCTTTGGTGTCAACTTGTTGAATCCACAAACCGCAATTTTCACATTTGATTTGCAAATTGTTAACGGTGTCCCGGGTGACTGCAAAGGTGTGCCCTTTAGTGTCAAGGGTGCCTTGTACCAAACCTGTCAAAATTTGCTTCTTGTTAAGGCTCCCTGTTCCTTCGGGCCGTGCTGTTGTAACGTCACCCCTTGGGGTGCCCTCCGCTGGATTCAAGGCGGTGGGATCCTGGCCTATGGAGGCTTGCTTGCCCCGCGGAGTTCTCCGGCGTTTCTTCCAGCGGTTTTTGGAGAAGGCGGATTGGCTTGAGGAGGAGCTGCTGGAGGGAGGATTGGCAGGCTCTTCCTGGAGTTGGTCTTTAGGGAAGATCACCTGAGGGCCATCTTTCTTTCCCCCCTCAAGCAAGGAGAGGAGCCTGCGTCCTAAAAAACCGGCAACATCGGTAGCCAATTTGTCATTTTTCTGCAGCCTTTCTGCACGCTCAGTGCTGTAGAGAGCTTTGGCGTGTCTGGACACCAGTGCATCAACATCAGCATTGATGGAGCGCCTCCATTCCTGCCCTGCCCCCATTTTTGCTTTAAATTCCTCGCATCCCAAATGGGATGGAACCCATGTAAGGCGAAGCTCATGGGTGGGTGCAGTACCAAAAATGTCTTGGTGTCCTCCTCCCCCGTTAGGTCCCCTTCTGGCACGCGCAACGGCCCCTTTGCAATCACTGGTTACGTCTGTCCCCTCTGGAAGGAGAAGGGCCGCTTGTTGGATGGCCTTAGCCTCCCCTCGGTATACTGATTGCTCATTGCCAAGAAGACCAGCAATGGACCCAATTTGTTTGGGCGTGTCACCACACCATTCGTAGACTATCAAACCCCACACCACGTTTTGAAGCCGATGGTCAGTGGTGGGGCCACCACTGGCGTCAGTGGCTGCGAAGGCGCCTTCAGGGATTTGGTCGGGATTGCGGAGGACTCCCCGGACTTCCAGTATGGAATCTCTGGAAGGCAACTCCCTGGGAAGGTTGGGCATGAGTCCAAAATTCCAAAGACACTCGGTGGATTGATGCTCCGGGTAATCTTCCCACCATCTAGGCGGCTGCTCACTTTTCCACCATTGGCATTCCCAGAGAACATGCTTCCTGGTGGCTGGCTGGTTGCACAGGGAGACGCCTTGACGGCGCCTTGCCACAACGCTTGAAGCGCCGCCTTTTCCTGCTTGTTGGCTTGTTTTAGGAGCCGTCTGGGGGTTGTCCAATCCGGTCCTGTTTCTAGTCCTTTGCCACCATCCAGTTGAGCGATGCGGCAGTGTCGCCTTTTGTCAATTAGTTGCTTCAGCTGGAAGAGAAGTGCATGGAAGTCAGGTCCTTGACGGATGTCAAGAATCGTGCCTTCAACGCGCCACTTGCTGAGGCTGACCGCCTCCCACCCCAGCTCTTGAAGGTAGCACCAGGCGGCCCCGAGCGGTCCAGCCGCCCTTTTCCAGGGATGTTCAGCTTCACTCAGCCATTGCCCGAGTTTGTCCCAGCTCTGGTGCAATCTGCCAACGTCTCTGTCAGGCCAGCTGAGAAGAAGCCGCCGCACCGCCTTGAAATGTTGTGACATGATGGTGTAGGTTGGGTCTACAACTTTGTTCGAGTGGAACTCAAGGGCTGAGTCGGTGCTGGCAAGCGTGGGTCGGCCCAGGGCCGCAGCAAGCAAACTCCTAAACCACTTGCGCCGTTTAGGCGCTACCCCAACTCCCTCATGCCCATACAAGGCGGAGGAACGGATGGAACCGTTGAAGAGTCTAACCCGGATATTAGTACCTTTGACTTGCAGCTTGGTCAATTTTCTGGCACGTTGCCCCCCTTTAGCGTGTCTCCCTTTGGCCACTGTGATTCGTCTCTGCTGTCCCGCGGCATAATCCAGACCAAGGTCTTTGCCTAGGGTTTTGATGGGGGGTTCATGTTCCCCAATCAAGGATTGCAGCTCTCTGGCAGAAGCCTTGTTTGAGCAAATGAAGGTCGTTTTGGTGGTGCTGACCATTAGGCCCTGATTCTCGAGGTCAGCTTTTAGCTCCCTGTAACACTTGATGGCCTGAGCAGCAACTGTCGGCGCATGGGAATCGACAACATCTGCTGAGCAATCGTCAACCCACAAATCGATGTGGTGTACAGAGGGGGCAGAGTACATCCTCGAGATCGGATCGTGGAGCACCACTCTGGAAAGAGCAGGGGCAAGCGGGCAGCCTGCTATGAGACCTCTGGCCGCTCGGATGGGGCGAGACAGACTCCCCTGCGCTTCTATGTATCGGCTGCCTGAGTAAAGGCTTAACGCTCTCTCAAGTAGAAGCGGGGGAAAGGAGTGTCTGACACCCTGGGCGAGGAGCTGCCAATGAGGGACAGTCTCATAGAAGGATGTTAGATCTAGGAGAAGTGTGATGGTTTGACGCTTCTCTCTTTTGTTCGTTTCAGCCCTGATCAGGCGGCGGAGGGCTGTGTCTAGGGAGCTGTTCCCTGCCTTAGCCTGATTCCATGGGGAGGTAGGGTTGTAACCAGTCTCCCACTCTGTGATAAGATGCCATCTCGCCTTGCAAAATATCCTGTGTAGGACATGGGTTAACCCAATGGGCCTTTCGGATGTTTCATTTTTGGGGAGCATGGCATACTGTGTGATATCACAATGCTGCGGAAACTGGGCCTCAATTTCCCATTGCCGGACCAGGCTGGCCAATTCAAGAATGGCTTCATGAGGTAATGCTCTGAGCATTTCATAGCACCACCCATCTGGGCCGGGGGCTTTGTTTGGGACCTTTTTAAGGAGGGAACTCCATTCCTCCGCTGAAATGGGCGGAATGTTGGCTGCTTGTTGCCTTGCTTTGTTTTGTAGGGCCAAGCGAGGGTCACTGCCGTGAGTGCCGCTTAACCCACTTGGGGCCCACATATCTGCCCACCATGCCCTTCGGGCGTGAGGCTTAACCTCCACCGCAAGGTCCGCAAATGGGCGAGTCGTAACATTTTCCTCAGTTTTGAGTGCACGGTAAAGGTGGCGCAGGTGGTTTTTCCCATCCCCTTGGAGCCATGCCTCGTATTTTTTGGCCTGTTCCTGATGTGCTTTCCTGAGGTGAAGTTTTCGCTGTGTTTCGATGATTTGTTTGACCTCTTTGGCCTTGGTCCCTTCTTTTCCAAAATGCTCTTGGACGGTAATAACCGCTGACTGGCAACTGAATGCGTCGCACTCCTCCCATTTGTAAAGGAGTTGGGAGAGGTGGGATTGGACCACCTGCTGAAGTTTGGGGCTCAGGCCCATGCGGAGACCTTGCCGGTGCCAGACCGCAAGTCTACCCCAGAATTTGTAGTTCCCACCAGCCCAGACGTAACCCGTAGGTTTGGGCGGGGCTAGTGGTCCAACATGAGTGTCAACCTGGCATCCCCTGCCTCTTATGTCTGAGGGATAGAGGCTCGCCTCAACGCGCTGGGTGAAACCGGCGAACCCAGCTGTAATGGCGTCATCCGCCCTCGGCTCTAGGAGGAGGCTGGGGTAGACCATGGTAAAATGACCTTGGAATGGCGCCTGCTCATCGTCGACAGGTCTCCGGAAGGGCCTGGCTTGCAGGGTACAGGCCCGGAAAACCCCTACATTCAGTGTGTAACGGATGGCGCAATGGGGCCTGAAGGGAACGTCCCAATCTGCTTTGATGTCCAGCCCATTTGATACGGTGTGGCTCGCAATGGCAAAGTCGATTTCATTGCCACCCATAATGGTGGGCTCGTTGGTGGCTAGCACTTTCCCACGAAGGAGGGACTCAATCGAGGTTTCGAGCATGTCCTGTGGTGGGATATTGAAATCCCCAGCCACAAACCATTCAATGGTAAGGCCTTTAATGAAGGCAAGAAGATCACCTAAAATGGTGGGGTTATGTCCTCCCGTGAGGCCTACACTGGTTTCAAGGTAGACGGAAATGAAAACAATGTCCCTCTTCCCTGTTCTACCTACCACCGCAACATACCCTTTACCTTCGACACCAAAGGATCTCAGGAATCGGAAGTTTCGATCTTTTTCAACCGCGATCATGACGCCTCCAGAGTTTTTCCCCCCCTCAGTTGGGTGGGCCGGTAGGGTCCAGGCAGCGTAACCGGCTTGGTCCAACTGATGGATGGCAAGATTCTGTTCTTTGGCTGTGAGGTGTGTTTCCTGGAGACACACCCCCTGTGGTCGCCTATCAAGGAGCCACGTCTTGATCTCAGCTCTCCATCGTGTGACGTTGGCAACTATAATTTCAAATTTTGCCGGGTTGTCGTTGGGTTGCTTTTTGGCATCTGCAATTGCCTCCAAACAAACACTGGGTTCGTTTCTGTGGGTGGCAAGTTGATGCAGTGCATGGTGAGCTGCCCATTCTTCCAGAGAGCCCTGGCGGACCGGCATTCGGTCCACCAGTTCCACCATCTCCTCCTCACATGCAGTAACTGAAACCGGTTGGAGAGATTAACTGGGGAAGGACCGATCTCCCTCCACTCAGGTGAGATAGTGTTTGTAAAAACCCCCCTAGAAAAGGGGGAAGGGTCAAAATCGTCCTCCGTCCCTGGCTTGGATGGTGTGGTCAAAACAGCCTGGGACTCGGGAGTGCCTGAAAGGCTGGCGGAGGGCACCCGGGTGCTGGCCTTCTCAACGTCTTTGGACCGAGAGGGCTGGCCCCTAGCCTTCCACTTCTTTTTATACACAGTGACAAAACCTTGTTCGTCCTCCGAACATCCTGGCCCCAGGTCGGGCTCCTGGTGAGGCCAATAGCCCATTATTAGACCCCACGTGGTGCCCTCCCGGCCGGGCTCCTAACTCCTGTGTTTGGGCGAGCGGCTGCGCTCCCCTTTTTCCATGCCCCCCTCTTTGACGGAGGTGGGCTGGGAGGCGCTTTGGGTGGCCAGCTTGCGACGTTTGTGCTCCAGCTGCACTTCAAGCTCTTCTCTTCTTTGTTCCAGGTCCTCGATTTCCATGTCGGGGCATCCTTGCTCAATGGCCACTTTGAGATCTATTGTCTGCGAGGCGCCAGGCCACTGCCCAGTGATTACCATGTTCTTTTGGTCTGGGGTCAAGTTCACCCCAATGGCCTCCAACTGGGCCGCAATGGCCTGACCCCCTATACCTGGAGGACTTCCCCCAAGTCCAGGTGGGAAACCAGCATGGGCCAGCAATTGCTCCGCAGCCTTCTGCCTTCGCTGAAGCTTATGCTGGGCCTGGGCATCCCGTACCTGCTTGAGTTGGCCTTCATCGAGGGAAAGACCAATGCTTCCAAGCACCTCGGACACATCAAAGTCCTCATCATCCTCTTGAACGGGCGCTTGGAGTACCTTGTCCCGGAACGTCTTGGCAAGGGTTTCCATATTTTCCTCAGCTGCCTTTAGTTCTTGCATCAAGTTTTGCATTTCGACATACAATGCCTTGAGAGCGGCCTTAGATTCGTCAATCTTGGCTTGGAGACGAATTTTGCGGTGGCCTAGGGAGCGCAGCTTGGTGGATGCCCCCTTTAGCTCGTTCGTGGCTGTTTTGGCGGCCTCTTCTGGTGGAACATCAGGAACCTTGTTCCGGTTGTGCAGCGCTGTCTGGACGTCCGCTGGCAGATCCCCCATATGGGCTTGCAAGAGGTCCAGAAGGGCCACCTCATCGGACGACTTGTCCTCCACCGGAGCCCTGAAACCTGCCTTAGAGAGCTCAACACGGGCAGCTTCGGGAATTTGTTCCCAGACCCCTTCCAAGGCCTTGTAGACGTTAGGGGTTCGAGGGGGCTTGGGCGATGGCAGGTTGGGCGAGCCCCCCATTGCCTCCCCGTTCTGGTTTTTGGGCTTGGGGGTTTTGGTTTTCCTCCAGGTGGCCGATTCCCACACTGTAGGACGCCTCCCCTTGGTGGGCCAGGTCTTGGCACACTTCTTGCATTTGAGGTCCTGCTTGATTAGATCTGTGTAGATCCAATTGCCACAGCCCTTGCACACGGTGTATTCCCGACCCATTGTGGGATTTAGAGCCCTTTCTCGTTGAGGTTCGAAATCCAGGCCTCAAGTCGGGCCTCGTTAAGCAGGTGGCAGCGAGCTGCCTGGACCCAGTCGTTTCTGGTTCGCTGGCGCGCCAGAAGTTTGAAGACCTTTTGGATTTCTTGGTAAACGTTGGCGGAAGGGTTAGTGTCCCAAATTTCCTCCCTCAGAAAGGGGTGCAGGGAGTTTTGCAAGCGCTGCCTCTCTTCCAAGCCAAAGAAAGCCGGCCCTTCTGCCGGTGGCGCAGGCACGTCCTTTGAGGACGAGGATCCTGAGGCCGTGTTGACCACCCTTTCTCCCCCGATGACGGTGGGAGGGTGTGTGGGTCAACCCCCGACAGGAGCGAACCCCTTTACGGTGGGTAAGGTGTGCTATGGCACTACAAAGAGACTGGGATTCAAGATGGAGCCTGTTCCCCCACACAAGGTTTGGGCCTCAGGGCTTGTTTCGCAGTCGCTCTCCTACCACAACACCCCACCGGGGTCTGAGCCGAAACTTGAGCCAGGGGGGTTGGCGTAAACTTTTCTTCAGCAAGCGCGAAAGCGTTACCCAGTGGGCGTCCATCATGCAAATGAATTCACCCGGAGCCCCTAAGGGGCGAGACATAGTCTCTCGGGCTGGTCGGCCAACCTGCTACGGCAAAACCTCAGCTCAAGGCTGGGAATGTGGTGCACCCACTTACTACCTACAGGCGCCTATGACACAGTTTAGAGGCTCTGACCGCTAGTAGAACAGGTCAGATGGAGGACTATGGCTTTCACTCGTCCGAGTCGCCAGCTGTACAAAGCACTTCGCTTTTCCTACTCCTCTCATCGTACTGACCATAGCCCAAGCAAAAGACCTGCTTCCAGCAGCTAGTCTGTGTCCATCACATCAGAGGAAGGAATTCTCGAAACCGCAGCCCCGAGGCTGGGAATCCATGGCATAACAGCACCCGCACAGGAGCACAAGCGACTGTCATGCACTGATTCCACAGCCTATAGGCCTGGTTGAACACGGCCAACGAACTTCCAAGCCTCACGCCCTAACAACCCAAGGGGGTCCTCTATCTCACCGTGCACAAAGCAGCAGCCCCTCAATTTGGTACCTTTAGCGCGGGGCCCACGCACTCCCCTCAACCAGGCGCAGGGAGCGACGCTTTCCCTTCAACTAACTACGTGCAGGCGCAGGGAACAACGCCCTGCTAGACTTTCTGCAAGAAAAGATTTCGAAACCCCGAAGACTGCTCCCAGGGACCTGCTGACTGCTCGCTGGGAAAGGGCCAAAACGAACCACATGGACCCACACAGTAAGGGGACCTTCCCAGGCAGCTGCAAGCAAGGGAAGGGAACCCACTGCCCCTGTAAAACCCCAGACTGTTTCAAGGGAAGGGCCGAATAAGGCCTCTGGGCCCCACGGCATGCCGACCCGTATGATCTTTGGTGCCAGCGGGCCAACTTTTTCTCAAAGTGCTAAAAAGGGAATCAGGGCAGAAAACCTCGGCAAAAGCCTATGCCAGCAACAGCATGTTGCATTTTTGGCCTCTGCGCTACACCCTAAACCCCAAAAGAGAAAACACCGGATCAAAAGGGACAGAATCCGGACAACAAGCCAAAAAAAGCTCATCACCCTTGCAATCTCGCACAGCGAAGAAGAAGGAGTGACTATTGGCCTGCACCTCGCGAGCCTTCAATTATATGCCCAGTGAGGAGACGAGATACAGGTCCTGAGCCTGCCTGGAAAGCCCCATGGTGCGCTGATCCCATACCTGGTGGTAGGGCGAAGGCAGGCAGTCCAGGCAAGGAGGGAAAGTGACTCAGCCGGCTGCATCCACCGTCAGCGAGCAGACAGCACTGCCAAGTACCTACCCTAAAACCAGCCCTAAACCCCGGGCACCAGCGGCAGGAGCAGTCACAAGGTCTGAGGAAGGACTACTCTCTGCCGCCGGCGCATGGGCCTGCAGGGAAGCCCCAGACAGCCCTGCAGAGGGCCAAAAACTTCTGCCTCATCTCAACACGAGGCCATTACCAAACGCATCCTAACCGAAAGGCTTAACGTCCTCCGCACATGGGCAACTGGCCGAGAACGAAACGCGCTGCAACCATCTAATTAAGGCGAAAAACCAATGGCAAGGAACCACACAGCTCCCTCTGTGCCAGACACACTGCTGGCACTTGCTTGGGTGCATCTGCACGGTTACGGGAAAAAGCCAGCCTCAACACAATTTGCGAGGCCCGGGTTTAGGATGCACCTCAACCCCCATGGTCCCTGCAGAGACTATTGGGTGGGACCAGGGCCAACAAGCCCCATAAGGAACCCCAAATCACTGAAGCGAAGACCAAGAGAGCCCAGGCTGGGCCGACCTCACGACACCACACGTGGTTAGGCCAGCCTGTGAGGAGTGCTAAGCCAGGTTTCGGCCGATACCTCAAACTGCCAGCTAGGCCCTGAGAAGGCCACTACTGGTGCAAACCACAGCCTCAAGGGCGGGGCAGTAACACCACAGCCTAGGGGAGGCGGGGACAGATGGGGTCTGGATAGAAGTGGCACAACAGCGTCCAGGACGAACCTTCCTGCAAAGATGCTTTGAAGCGGCAACTGTTGTATGACCAATCTGATCGGCGCGGTTAGTCACAACTCAGCCCGTTCGCTTCAGGAGAGCTGCTTCCGCACGATAGACCAGCCAAAACTAGGTGAAAGTTGCACAGCAATTCAAGCAATCGTCAAGACAAGTAAAATCAAGAAAACAGGGCACCACTATGGCAAACTAAGGCTGGCGGCCACGACAGCACTGAAGGCCTGAGCACTACGCCTCCTAGCTGGAGGGGAAGTGATGCCCACCTCCCACCTGGAGGGGATGTGGTGCCCACCTCCCAGCTGGAGGGGTTTGCCCAGTAGCTCAAGGAAGGGTGCAATGCAGAACCGCAGCCCCACGGCCGGGTAAAAGCTCTGACACGATATGGCTCGGGCGAATAGGCCAAAAACAAGGGGGTCCAGTACCTTAACACAGTTGAGGCCCGAAACCCAGGTTCACAGCTACTCGCTCAGCTACTGTGTGCACCCCACCGGGGTTGAGCCGAAACCTTGAGCCAGCGTAAACTTTTCTTCTCGAAGCGCGAAGCGCGGCCGCCGAAACGGCAATCCTAAGAAACCCGGGCGGCTACCTTGAGCCAGGCCTGGGGGAAAAGGGTTTTGACACCTACAGCCTACACACCCACAGTCGTTGTGACTAGGCGTGCTTGCCTACGGCACTGCTTACCCGGGCGCTTTCCAGGCCGGTGCTGAGCCCAAAATCCCACAGGAAAAATGAGGTGAGAAAAGAAAGCCTTGGTCACTACAGGCTACAGGACCTATGCCATCAAATGGAGGGACTCTGAATGGTCAACCCCCAGCGTCTTCTTCAACTTGGAACTGCACTATACAGGGCTAGGCCTCCTGTGTTGCTGCCCCGCCCCAATGCACTTGGCAGGGAGGAGAACCCCCAAGGCCTGGGGGCGGGGGGCCTTCAGCTCACCTTCTCTGGGCTGGACGTTAACTGGCGCAGCAGGGTTTTGTCCCCTCAATTTGTAATTAAGCGCGGGGACCACGCACTCCCCCCAATTTTAGGCGCAGGGAGCGACGCTTTCCCATCGACTATGGAGGCGCTGGGAACGACGCCCCAAAACCCTGCTGCAACGAGGTGGCCCCTGCGTTCTCGCTCTTACTAACAGGGGCCAGAGCACCCATGCCGCAGCAGCTCTGGGCACTCGGCTACCTCTACCAACCAAAATCCACCCCATTGACGGGCAGTGGAGTGGCGCACTGCCCTTGCATTCTTGAACTCAGGCAGCAGAGTGGCCATAAAGGCCCCCTGTCTGCCAAAATTACCTCCAAACGGGGAGGGAAAACCACCCCAAAGACGGGGAAAGGAGTGGAAGTACTGCCCTCGCGTGCATGCCACGGGCAGCAGAGTGGCCATCAAGGCCACATGTTGGCCAAACTTACCTCCAGCCGGGGAGGAAAAGCCAGCGTCCAGGCCCTGCAATGTACGTTCGACTCGATGGTGAAGATCTTTGGTGCGGGCGGGCCAAATTCAATGATTTTGTGCAGAAAAGGAAATTTGACCAAAAAAGCCTTGGCGATTTCCTATACCAGCAACGTAATGTTGCTATTTGGCCCTGCAATGCACGCTCGACTCGATGTCGAAGATCTTTGATGCTGGCGGGCCAACTTCAATGATTTTGTGCAGAAAAGGAAATTTGGCCAAAAATCTTGGCGAATTCCTATACCAGCAACATCATGTTGCTATTTGGGGCTCAGCGTGTCATCCTAAACCCCAAAAAAGCAGGAACGACTTGTTTGGCAGTAAAAGGACAGAAAATGGTGCCTGGACTGTAATGAATGGGTCTGCGCGAAGACAGAGAAGCGCGCACTGCCTTTGCACTGTGGCTGGGAAAGGTCCCCGGCGAAGTGGGCCGGTATACGCTCTCAAAGGTGACCTTAAACCCAACCAACCACCCTGGGCAACTGCAAGATCCAAACCTAGGTGACTGCGCGTCAAGGCCGGTGCTAAGCCCTCAAACTAAGCGCGAGGGCAAACGCACCCCTCCACACGCGCAGGTGTCGACGCTCCCCTCAACAAGCGCGGGAACCACGCCGCACCAGCCATGAAACACACCCACTGTTGGCTTGGCTTGCAGCACAGGCAGGACTCACGGTCTGGACACTCCTGGGTACCTGCATGCCCGAAACTATAAAAACAACAAGTAAGAGGAGGATCCCACACTTGGTTCTGCCAACGCCAAGCGATAGGGAGGCAAGAGCCCGTAGCAACTCCTGCACTTGTTCCAAAACCCTGCACAGGTGGCAGGGCTGGCCCCCCAACTCAAGGACGTAACTGCATGGCCCTTTAGTGGAGGACCTGGGCGCTGAGGAAGATCCTCCCAGAGGCTGGAGAGATGAGTGCTTCCTGCATGTCCAGAGTGCATAGCGCCTGAGTTGATGCACAAAATTCCAGCAATCATGGTACTGGTATAGCCAGAGGTGGCAGCACACTTGTGGCCCACACATAGGTAACCTCAACAACACCCTAAACCCTCCCAAAGAAGCCAAGGGACCCCCCTAAGGAGCCTCAACCACACAGGATGGTCCCCACGCTTGCCACCAAACTTGCCAGCGCCAAGCATGCATGCAATCCTAAACCCAAAAGACAACCAAAAGTGACCATTGGCGAAGACCTTGCCCCCATCTGCTCTCCTGCCAGTGGGCGGCATGATCTCAGGAATGCAGCGGCATGCATGACTGCAAGCAGTGCAAAGTGGCAAAGGAAAACAAAGCAAAACTTTGGGGAAAAAGCAGTAAGTTTAGGGGCACCAAGCGCTGGTGCTTATTCAAACTCAAGCTTTCCTGGAGGTGAGCCCCCCCGAGAGATTGCCACCCGCTCCGGAACTTGCGTCCCGCCGGCTGGGACTGGCCTAGGATGCAATGCACCCTTGCAACGGAGGCGAACCCCCGACGGTGAGCAGCGGTTCCTGACTGTGGAGACAAAAGGGAGGCGAACACCCTAAGCTCAGCCATGGCACAAGTTGGTCAAGCTGGGATTGGACCAAGGGCCTGTTCCCCCACGCAGATTTGGGCCCCGAGGCTCGTTGACAGCTACCAACTCCCTACCAAAGGCACCCCACCGGGGTTGAGCCGAAAGCTTGAGCCAAGCGTAAACTTTTCTTCTCGGAGCGCGAGGCGCGGCCGCCGAAGCGGCAATTCCTAAAACCGTCCTTGGGTTTTCCACCTTTGGTGGAGGAGCCTAAAACTTCTACCACACTTACTCCTCACTTTGGAGGGTTTGCTCAAGACCTCTTTGGGCCGTTGCCCTACGAGCCCTTCAAGAGGTGCCCTGCTTGTTCCCCCCTAAAGGGTGGGTAAGTGTGGTGGTGGTTGCCGTGTAGGCCCATACTCCCCAAGGTGGGTGAGTGAAAACAGGCAGAGGCCATTCCGGGTTGGCTTGGGGCATCCCTGCCGGGAAATTGCGCGAACACCACTGCAGAGTGGACGAGGGCCTAAAGAAAGCTGCCGCTACCCTACTCCTCTCTTTGGAGGTAAGCTGGACTACACAGGACTGTACAAGTACAGGCCCTGCAAGAGGTGCCCTGCTCCCCCCTTTTCGGGTGGGTAGGTGTAGCGGTGGGTGCGGCGTGGGCCCCCGCAGGTGGTGTGCACAGGTGGGTTTTGACCCCCTTCCCGGCGGGCTTACGCCTCAAGGTCTTCAATTGAGGCGAAGCACCAGTCCCCGCTACTGTTGACTCCATTGACCGTCATCGGGAGGCACAGGTTCAGCGAGGGACTAGGGATGATGACCCCTTGACGGATCAAAGTCCCAAGAACCTCCTTCCCCCCATCCGTGGCAAGGAGGCGCTGCCTGAAGGCGATGGCGAGTCGCCGTGGGCTCGAGTGGTCCGTACGGACGACGCCTCGAGCCCACGCCGCTACCTCGGGGTTGTTGGCTTCGATCCACCCCCACCATGAGGCAATGCGGACGCGTTGGGGAAAACCAAGCGGGGCATCTTGGAATGCCCAACCTCCACAATCAAGGGCCACGATTTCCGCAGGCCCTTGATCGGGCCCGTGTGGATTGGGGGGACGAACCCCCCAATTCTTTCTGTTCAGGTCCCTGACCCAAATGCCAGCACCCACAAGGGCTGTGAGGACCATGAACATGTGCAAGACCTGGAGGTTGGAGGGCTGGTCAGGCAACAGCGTAAGACGCTCAACCTCCAAGACCTCAATCTCCAGGGTCTTGAAGTCACGGATGGTGAGCTGTCCCGTCCCCACCATTCTGGTTTGCGTGGCACATAAACCTGGGAGCCGCTGCCCAATGGTTTGCTCAATCCCATGGTGGCTGGGATCTGCTTTGAGAGCAACCTTCCACACCTTGCCTTCTGAGGACGGTGAGGTGTACACTGCTCGCGTTCCCCCTATGCCCAGGAGGCTGGAACCCTTGAAGGTTGGGAAGCAATCCAACCATAAGGTTGGGCCGAGGTTAGACAGCCAGAAGTCACGGTTGTTGCTACGGCGAACCCGGTCAACCGTGAGGTGGAGGCTGTCTGCCAAGAGAGGCCAAGGTAGAAGAGGTGCCGCCTCTCCTGACGACTCTTCGGAGCTAAACTCCTCGGTTGATTCCTGCTTGACTGGCATGGGGTCAGTGCTTGCCTCTCCCCCCTCGGCAGGTGGGGTTGGGCTCGGCTCGGGCTGGTGCCGCGGTTGGTCGGGCGAGGCTCGTCGAAGCTCTGTTGAGTTCGACGATTGCGAGGGGGACTCCGCAGCTGGTGCTTCTGCATCGGTCTCCTCTTGGCGCGGTGTGCGGCTGCGGCTCGTTGAGGGGCTTCTTGCTGCTGGAGCCCCCCGTCTGACGGGGGGGGGTGTGGGTGGTCTGGCGTGACCCCTTTCCTCTGCCGGGTGTGGGCCTGATGGGCGTTCTTGCCTTGCCCCTTGGGAGGTGGCCACAAACCCAGCTGCTTAAGGCGATCTCTGTCCTTCTTGGAAGGCCGCTTGAAGGGGATCTCGCCTTTACCTCCAGGAGGATGGCCCCCTTTGCCTGCTCCGGGAGGTTGGCTCCCCCCCCCTTTACCTTTGCCTTTGCCTTGAGGAGGCTGCGCCCCCTTTCCTTTGCCCTGGCCCCATCCCATATCTACAGGTTCTAAGGTAGCTAAACTGCCCTACGGCTGCTACCTGTGTTTGAGACCAGCGGCTGCAGTGTGGGGATTTTATTCCATACGGGAGGTGAGGGCAGGCAAGTGGAAATCAGGCAGGTGCAAAGGTACTGAAGGGTAGTTTAACACAAGACATTGCAAAATGCAGATTTCACATTGTTCAGACCTGAAAATCACTAACCATTTCTTGGGCCCCCAAAGAAGGTGGCGACCGACGGCGTACCCTGGGCTGCTTTATTGAGTTTAAGGGCATTCGTTGGGGGCCTCTTATTCGGGGCGTGTTGGCAGGGTCTTTCAAGGGGGCCATGGGTTAACCCCCCAACACTTTGAGTGCTACTGCATTTTGTGCACATCCATCGGTTCCCTTCATTCACCATAACGTGGGAGGCGTGCCACGTCCATGTTGGGGAGGGAACGCTGTCCGGATGACCCTTGCAGTGGTTATGGGTCTTTCGGTTGAATGTGTCTTTGGTGTCAACTTGTTGAATCCACAAACCGCAATTTTCACATTTGATTTGCAAATTGTTAACGGTGTTCCGGGTGATGACAAAGGTGTGACCTTTAACGTCTAGGGTGCCTTGCACCAAGCCTGTCAAAATTTGTTTTTTGTTAAGGCTCCCTGTTTCTTCAGGTCGTGCTGTGGTAGCGTCACCCCCTGGAATGCCATCCGCCGAATTCACGGTGGGGGAATTCAGGCCTGTGGTGGCTTGGTTGCCCCTCTGAATTTTCCGGCGTTTCTTCCACCGGTTTTTGGAGAAGGTGGATTGGTTTGAGGAGGAGCTACTGGAGGGAGGGTTGGCCGGTTCTTCCTGGGGTTGATCCTTAGGGAAAACAACTTGCGGGCCATCCTTCTTGCCTCCCTCAAGCAAGGAGAGGAGCCGGCGTCCTAAAAAGCTGGCCACATCGGTAGCCAGTTTGTCCTGTTTCTGCAGCCTTTCTGCACGCTCAGTGCTGTAGAGGGCTTTGGCATGTCTGGACACCAATGCATCAACCTCAGCATTGATGTTGCGCCGCCATTCTTGGCCTTCCCCCATTTTTGCCTTAAATTCCTCGCATCCCAAATGGGATGGGACCCATGTAAGGCGAAGCTCATGGGTGGGCGCAGTACCAAAAATGTCTTGGTGTGCTCCTCCCCCTGCGGGGCCCCTTCTGGCACGCGCAACGGCCCCTTTGCAATCACTGGTGACATCGGTCCCTTCTGGAAGGAGAAGGGCCGCTTGTTGGATGGCTTTAGCCTCCCCTCGGTACACTGACTGCTCATTACCAAGGAGACCGGCAATGGACCCGATTCGCTTGGGCGTGTCCCCACACCATTCATAAACTATCAACCCCCACACCACGGTTTGAAGCCGATGGTCAGTGGTGGGGCCCCCACTGGCGTCAGTGGCCGCGAAAGCGCCTTCAGGGATTTGGTCTGGATTGCGGAGGACTCCTTGGACTTCCAGAATAGAATCTCCGAAGGGCATTTCCCTGGGAAGGTTGGGCATGAGCCCAAAATTCCACAGACAATCAGTGGATTGATGCTCCGGGTAATCTTCCCACCATCGAGGCGGTTGTTCACCATGCTTTTTCCACCATTTGCATTCCCAGAGTACATGCTTCTTGGTGGCAGGAAGGTTGCACAGGGAACACGTGGCTGTTGGAGACGCCTTGACAGCGCCTTGCCACAACGCTTGGAGCGCCGCCTTTTCTGGCTTGTTGGCTTGTTTGAGGAGCCTTCTGGGGGCTGTCCAGTCCGGTCCTGTCTCTAATCCTTTGCCACCATCTGATTGAGCAATGCGGCGGTGTCGCCTGGTGTCAATTAGATGTTTTAGCTGGAAAAGAAGTCCATGGAAGTCAGGTCCCTGACGGATGTCAAGAATGTCGCCTTCAACACGCCACTTGCTGAGGCTGATGGCCTCCCACCCCAACTCTTGAAGGTAGCACCAGGCGGCTCCAAGCGGTCCAGCCGCCCTTTTCCAGGGATGTTCAGCTTCGCTCAGCCATTGCCCGAGTTTGTTCCAGCTCTGGTGCAATCTGCCAATGTCCCTGTCGGGCCAGCTGAGAAGAAGCCTCCGTATCGCCTTGAAATGCTGCGACAAGATGGTGTAGGCTGGATCTACAACTTTGTTCGAGTGGAACTCAAGGGCTGAGTCAGTGCTGGCAAGCGTGGGTCTGCCCAAGGCTGCAGCCAGCAAACTTCTGAACCATTTGCGCCGTTTAGGCGCTACCCCAACCCCTTCATGCCCATACAAGGCAGAGGACCGGATGGAACCGTTGAAGAGTCTCACTCTGATGCTAGTGCTTTTGACTTGCAGCTTGGTCAATTTCCTGGCACGCTGCCCTCCTTTAGCGTGCCTGCCTTTGGCCACGGTGATTCGCCTCCTCTGCCCCGCAGCATAATCCAGACCAAGGTCCTTGCCTAAGGTTTTGATGGGGGGTTCATGTTCTTCAAGCAAGGATTGCAGCTCTCTGGCCGAGGCTTTGTTTGAGCAGATGAAAGCCGTTTTGGTGGTGCTGACCATCAGGCCCTGATTCTCGAGGTCAGCTTTAAGCTCCCTGTAACACTTGATGGCTTGAGCAGCGACTGTCGGCGCATGAGAATCGACAAAATCTGCTGAGCAATCGTCCACCCACAAATCGATGTGGTGTACAGGGGAGGCAGAGTGCATCTTCGAGATCGGATCGTGGAGCACAACTCTGGAAAGAGCAGGGGCGAGAGGGCAACCTGCTATGAGACCTCTTGTAGCTCGGATGGGGCGAGACAGACTCCCCTGCGCTTCTATGTATCGGCTGCCTGAGTAAAGGCTTAACGCTCTTTCAAGTAGAAGCGGGGGAAAGGAGTGTCGGACACCCTGGGCTAGGAGCTGCCAATGTGGGACAGTCTCATAGAAGGATGTTAGATCAAGGAGAAGGGTAATGGTGTGACGCTTCTCTCTTTTGTTTGTTTCAGCCCTGATTAGGCGGCGGAGGGCCGTGTCAAGGGAACTGTTCCCTGCCTTTGCCTGATTCCAGGGAGAGGTAGGGTTGTAACTGTTCTCCCACTCTGTGATAAGATGCCATCTCGCCTTGCAAAATATCCTGTGAAGGACATGGGTTAACCCAATAGGCCGTTCGGATGTTTCATTTTTGGGGAGCATGGCATACTGTGTAATATCACAGTGCTGGGGAAACTGGGCTTCGATTTCCCATTGGCGCACCATGCTAGCCAATTCAAGAATGGCTTCATGAGGTAATGCTCGGAGCATTTCATAGCACCACCCATCTGGGCCTGGGGCTTTGTTTGGGACCTTTTTTAGGAGGGAATTCCATTCCTCCACCGAAATGGGCGAGAGGTTGGCTGCTTGTTTCCTCGCTTGGTTCTGCAGGGCCAAGCGAGGGTCGGTGCCATGAGTGCCGCTCAACCCACTTGGGGCCCACATGTCAGCCCACCATGCCCTTCTGGCGTGAGGCTTAACCTCCACCGCAAGGTCCGCAAATGGGCGAGTAGTGGTGTTTTCCTCAGTCTTGAGTGCCCGGTAAAGGTGGCGCAGATGGTTTTTCCCATCACCTTGGAGCCAGGCCTCGTACTTTTTGGCTTGTTCCTGATGTGCTTTCCTCAGGTGAAGTTTTCGTTGTGTTTCGATGATTTGTCTGACCTCTTTGGCTTTGGGCCCTTCTTTTCCAAAGTGCTCTTGGACGAGGTTAACCGCTGTCTGGCACCTGAATGCATCGCATTCCTCCCAATTGAGAAGGAGTTGGGAGAGGTGGGATTGGACCACCTGCTGAAGCTTGGGACTCAGACCAATGCGGAGGCCTTGCCGGTGCCAGACCGTAAGTCTACCCCAGAATTTGGACTTCCCACCAGCCCAGACGAAACCTGTGGGTTTAGGCGGGGCTAGTGGTCCAATATGGGTTTCAACCTGGCAACCCCTGCCTCTGATGTCTGAGGGATAGAGGCTCGCCTCAACACGCTGGGTAAAACCGGCAAACCCAGCTGTAATGGCGTCATCCGCCCTCGGCTCTAGGAGGAGGCTGGGATAAACCAAGGTGAAATGTTCTTGGAATGGTGCCTGTTCATCGTCAACAGGTCTCCGGAAGGGCCTGGCTTGTAGGGTACAGACTCGGAAAACCCCCACATTGAGTGTGTACCGAATGGCGCAATGGGGCCTGAAGGGAACGTCCCAATCAGTTGTGATTTCGAGCCCATTTGAGACGGTGTGGCTAGCTATGGCAAAGTCGATTTCATTGCCACCCATGATGGTGGGCTCGTTAGTAGCTAGCACTTTCCCGCGCAGGAGGGACCCAATCGAGGTTTCGAGTATGTCTTGCGGTGGGAGGTTGAAATCCCCGGCTACAAACCATTCAATGGTGAGGCCTTTAATGAAGGCAATAAGATCACCGACAATGGTGGGGTTGTGTCCTCCAGTGAGGCCTACACTGGTTTCAAGGTAGATGGAAATAAAAACAATGTCCCTCTTCCCGGTTCTACCTACCACAGCCACATACCCTTTACCTTCAACACCAAAGGATCTCAGGAATCGGAAATTTCGATCTTTTTCAACCGCAATCATGACGCCTCCAGAGTTTTTTCCCCCCTCAGTTGGGTGGGCCGGTAGGGTCCAGGCAGCGTACCCGGCCTGATCCAACTGATGGATGGCAAGATGTTGTTCTTTGGCTGTGAGGTGGGTTTCCTGGAGACACACCCCCTGTGGTCGCCTATCTAGGAGCCACGTTTTGACCTCAGCTCTCCATCTTGTGACATTGGCAACTGTGATTTCAAATTTTGCTGGTTCGTCTTTGGGCTGCCTTTTTGCATCAGCAATTGCCTCCAGACAAACACTAGGTTCGTTTCTGTGAGTGGCCAGTTGATGCAATGCATGGTTGGCCGCCCATTCTTCAAGAGACCCTTGGCGGATTGGCATTTTATCCACCAGTTCCACCAATTCCTCCTCACATGCAGCAAGTGACTGGTCCTTGGCCTTGAGGAGGAGGGAGGTGAATTCATCGTTGGGATTTTCGTCTTCCGCCAGGGCTGAAAACCGGTTGTAGAGATTGATTGGGGAAGGACCGAACTCCCTCCACTCAGGTGAGATATTGTTTGTAAAAACCCCCCTAGAAAGGGGGAAAGGGTCAAAATCGTCCTCCGTCCCCGGCTTGGATGGTGTGGTCAAAACAGCCTGAGACTCGGGAGTGCCTGAAAGGCTCGCGGAGGGCACACGGGTGCTAGCCTTCTCAACGTCTTTGGACCAAGAAAGCTGGCCCTTCGCCTTCCACTTCTTCTTATATACAGTGACAAAACCTTGTTCGGCTTCCGAACCTCCTGGCCACAGGTCGGGCTCCTGGTGAGGCCAATAGCCCACTATTAAACCCCACGTGGCGCCCTCCCGGCCGGGTTCCTAACTCCTGGTTTTGGGCGAGCGGCTGCGCTCCCCTTTTTCCTTGCCCCCGTCTTTGACGGAGGTGGGTGGGGAGGCGCTTTGGGTAGCCAGCTTGCGTCGCTTGCGCTCAAGCTGCACTTCAAGTTCTTCTCGTCTTAGCTCAAGGTCTTCGATTTCCATGTTGGGGCATCCTTGCTCAATTGCCGCCTTGAGGTCGATGGTTTGTGAGGGGCCGGGCCACTGCCCAGTGATTACCATGTTCTTTTGGTCTGGGGTTAGGGTCACCCCAATGGCTTCCAACTGGGCTGCAATGGCCTGACCCCCTATACCTGGAGGACTCCCCCCCAATCCAGGCGGGAAACCGGCATGGGCCAGCAGTTGCTCCGCAGCCTTCTGCCTTCGCTGGAGCTTGTGCTGGGCCTGGGCATCCCGCACCTTTTGGAGTTGGGCTTCATCAAGGGAAAGGCCAATGCTTCCAAGCACCTCGGACAGATTAAAGTCCTCATCTTCTTCTTGAACGGGCGCCTGAAGTACCTTGTCCCGGAAGGTCTTGGCAAGGGTTTCCATATTTTCCTCAGCCGCTTTCAGCTCTTGCATCAAGTTTTGCATTTCAACATACAACGCTTTGAGGGCGGCTTTCGATTCGTCAATCTGGGCTTGGAGACGAATTTTGCGGTGGCCTAAGGATCGCAGCTTGGTGGATGCCCCTTTGAGCTCGTTCGTGGCTGTTATGGCGGCTTCTTCTGGCGGAACATCGAACCTTGTTCCTGTTGTGTAGCGCTGTCTGGACGTCCGCTGGCAGATCCCCAATGTGGGCCTGCAATAGGTCCAGAAGGGCCACCTCATCCGACGACTTGTCCTCCACCGGGGCCCTGAAACCGGCCTTGGAGAGTTCAACACGGGCAGCTTCGGGAATTTGTTCCCATACCCCTTCCAAGGCCTTGTAGACCTTAGGGGTTCGAGGCGGCTTGGGCGACGGCGGGTTGGGCGTGCCCCCCATTGCCTCCCCATTCTGGGCTTTGGGCTTAGGGGCTTTGGGGTTCCTCCAGGTGGCAGATTCCCACACTGTAGGACGCCTCCCCTTGGTGGGCCAGGTCTTTGCACACTTCTTGCATTTGAGGTCCTGCGTGATTAGATCTGTGTAGATCCAATTTCCGCAGCCCTTGCAAACAGTGTATTCCCGACCCATTGCGGGAGGCGTGTTGACCACCCTTTCTCCCCCTATGATGGTGGGAGGGTGTGTTGGTCAACCCCCGTTAGGAGCGAGCCCCTTTCCGGTGGGTACGGTATGCTATGGCACTACAATGCCTATTGTGCAGCAGGTCAGTCCTTTCTTCCTCCTAACGAAGACTTCTCCTGGCTTCTTTCACCAGGGTGACGCCTAAGCTTCTCGGATAGATGCCGGTATCTGCGACACTGGCAGCACCTACGTGTTCGTGGTCTCCTGGGCAAACGAAGCGTGAAAGAGACCAAACAAAGCTCGCACTCGAACTCACAAACCACCAATGCTTGAGGATTCTCTTTCCGTCCTCCTCGAAGCAACACCTATCCACAAGACACTCGTGAGAAAGACCCAAACTCTTAGCAGTCGTCTGGTACACCGTTTCTCCCCACAAACCTGACCCTTTAGGCCATTCGTGAGAGAGCAAGAGTCTCTCGTGTCCCACAAAGTCCTTAAAGACCGCACGAATGCGTCGCCAAGACTGTTTGTGGACCTTCAGGCTGGCTCTCCAACGCTCGCGGTTCCTGAGATCCTTGCAGAATCTTAGGTGACGAAGTCCACACCCGGCGCTGCACGGGGTAGATAGGTGGGCATAGACCCGCACGCCTTCGTTTTCAGTGAAGGCATTCAGGATACCTTTCATAAGATGGAAGGCTTCCCTACTCAACAGGTCTATCTTCTTGGTGATTCCGAAGTAGGCAATCTCGCGATTTCGCTCGCAGGCCTTCGAGATTGCACTCCCTTCCTGGCAACAAAGCTCCAGTACTATGAAATTGGCCTCACCAGAAGCTACGCGGCACGCAGCCTCTTTCCACGAACTCGGTACTTCGAGAATTTCTTTCTCTAATTCGCGTTCATTGGGCTCTTGAAAGGTGACCTTAGGAGGACGTACCTCTGTGGTCGCTTTGGAGGTTTCGGTCCAGCATACTGGCTCCGTCACCAATCCGCACGCCTCACACACGGTAAGAAGACTATCAGCAGTTGGTGCTTTAGTTAATGCATCCGCAGGATTTATCCTGCCTGGGATGTGTTCCAGACTTAGACGCTCTTTAGCTACCAACTGCTGCAAGAATGCCGCCCGGAGCTCGATGTGTCGCACCTTTCGAAGAAGTGTTCCCATCTGAGCTATGGAGAGGGCGGACTCTGAGTCCCCATAAGCATGAAGCTTATACTTACCTTCCTCAACACCTTCGGGCATTCCTTCTACCATGGTCTGCACAAGAAGACTGATGTACAAACCTTCACGTGCGATTTCGGTGAGAGCTGCCAGTTCCGCCTCCGCTGAAGATAGTGCAATCGTGGTTTGCTTTCGGCTAAACGTCTTAAGGGCGCAGTTATTCCAGGTAACTATCCCTCCACTCACAGAGTTCAGACCCCAACTTGCGTCAACGAAGCACGAGACCGACTCAACGTCCTGGTCCTCCGCTAGGATCTCTCTCTCCGAGGGAAACACCTGGACCTTGTGCGAAAGCCCAGCAATCCAACGAAGCACATCCCTCATACACGCCTCTGCGGCGCAGTTTGGGGACGCTTGGTGTCGACCAAGAAAGCCGCAAACGTACTGAAGATCTGGTCTGGAGAGGGCAGCCCAGGCCAGTCGGCCGAGGGTCCTTCGGTACCTCTCGTGGGCCTCAGGCGTAAGAAGAACACACTGCTCTTCTTTCTTTATCAGATCCGCATACCTCCTTTCCAGGGGCGGAAGCTTAGGAGCAGCCTTGGTGACGCTATACTCCTGAAGACAAGATTCAAGATACTTCGCGTCCAGTCCGAAGTAGACCTTGTTCGTCCCTGTTTCTCTGCGGAAGATCCTCCGGCCCAGAAAAGAAACCTCACCCGGACGTCCTTCCAGCAATTCTCCAGTCAACTTCAGTTTATACCGCTTCTTAAGGTCCTCAAACACCTGGCGAGCTGCTTCTTCATTCTCCGCCCAAATCAGCAAATCATCTACGTAGAACAAAACGATCACTAATCCCTTCTTCGTCTTCCTACGAAAGATAGTAGGGTCCAAGATCTGCTGGAAGCCCTGTCGCTCCAAATGGGCAGATAGCTCTTTATACCAGGAAAGGGGGGCACTCCTCAAGCCGTTCATGGCTCTAAAGAGCTTTAAGAAGACTCGCTCTTGTGTTTTTCCTAGGGTGATATTCGTCGGTAATTGCACAAACTCTGGCCTTGCAATTGCAGCGTGCATAAACGCGACCGAAACATCACACGACAACACGGACCCTCTACGACACAGCATCGCAAGAAGAAGCCTTAGTCCTTCCAAACTCGTAGTCGGGGAATAGATCCCCTCGGCAAGTGTCGTTCCGCCCATGGCGGCGAAGTCACGCACAACAAGCCTGGAGCGATACAGTCCTGGTTTCTTGACCGTATTTACCCATCGACTGGATAAGACCCTTCGTCCGCTCTCTTTAGCCAGTCTACGTGCCTCATGCTCTGACACAATTTCTCCTACTTTGAAGGACTCAAGTTCTTCAAGTTCCAATTTCATCGAAGCATAAAGCAAAGCAGGATCCAACTTCTCCCCAGAGGTCTCCGAAACAGCATCCCTTGGGACTCTGCACTTGATCCTCTTACCACCGAAGGCAAGCTCAAAGCTCGAAGATGCTTCCGAACTCGCGGCCCTGCAATCAGGTCCAGACATTAGTTTAGCCATTAGATGATCCGTAAGCCAGTCGATCTCCATGTCACCGTCAAAACCACCAGGCGGCGGCTCAAGATCCCCTACTCCTTCCCCCTCATCGTCAGTGGGTTCTACGTAGCTTGGGATATCAGACAGTGGATCTTCGGCTGGTATCATCTCTTCATCCTCTACCGTTCCTTGAGGCAACGGCGCAGGCTCAACGCCTGAGTCGACTGGTGGTTCCGGGGGAGCTTCAAACAAGATGGGCCTCTCAGGGTCATCAGGGTCTACGGTCAGTCGCTGTGCGGCGCTCAAAACGCCTATGGACTCCGGATCGTATGTAGGCATATCCCTTTCCAAGATCGCCCTACACGCCGGGAAGATGTCGATCTCCGTGCTTCCAGCACGGGCTGCAAACACTCCCCCACCTCTCGGGTGGACCGGTCCCAGATACACAGCGCGGATCGTCTTCGCTCCGCGGTACTTGCGGACGTGTTCCGCTGACCCTCCAACTTTGGCCTGAATCGTACATCCAAAAGGAAGCGTTCTAGTGCGGTGTACAAACTCCTCGTGCAAACGATCTATCGGGGTAGTGACATCCCCCAAACTCGTTGACCACAAGTTGAAGCAACGTGAGGAATAAAACAGCGCCGCTTGCCACAAGAGACCACCTAGAGGTATTTTGTACGGCGGGGCTTCGGCTTCAGGAGGTGGAAGTAACTTCGAAATTTCTTTCTCCAGGTCCAACCACACCGCCCAGAATCCCTGCCGCATCGTCTCCACTTGGCGTTCTACCGCTCCTTTGGCTTGGGGGCGGTATCCCGGCACCACATCAACGATGATCCCGGACGCCGCTCCTCCTTTCCTATTTCGGGCCAACTTCTCAGCTAAAGCAATCAGCGAACTTTCTTGATCACATCGAATTGTAACCATCTTTCCAACAAGACCCATTTCCCGAATGGCCCGGTCAATGTTATACATCAAGTTTGGCTCGCTAAGCTCCATGGCGGGCAACGAAATCGTGTAACGAGAGGAACAGTGAACCATCAACAGGACACGCAGTTTTCCAAAGTAGAAAAAATCGATCCCTATCGTTTGGTCTTCCTTTTGAAGGTTTCTTCTTAAACGACGCGCAGGGACCCGGCCCTTGCTCGAACAACACGATTCGCAATTTACATCGTAAGGATAATGCCCGTGTGACCGATGAACATGCAACGCCACGCTCCTCAAAGGAATGCGCTCAGACACTCCCTGTCCTTGAACAGGACCTCCGTGAGTAGGCTCTGGAGGCTCGGAAGCCCCGGGCTCATTTCTCTCTCTCAGTTCTCTCGGACTCTCAGGGGGGTTCATGGGAGCATCAAGTTCGATGGGCTCAGAATGTGTCCCCTTACCGGGGAGAGGCAGCCCTCGGAGTGCTCTTAACTGGCACTCCTCAAAGACGGCGCTGCTCTCTGTTTCATCATCGCCCATGTGCTTCAAGCACAAACAAACATGCCATGCACACCAACTTGCCATGCGCACCACACAACATGCCATGCACAACAACATGTCACAAGAGGCCCGGAGGCCCATGCTCCTACCTTGAACCTTCTTCGCCTTTTCAACCCTGTGCAGCACTAGAGTTCGTTCTACGTCAACTCGGACATAACAGCTCCTAGTCTTGATTCGAACTCGAGTCCTTCTACGTCGGGGCCGCAGACGAAACTTTCGGAACCGAACTTGAGGTCTAAAAAGAGCTCCTCCCAAACTCCGAAATCCCAACACCAGAAAACCTCCCGCAGAACTCGCCACCACATAGATGGCCAACAGCGCTGCGAGGTCCAAACTTAAACCTGGCATGTGGAAAGAGTTCCTGGCCGGCGGTCGGGTTTGGGAAGTCCAATTTAAGGAGTGATTGAGGAGTGTTGGGGGCATAGGAATTTTCCACCCAAGATGCCTTTCTAGAGGACTGTTACAGCACATCATGCCAAGCACAGCGCATGCACAATCCATCTCTTTTAGGTTCTTTGGGAGTTGAGGGTAATTTCCACGATGACCTTCGGGAACAAACTTGCCATGCCACACCAAACCAAGCGCAAGCCATTGAGGAATTTGGGCTTTTGATTGGGAATCTCAGTTCAGGGTAGTTCGGGAAATTCCAAGACTTTCGGCGTTTTCGGGGTGACGATCTAGAGGATGTTTACTCAAACAATCAACTTGCCATGCCAACACAGAGCATGCCAGTCCAACTTTTTCACTCTCGACAGGGTGCTTCGGAAGAAAGCGTAATCCCAGCACCTCAAGCGCCGTCCTACCTCTCTCCATCCCGTTCTTCAGGGTGGAGCCAACGAGAATTGGCGCTCCTGGTCCGTCTGCCCAAGACCTCCTTGCTTGGGTGGAAGTCGTTTTGGGCCAAACTCCGTATTTGGAGTGACCACAGGCGCCACCGAACTTCCCGACGCAGAGGTCTTGACCTTTCCAAATGGTGGAGGAGGCCTCGGTAGCCGAAGATGGGGCGGTACTCCCGGCGGAGGCGCCACATTCAGAAGCGACCATACATCCCCAATCGTTCCCACAGTCGATGCAGGAGAGGGAGGCTCGACTCCCGTATCTGCTTCCACCGCCAGAACTGCAGGTGTAGAGGATTTCACCTGGGTCGTTGGAGAGGCCTTGGTCCGAACGGGTGGATTCCGAGGAGGGCACATTGGTTCCGGTGGAGGCATCGAACCACGCTCCTCGGCGTAGATCTGGGCCAGGCGAGACTCCTCGAGAACTCCCTGCTTGATCTTTACCCGCTTGATCGCCTCCATGAAAAACATGTTGTCCGGTGTCTCCATGGCCGAGCTCAAAGAGGAGGAACTCTCGGCATCCTCTTCTCGGACCTTTGAAGATTCCCCCCCCACGGCGGATGTAGAGGAGGTAGCCGCCTTCGCCGCAGCCTTTGTCTTCGCTCCGGCTTTTCGAATGGACCGCTCTTGCTGGGATGCAAGAAAGATCTCGGCATAATAGTCGGCGGCATTCTCGAGCTCCTTCCAACAGCGCCACGAATCCTTTGCCAGAACGGCATCCGGCAATTCCACCTGGATACCTCCACGAGCCCGGGTCTCCTCGGCATCCCCTTCTTTCGCGTTCTCCCACTCCTTGATCGTGGAAAGCATATGCCGAAGGCCCAGCACAATGCTGCTGGAAAGACCAGACTCGTGGATCTGAGCCTCCCCTTGGCCAACAAGCTCGATGGCCTTGGTCACGATGGCCTGGCTCACGCCATAGGTGAGGAGGGAATATCCTTGTTGAAGACGGTAAATCCTCGCAGAGTTCGCCTCCTCCTGCTCGGTCGTCTCCATGGCGGTGTTGCAGACATACACAGTGTCCACAACTGATTCGCCATACTCTCCTCCCCTTTCTCGCAAACTCACTGGCAGCTTCACCGTCATGGGGGGCACCTCTGGGAGATCCATGTTGTGATGCCTCAACCACCGTTGCTCCGGAACTCTTTCCCCAGACACAGGGGTTTCCGGATAAAACCTGCTCGAGCGGATCAAGGTCGGGATTCGTCTCCCAACAACAACGGGGCTCTCCAGCAATCCGGACAGATTTTCCAGATAAGTGGGGTCGTTCATAACCCGACTCAGAAGATCTAGGGGATGAAGACCATCTTGCCCGACGATGTTCAACACCCCGAGCTCGCTTAGGTCCCTTCGGAGACCCTCCTAAAAGTTCAGGAAGTACTGGATCCTCGGATTCCGAAGCATCCTTTCCCAATGGGCCACGCTGTAGGTGTCCCCACTTCCAGCAGCTTCGATCTCCGGTCCTCGGCTCTCCTCCGAGGGGTCCCTTTTTCGCACAAGCGGCACCGGAACCACAGGTGGTGTGGCCTTCGGTGTGGCCTTCCAATTTCCCCACCGCTCTTCTGAGGCAACCTCCGTTGGCGAAGGTGGGGCCATTGGTTGCGTCTCTGGGACGGTCGTTTCCCGAGCAGCGAGTAACTCCGCGGTCGGTGCTGTGAACAACGAAGTCGGTGACGGCTCCGCTTGAGCTTCTGCAGGCACTGCACGCTCCTGATCTTCCACCGCCGTAGGTGTTGGGGCAGAGAAACGGTAGCCGGCGGTAACCTCCTGGGCTTGATCTTCGGAAGCCTGGGAGTCCTCGGCATCCATCGCCGCATCTTCCTCCCCAATCGGGTGAGAGCCTCCCATAAGGGGCAGCCGCGAAAGAAGAGCCCTCACAAAGGAGGGAAGGCGTCGCGCTGTTCCTGGGGAAAAGCAAAATGGCTGCAGAAATAACAAACCCCATGCAAAGCACTTTCTTGAGGACCTTTTGGGCTTTCTTAGCTCTCCCTACTCTTCGAGGCCCGGAGGCCCAGCTTCGAGGCCCGGAGGCCCGTTCATCCACCCTGTCTCTTCTCCCACCTTTGCGGCGGAAGCATGCGCAAACAGCACCCCTAGAGCGGATAGCTCTTCCGATCGCAGTCACACAACTGAGCAAGGAAAGAGAAAACGCAATCAAAGCACAACTTTTCCATCTTCCCGCAGCTTTTGCTCCGAAGACTAGCCGCTCCCCCTCATTGGGGTTGTAACACGACCCACTCTTGGTGATCAGCATCGTGCCCTTCTGGGGTCGAGTCGTGCTGCTCAAGCCACTGCATCCCCGCCCACGTGCTGACACAATGCCAACAGTAGTGGTGGACGTGCTGGTTCTTCTTGCGGCAGCACATATTTCTTGTTCGCTGGCAGATGGAACAACGGCAAGGGCATACTCCTGCCTGTCCAACTCGATCTCCTTGGGACGAAACGACGCCGCCCATGTTGTCGAAAATCGAAAGGAATCCTCTACCAAACAAGCGCTAGTCCAAGCAAAGCTCTGCGGTTGGTGCAGAACCACTTCGCGATCTAAACTCTCCATGCAAAATCCACGAAAAGACAAGCTCATGCAAAATCCAAGCCATGCCATGCACACACAAGACAACATGCTTCCCATCATGCCATGCTGCTTCCTTAAGGGATTTCGGGCGTTCATGCTTCCTACCTTCCTAAGGCTTTTGGCTGGAGTTCCAGAGGCTTTCGCTGGGGTCTCAAGGCTCTTGCTCTCCGCACTTGCACCCTCAACTGTCCTCATACCTCGAAGCATAAACTCGAACGGAGTCCCTGATAACAGATGCCGGGCAGACCGCTCCTCAAGAAGGTCTTTCTTTCCTCCCTTCAGGATCGGTCCTGCGGGTACCAATTTCCTGGATTCAGCAGGAAGCGCGTCTACATCCATGTGTGTGCCTATCGGCGGGCGCTTCGAGTTCTTGGATTTCTTTCCGCTGATCGCCCACCAGGCCCGCCTTTCCCCTATCAAACGAATGTTCTTCTTACCCCCTCGATAGAGGCGCGACCCAGTGCGTCCGAGGTGTGTTTTCCAACCCCTCTCTGACGCGGCCCAAGGGGAAATTGCATTGAAAGGCACATCCGCCACCAACACCTCTTCGAGCGTCAACGGAACGTCCCCGAAACGAACCTCCAGATCGACAACGGACGACACGTTGATTGTCCCGCCTGAGGCATTGTAGAGTGTCACATTCCGATCATGATATTTCGTGACTCGAAATCCAGAGATGTGGCTTGAAGAAACTATGTGACAGGTTGCTCCACTGTCAACTAGCCAAACATCTCGGCCCTCTACGCACAGTGAAGAGCAAATGTACTCCACATCTCCCTTCGAACTGATGCTACCCAAAGTGCCTAGGCTCTCTGACTCAGATGATCTCTGGCACAGGCCAGAAGGTGGCTCTTACAGCTAAGGGCTTCAGGACTACGGGCTCCGACTTCTCAGGCCTTACCGGGCTCAGTTCTTCTTGCCCAGGATGGGGCTGAGAAAACCTCATGGCCATCACGGTGGCTCCATGACCGGAAGTAGAAGACTCCGTCTCGGACTCTGGCTCTCCTTCCAGGCTTCGTGCAGTTCTTCTTCTTCTTCTTCTTGTCTTTGCCCTTTCCTTTTCCTTCCTTGTCCTTGCCACCACCTTTCCCACCTTTGTCGCCCTTAGCAGAGGAAGGCTTTCCGCCACGTGGGGTTCCAGGCTCACCTTTGTGGTCGCCTTTGCCACCCTTCTTGTCTTTGGGTCTGCCTTTGCCCTTATCGGGTTTAGCGTCACCGCGCTCGTTCCGTTGCTTGGCCCAGCACTTGTCCTTCTTGTGGCCTTTTCGACCGCAATGGTCACAAAGTACATCCTGACCATCCATGGATCGGGACGATGAACTCAACTGTTCTTCGAAGTACTTGAGGCTCTTTGTGAGCTCACCCCAAGACTGGGCATTTCCGTAAAGGGCTACATACTGCCGCGCCTGGTGCGACACGGCCTGCAGCAGCAAAGAACAACGGTCGACTTCAGAAAGCTTGAGCTCTGGAAAGTTGCTCAGCTTAACTTCTGCCTTGGCGATGCCGTCCTCTAAATACCGGATGATATCTATGGGCTTCTTGAGGTGGCCGCACTTCGCATGGATCTTCATGCATGCCTCTCGCACGTAGACCGCCTCCATTCGGAACACTATCGAGTTTGTGTGGATGGTCCAAACTGCCTCGTAGCCGGTTGCAGACATGTTCTGTCTCTTGCTGCAGCTTCGAAGCAACTCCAAACCACGTTCCCACTTGGCCAAACTTTGCGAAAGCAGGTAAAACAGCTTTGCTGACCGTGCTGCGGTGTCAGCTGGCAACCGGTCCTGTTGGATCTCGTCCTTTACACCTATGCAGAGTCGAAGCTCGTTCACGTGGGCCTCGTCTTGCAGCGCCAACCATGAACTCAGCGTCTCCAAGAAACCATGGATTTCTCGCATCCTGTCTCCACCCATCTCTTGGTGGGCGATGACAGGCATTCGTGAAAAAACGAAGGTCCCTCTGGTACCTTTTCCCTTGAAAGCACGAACCCTGACCTCTCACACAAGTGCGGACAGCTCTCTCTTTTTCACAGTCAGAGCCACTTGAGCCAAAAGTCACGAAGTGCACAAACTAAACGAATTCTCTCTTGTGAGCTTAAACTCAGCTTCAGAACGAAGTTCCTACACACTGCACACTCACTTTAAATAGCGTATTGGGCAAAAACACACTCGTATGATTTCCTTGGAAATCAACGAGGCATAAACCATCGAGGATGGGATCACACGGATTCCCAATCACTCCGAAGCAAAACAAACCTATACAAGCTGATCCAAAACATGACAAAAACATCAATGATCAGCCACAATCTTCCACCCCCCGCATTTTGCTGAGGGTTCATGTCAAAGATCTGAAGTCCAAGCCCAGCTCGGCACTTCAACACTAAGGGGATGCCCTGGCCACATTCCCTTGGTGCGTACTCGCCACCAAACGAAACAAACAACACACCAGTCGATCTCTGACATCAAACTTAAAACTCATGCAAGATCCCACCATCAGGCAGGTTGTCCTGGGTCCACATCACTGGTAACCCAAGAGTTCGTTGTCCAAACACGTGAAAAACGAATTAAACTTGCATCCACCTGCACTGGGGCAGGGTTGTCTTGGAACGAATCCAAGAGTTCGTGGTGACAAACACGTGAAAACGAATTAATGCAAGCTTCAGATGTTTCCCACTCAGCACTCGACCTTGTCGTGGTACTCCTCCTCAGTCTCGCATCTTCCAGGTCACCAAACTCACCAACTAGCATCGGCTAGCTGATCCTTCAAGAAAAGATTGGCTTCATAGTTTCGCTTCTTCCAGCGTACCATCAGCCAAAAACGTCTTCAGAGGTGGCAATCAGACGCCTTGCAGAAGGGGCTATAGAGTCCCTCGTTGAGTTTCATCATCATTTTGCCTCCTCTTTGCAAACTTCTCATGCACTGAAACAAGGGCTCACACTAACCAGAAAAATCGCGGGCGCTCCATGGCGGCAACGCGGCCATGGCTTCCAAAAAATGGCTGCGGGTTTCACTCACCCACCCAACCACTGAGATCACTTAGCATCTCAGTTCATTCTTCATCCTCTTCGCCCTTCTTCTCGCCAGCTCCAGTTGACTCCATCAACTTGGCGCGGCGCTCCTTGGCGGCTTCCTTCATCTCCGCCAACTCAGCCGTCCTCGTTTCCATCACCACATCCTGCGAAGATCGGCTAGGCTCAGCTGGCGTCTCCGCAGGCCTCTCAGTTGGCTGGTCTCCAACCTTTCTCTTCTTCTCTTCCAACATCAGCTCCAAATCGGCAACACTAAAGCTTGCCTTCACACGCTCAGCAATCTGCGCGATAGCTGCTGCATCCAACTCAGATGGTACAACTGACACAGGCGAGCGAACCGCTTCGCCTTCCAGCTTTGCTCTCTTAGCAGCTTCTTCCTCGGCAGCTGACAGGTCGGCGATGCGCTTGCGCTTTCGCTCAGCTTCCTCGAACTCTCGGTCTTGCTGTTCCGCTGCAGCCTTGAGGATCCGCTTCAGGTCCTTTTCCTCCTTCTCGAGTTTCCCAACATTCTCACCCATGATCCCAAAGGCTTGCTGCCACATGTCGGCAGGCAACGTCAAGTTGAACCTCACCACATAGTCGGTCGGCAAGTGCCACTTACACTTGCAGATCCACACAACACCGCTTCGAGTCTCACTCGCAACCACCTTCTTCCAGCTTGCCGCCCTCTGCGTGTCGGTGATCTCCTCTTTCTTTTTCTCCAGGTCCTCCAAGAATCCTGCAACAGACTCCATCACGGATCTGTAGTGGCTGTAGGCCACAAACGACCACTTGGGGACTGGTCTCTCCCTCAGCTCCGGCTCGTGAATCCGAAGTGTATCACACGACAACATCGAAATCACTCGCACTCGCTCCACCAGTTCCTTAAACACCAAGGATCCTTCCTTTGCACTTCTCTTCCAGCGCAACACCCATGGGGGATAATACGAGCTCTCAGCTTCATCCTCCATGATCCTCTCTGCTCCCAAAATGGGTAGCATGCACAACAGATCCACCATCCGCAAGACTCCGAGGTCCTGGTGCTCACCCAGAAGCAAAACAGGGATTATCCCTTTTCTCTTCAAGTACCTCACGAAGCTCAACATCGCCAGGCCACACGTTCCCGGCGGCACTTCCATGTACAGTCCTCCTTCATTCACTGCCATCTCCCAGATGATGGCCTTGCCACCAATCTGTCCACGGACATCCAAGATTCCGAAGATCTTCGTGGGTTTCTCCTGTAGCTCACACACCTCCTGGATGGGCTTCACCAGCTTCTCGTATGAGCTTTGATAGCGCAACATATCCTTGTCGGATAGCGTGCCTATCACGTCCTTGAGCTCTAGCTCATCCACTGGAGTTCCGCGCCGGCAGATACTCCATGACACATCACCGAACCACTTCGGCGGCTCTGGATCCGCCAGCTCCGGAAACACGTCGACCATCCGTTCAATCACCTTCGGCATGGCCTTGGGTTTCGGTGCAGCTTGGCCTGAGCCTCGGCTTTCACCTTTATCACCCCTTTTTCCAGCAGCTCGGCGCTCCTTCTCTGCCTCTCGGAGATGGAATGCATGGCTTGCATCCGTGCCAGAGACTGTCACAGTCTGTTTGCACTTTTCGCACTTGGGCTTGCCACTTTCATCCCAGCTCAACCCGGCAGCATGCTCGGATCTGAACAACCATTTGCAAACCTTACACCAAAAGGGGCTTTTCATCTCAGCACCCTGCTCACCCTTCCTGCTGTCTTCAGCTGCCATTTTCCTGTCCTTCACCAAAGGTACAGGCTCCAGGCTAGGGCTAGCTTCCGTGGTGCTTGAACCAAAGCTTTTGCGGGTGGACCATAAATCCATTTCTTGAACCTCAGGGGAAGAGTCTTCACGAAGGGTTTCGGGACTTCTAAGGTGGAAATTTTCAAAAACTTCACCACACTTTTTCACACTTTTCAACGATCCAACTTGCTCCACACTGCATCCAGTTGCCTCGGCACACTGGTATGCCTGAACTCCAACCCTTGGCCGGATTCCACAGATCCTCCACACCTGCTGCACATCTTCACCAGGGTATATACCCATAGCCTGCTGGTGCTGACAGAATGTCACTTGACTCAAGCACTTTGTAAGAACGTCAGCGATCATTCCCGCTGTCGGGCACCAAATGACCTTCAAGGTCTGAGCTTCCTGTATCCGCTCCTGAAGATAGCAGACAGCGATGTCTAAGTGGCGAACTCGCCTACTCAACCCACGGTTTAGCAAAACCGCTCTCGCTGAGGAACTGTCAGTGTGCAATCGGATCGTGACATCTGACTCGGCCAACTGACCGATCAAAGTCGCAAGTCCCTCACTCTCCTGTACCGCAGTCAAGATGGCTCTCAACTCGTGTGAGAGGTCAGGGTTCGTGCTTTCAAGGGAAAAGGTACCAGAGGGACCTTCGTTTTTTCACGTGGTCGCGGAGCTTGTGCCTTGGTACGAGCCCGTGTATGGTCTTTGGTTGTCTGTCAGGACTCTGTGAGTGCCTGGAGGCAAGTTTGGGTTTGGAGCCCAGACTGCCAGTGGACCGGAATCTCTTGTACTCGGACCGTGTAATATTTGTGCTTCGTTTCATTCATTACAATACTATTAAAATGAGCTCTCTTCGTAGTTCTAATATTATAATTAAAGTTCATGTCGTTCATTACGTTTATGATTTCGCTTGTTTTCGCGCGGCTCTTTCGTTTCTTGCAAAATTACGCTCATTTTATTCACTTCGCAATAATAGAATAACACGTGCGGCAAATACTAATATTATGTGTGCCCGCAGAATACAATATTATTATAATAATTCCGGGGCATTAAGTAGTATTATTATTAGCCCCGGGTTTCGTTCATACACTTCGTTCGTTTCATGCATTCGTTCGTAAACTCACTACTTTATAAACTCACGAATTGTATTCTCTTCACGTACTATATTAAAAGGAGACAAGTGACCAGACAGTGAGTACATGGGCTAGACTGAAACCCCCAAGAAAACCCACCTTTAACAGGAGATCGAGGGTGGTTAATAAGGCTTATGTTTCGTTCAATCATTCAGGCGTTTTCGTGCTTCACTTATTCATTACAAAACGCCCTCATTCATTCACTTCACCTCTTATCTATTGAGTCTTACGGTGAGAACATAGTGTTAAAGGGGGCGCGCTAAGAATAAGAGAATACAGCGCCCCTATGATAATAAGTGGTCTTTTGGGGTTCACTGCGTTCACTTACTACATTACAAGTTACGTTCATTAGGGCGCATTATGAAGAGAATATAGAGCGCCCGCCCATAAAATAGTTACAAATGTGGCTTTTTCGTTCACCAAGGGCCCGTAATAATATTATAATTCACGCACTAGTTTGTAATTATAATATTATTGGCCCTTTTATTCACACTATAATACTAAATTACTGCGTCTATAAGGTTGGATTTCTGGTTCACTGTGTTCACACCATCATTGACCGGGCGTGGAGAAGACAACTATAATCCCTAATCCCTAATAAAACCAGTGAACTCTCCTAATGCTTCCATCTCCAGGAATCTTTCATAGTAAATCTACGGTCTTTTACTGGAGATTGGTTATTCAAGGGTCTAGAGAACACTAATACTAATAGTGCGTTCATGTGTCCGCCGTTCGCCAATGATTCTAGCGGTTACACCTTAATTTATTACGGGCGTGTTTTTATTCATTAGGATTTCTAAGAGAACACAATTTAATATTATGGGAAGGACGCAAGGACGCCTGTAATAATATTATAATTGTGTGAACGAAACCCGTGAATGAATAAGTGAGCGATAAAAGAGCGATCGAAATGAATTCACGAAGACAATACTATTTAACGGGCAAAATACTATGTTCTTATTGGCCCGTTCATACAATATAATAATACTAATGGCGCTCCAAAAGTCTTTATTATGAGCGCCGTAACAATAATATTAATACTAAAAGACCATTCAATTTCTAATATAAAATGACAAGGAATTTATGACGCGTGCATTTGTATTAGAAATTTGGGCTTTTACAACGAACGCACGAAGTTGGCCGCACAATATTCTTTTCTTTTTTCGTGCGGCATTATTAGTAATAGTGTGCGTTCTATAGGGCCGGGCAAAATAGTAATATCGTGACGGCCCGGCATAATATACTAAAAGACCATACAATTTAATAATAAGTTCTGACCTCTTGCCAGCATCTGCGCGGTGGTGATGACCGCGGAAGAGCAGGCGGAGGCTGAGAGAGCATGATCAAAGAGATGGAGAGATGGGCAGGTGCAGCAGGTCTAGAAGGTGGTTTGCAAGAGTGGCACGTAAGCAGACGCAGTGACGATGAACCAGCAGTCATGAGTTGCAAGGGATTTTGCAAAGAGACTAAGTCATGGAGCAGTATCGGTCAAGGTAACCCCTATTGGAAGACATGTGCATTGTGCAGAGCGTGCAATCAGAACGCTAAAGAAGTCTTGCAAAGTCATATGTTGTGATTGAGAGAAAGTTGGATTGCAGCCGACAGCAGGTGGAACTGCAATGTTGATAACACACGCAGCAGCAGCGCGCAACAGGTATTTGACATATGATGGCTCGACATTGACACCAGAACAACAAGCGCGCAAGAACGCATCACAAGACCGCATGCCATATATGTTTTTGTTTTTGGGCATCAGTACTTGCAAAACCATTGGAACACTTGCAGGACAGGTGCAAGGTAGGTTCGCAAGAGCAGTCTTTGTGTCCGGAGGTTGGATCCGGAAATCACATTGTGCAATACAAGTTGCTTGATGGAAGTTTGAAAGTTGGCAGAGCAAGCAAGATTCGCATGTTGGTGCCGGTAACATACGAGCTTGGAATGTTGCGTGGTTGTTGTCGACGGATACCAGGACACGAGCAGCAGCAAGCAATACAGGCATCAAAGAAAGCACCAGGTGCGATTGATTTGCCGATTGTTAATTTGCAGTTGTTGGAACCACCACCAGAATGGATTGCGCAACATGGTAGAACGCCAAGATGCAGAGTGTGCAAAGCGCGTGGCGTTGACACGTCAAAGTTGACACACACACGTCAGCATGCAGAGCAAGGTACGCAAAGTGGATTGAAGAGTCGTTTGATCCAAACCCCGTGTTGTTGGCGGATGATACAACAGAAGACGCCAAAGGATTGAAAGACATGGGTGAGCGTGCTTTTGATGCTGAAGCTTTCGATTTGCCCATGGTTAAGGGTGAAGAGATAACAAAAGCAGTCGGGCAGGACCGCGACTACGAGCCGAGCGAAGCGGAGTACTTGGACTGTGAGCTGTCCCTTCTGGTCCTGAAAATAAGTTGATTCCAGAGGTACCCACAGAAGGGAGGAGCGCCAGAGGCGGAACTCGACTTTATGGATGTCGACTAGGAGCAGCTGGAACGAATTCCCCATGAAGCTATGAGAGATTATCTGGCAAATGTCTCTTACAAGAAGTCAGTGAGACCTGGTCAGGAGCTAGAGAAGGAGAAGGTCCAGCTCGGAGGAAAAACAGTGTGTCAGCAGACCGACAGCAGCGCAAGACAACACCACAGGTAAGACGCGCGCTTGACGTTGGTCTGACGTACGAAGGGATGTTGCGTGAACTACGTGCGCTTGAGTTGCTTAGTTGGTGATATGACTTTGTCGTCAGTAGCAAGACAAAGGTGATATCCACAAGATGGGTCAGTGCCGCAAAGCAAGAGACGGGGCGTCAGCCTTACAGCTAGGAATATCTTCTCCGACATCAGCAAGGCACTAAGAGTTTTCCTCTGTTACAGCAAGCAAGCAACAAAAACGTGGTTCGGACTTGACGTCGACAGCATTTTCTTGCATGCAGATCTCACAGACACCGAGGCAATGGTAGGCCTCCCAGAGGGCATCGCAAGCCAAACAGGGCAAAGGGTTCTTGCGGTCAAAGAAAGCCCTGTACGGGCAACGCAGCGCAGCGCAGCAGTGGCAGCGGCCACTTGGCGTTTCGAAGACCATGACATTCGGCGTAGAGATGAAAACACTTACCAGTCTCCGCAACGAAAACTTGTCCCGTCCAGAATGGCGGTCGGTTCCAAATCTTCCTAAGGCAACACCCGATGTCGAACATAATCACGGTGAATGCCACTCACAAACTTAGGAGAGCGTAAACTGAATCTCAGGCGCAGCTCCACGGATTGTTCTTTGTGTATAGATCTGCCGGATTCGCCTCACCGCGTATTCCGTACACCTCGATGGCTTGTTCCTGCAGTTGTTGTTGTATGAAACACGCTCTCAGATCTATGTGTCGTATTTTCCTTAACCTTTCTGATTTAGAGATTGCACACGCAGACTCTGAATGGTGTGGGGACTTCCAAAAGTTCGAAGGTATGGGTGATGGTATGTCTGAGGGCTGGACTTTCTTTGGCTCCCTCAACTCCGTACAGATCTGCTTCAGCTCCTCTTCTTTGTCATATAAATCTCTCAGACACGGCGGCGTCGGCGTGGACAAGACCTCAGCCACTGTTGAAGCTTGATATGTTGCCACTCGCACGGGTACGTGCAGCGGCAAGGGGGGTGAAGGATTTCAAGCTCCATTGGTGCCACAGGCCAAGCCACAACCGCAGCTTTCACTGGAACCTTAGCTGGAACCCGAAGTGGAAGATGCTGATGAGCAGTTTCAGTGATTTTGTGTGTTTAAAGCATAGGTGAGGCTCGAAGAGCTGTTTAATCAGTTTTCCTTGACTTCCAGAGACCAGAGGTTTGGGATCTGCCAGAGATCTATGGCATGCCCAGTGCCCGGTTGGAGCAAGATGCTCAGTGGGAGTATGAGGCCATTTTGGCCTCAAGTGTGGCAGCTGACCGGATGCGTCAACACCTGCAACGGCAGGGGGACCAATGAAACCGCTTTCTTCCTCTTCTACCTCCAGCTGCTTGGCTGCTGTGCGGCTTGCTGCTGTGAGATCAAGTAAGCTTGTACTTCGCCTTCCCTTGCGTGGGCCACTTCATGCTTCATGTAGAGTGCTTGTCCTGGCAATTTTCCTCTTTACAACTTTGCTTTTGGTTTTGTATGGCAGCCTGTCATACTTGGAGCTTCTTGCTAGCAGGAGCATGCAGTATCGTCTCTTTCGCACGGGCCTTTTGGCCTGACGTGTTCAGCATAATCTGTGCGACGCTTTGGGCAAGCAACTCAAGGATTTTACAGTCTCTGGGCTCGCTGTGCTGGAAATTTTGCCAGGGGATCTTTTATGCCGATGAACGGACCTACGTCTTGCATGTGATCCCATCTGTTCATAGTTTCGCATCGAGTGACGAGTTTGCCCCTTTTTGGTGCTTACTCTGTGCAGTTTCCGCTCGAGCACTTCCGACATGACTTGAGGTCTTGAGTACCCTGTGGGGACTTTAGGCTGTGGGGACTTTTCTGGACGAGTCCGAAAGCGCGTGCTTTCCAATTTGTGTGGATGCACAGAACGAGTGAAGTGTTTGCTGTGGGGAGCTGGGGCCGTAGGAGCCCTGGGCGATGAATGCCTCGGAAATCTTGAGGCCAATGGAGTGTTGTTCCCTCTTCCAAGACTACAGCTTACTTGGAGGCCAGCTGCACCAGCCCGGAACTCCATAAGACTGCAGAAAACCGTAGTATCTTCATTCTTCTCACAAGTTGGGCTCCTATGTCCTGCGCCCGAGACCCTCCCAATGCCGCAAGGCAGGGTGTGGTTTCTGCTTGGGGTTGCGTTTCATCTCAGACTCCAAGTCATCAAGGCTTGCTCTGGAGGCTAGATGGAAGGCGAGAAGTGAAGCGCATGTCTGCACGATTGCTTGCAGCACTGGGGATCAACCCCTGCCGAGATACGTAGTGGCTGGTGTGTCCTTCCGTTTTCCTTCACCCTCAGAAGCAGGGCTGGAGGTTTCTCACATACATTCAACGGTGCTCATGTGTGGCAGTCATCATTCACATTGAATCGAAGCGGTTCTGGACCTCAGTTCGGCACTTCGAGGTTCTGGCTGCCGTCATCAACGCATGCAACAATGTTTAGGGTGCGTTTACGGCCTTTAGGGCGTAGGGTCTAGGGCTTGGAGGGTTGGAGGGTTTAGGGCTTGGGATTTCAAGGGGAATTTAGGGCTTTAGTTTTTCAGTCTTGGGAGAACTAGCCGGGATGGCAATCAATGATATGGGTCTCTGCCACGTTCTGCCGGTCGCGGGGCAATGAAAGCGCCTGAATCCTACACCCGAAACCCAGAACTGCAAGATTGCCACTGTGCAGTTTCACGGCTCGGGTGGATGGCCACCCTGCTGCTTCTCTTACTGCACCGCTGAGCTCCAGTTTTGTCGCCGCCGTGGGTGCATCGTGGGAGTGAAGTGCATGTCTGTACAATCGATTGCAGCACTGGGGATTAAACCCCCCTTGCCGAGATCTGCTTCGAGGGTGCTGCCGACGACTGCAGAGTCGGCGCCATCTTGCCGGTTCTGAGGCTTGCAATGTTCGTTTGAGGTCTTCTGTTTGGTCCTTAACTTCTCCAGCTGTGCAGCTAGATGCCCTGTGCATTGTGTTCCCTTTTGTCCCTGGTCCGAAGGCTCCTGAAGCAAGGAAGGCGAACCTTCCTTCAATGCAGTTGGCTGCGGTCCTGGAGGCGAGGCGGCCATGGATTCAGGTCCTTCGAGAAGAGTTCCGTATCACAAGCCCTCACCGTGTCTTTGGAGCCTCTCGAGTCCTCAAGCCCTCCGCGGGCCGGTTACACAAGATGTGACAGTGAAGGTGTATGCCACTCTGAGTCCCACCTCTGCATAATTTAAGAGCTGCTCATGCTCGTGATCGATGCCTCCTTGCGGCTCTCCTACCGCCCGGCTTGCTTTCCGTGCGCTTCAGGCTTCGCTGGGATGACTTGCCGCCTCCGACATCTCGGCAGTCAGGACCTCCAAATAGGTGGCAGCTGCTGACCGGTCATGCTGCCCTTCTCGTCCGTCCGTGCTGCAGCTTGCGCCATGAGATCTGGACAGTGACGGAAACAGCACTACTGCCGCATGGAAGGAATGGAAGATACGTTGCCGTGGCTTAGTTCTGGGTCAGCTGTGCCCGCCTGCGCTCGGCAGGGCGGTCTTTGTAGGACTCATTTTGCGCGCCAGCCTCAGACGTAGGAGTGGCGTTGTCACGATTCAGCACTCCTTTGGTGATGTTGTTTCGCGCCGCCTTCAGAAGTAGGGAGGCAATCATGCCACATGGCTTTGTAGACGTATTTCCACTGGATGACATGATTGCATCATCCAGTCCTACAAAATATCCTGACAACGATGCGAGGACGGTGTTCCACAAGTGCGGATGTCATTGCTGGTGTCTTGTTTTTGGGAGAAGCTCGAGCGGCGACCTGTCCAGAAACGTTACATTTGCCATTGGCGGCCATGTTCCCCGTAGCGTCTGCAGCCAGCGTCAGTGGTTGGGTCGCGTCCATCGAGGTTGCCCTACGGTTTGCAATGTTCGCTGCTTTGATATATGCCACTCTTGGATTCATGCCTCGAGCAGACGTTTCCCCCGTGATGTTGAGCGGGCACTCGCTCGGTGTGAATGTGGCCCACACAGTAGCAGGGCGTTGAGAACGCATACAGCAACCTTTTCAGCCTGGCGGACCCACATGTCTGGGACGTAGCCCTGAAGTCGTGGACTTGAAGGGCGGGAAGGAAGCCGTCCGGTCAGGCGATGTGAACGGGGCTATAGGTCTTCAGTTTGAGCTTAGGACAGCTTGGAAGAGTATTCCAGTCAGGAGGATCTCTAGCGCAGGACGTGGATCCACGTTGCATGATGCAGTTGCACCATCTTCCTCCCCGGGCACAATTTGTCTAGTCACTTCCTTCGGCTGCGAGGTTGGTGTTTTCTGCGGGGTTGCCGCCCATGACGAAACCTAGTGTTTTGGCTTAAGCCCTGCTTCAATCCAGCAGTTGCGGACAGATACGCGACAAGATATTGCAAGCCTGCTTCCCTGGATTGACGCGCACAGAATCATGCATTATCGCACAATGGATTGACACGCCCAGACTCATGTAGAATCGCACAGCTGGCGGTGTGATAGCACTGTGTTGCAGCACCTTCGTCTGAGTCTGCCCATGGTCAGGCCCTTGTAAGATGCGATTGATCAAAGTAGCTCCGCTACATCGACTGCAAAGTTGCATGCGGATCTGTGAGCGCTCCAATGTGCTGGCTGCTGTCCTGTGTTCTGAATGTTCTGAGGTGATCATCCCGGGTTCATCCCAAGGACCAGTCCTGAGTGTTTGCAAAGGCCTTCCCTCAGCCCCTTGTTAAGCTTTGGGAACTTTACAGGCTTCGGTCCCTTGATGCTTGCTGCTCCCCCCCCCTCCCCCCATATTGCACCCATGTATGAGGAGTCTGACGGTGCACACGACCGCTCCACGCCTTCCGCTTGTGCCACTGCCTTGCTCAGGAGATTGCAGAGGTGCCTGTGCTCCGGAGCCGTGTCTGCGCGTGGAGGACGGAGTCAAGCCTTCTCTGTTTTGGAGTAGTATTTCCATGTATTTCCCTCGCAACTGCCCACAACAAAGCTGGCCCACCTGGCGAAGAGCATGAGTACCTGTGAGCAGTTTACAGGGCATGCTGACGAGGTCATTGAAAGTGGCAGCAGCTTTGTAGATGTCCGCTGCCAACCGACACAGATCAAGCTGAGCACACGTAAGGCCAAGCGGAGGGGGATCATTCGTTTGGAGGGCAGGCTCTTGGTTCCGAAGTTTCTAAATTCCCTGTTTATTGGGTTGTCGAAGAGGATCAAGCCACAATGTTCAGGAACTTTTTTGGAGGCTTCATCAGCCAGTGTACGTGATTGATACTATGACTTGGAAGGGTTGCTTTCCAGCGAGCCATTTTTTGGTCCCCAAGCATGTTCCTTGCTGGTGCTTTTCACGCAGTTCTGAACCGTAATCCACCGTTGAGTCCTGAAATGCCAGCAGCAACACTCTTCAAGTGGGTTGGACTTTCCAACTTGTTTGGGGAGGGGCAGGATTGAAACCAGTATCAGTGTATCAGGCAAGGCCCAAGCCATGAAGAGCATTGGCAACCTTCGTATTTGGGGCAGGAGGGCGAATCCCGCTCCAATGAGCTGGGGATGAAGGCCGTCTTGCAGTGAAACTTGCCTGTTTGGGCAAACAGCCTTGCGCGCTTCTTTGTGCTATGTTGAGGAGCAAATGTATGTGTTGGCTCTTAATGAGTCGTTGGGGTCTACTCATTGTAGCCCAGGACCTCCAGACCGCAGGGTGAAGCGACTTTTTTCGAGTCCTCATGGGCTTCGCCTTGGATGGATTGCATCTTGACAGCAAGGCCCTGCACTCTGACGGCACAGGCTTCCATCAGAGTTGTAGGCAACATGCGCTTTTGCAGCAGGCTGGGTCTGTGCCACGGGCCATGGAGATCTCCTGCAGAGGCTTGGAGCTTGCATTGTTTGAGGGGCCTGCAGTGCGGCTACGCTGAATACACATCTCATCAGTTCTTTCTGTACCTTTGAGCAACCCCTTGGATGAGAAGTTTACATAGTGCTGTGTATCATATGATAGGCCAACTAGTATGTCACATGTCGCAAAAGCAATATGTTTCATGTCGCTCTTCATGACATCCCACACTCGTGTACAGTCTTGATTCTCTTTGTCTTTGTCGTCCGCGCCGCTGCTAGATGATTGTTGTTCATCATCAGTGTTTTCACCCCTTGGCAACCCACTACAACCATCATACATCCAGCTGGACCAGCAGGAGGCTCTTCCGTGCTGTTCCTGATGTATATAATGGCAGGGCTCCCTGGAAACTGAGTCTGCTTTTTCGCAGATCCTTGTCGTGTTGTTTGTCCTCATGATTCCTCATTACTGATATCTCGTTGCTCTGTGACAACCATCAAAGAAACCCACGGCCACCCGCTGTCCTACTTCAAAATTTACAAGTCTTGCGTTTGCGGTGCCGCCTGATTTGCTGAGTCTAGGGTTTCCATTGTATCCGTGGTTTATTGGACTCACTTTTCCGGCTTCTTGTGTCCGAGCCAGCTTCACCAGTTTGTGGCCTCAAAACGGACGCTGAAGAGCTTGAACAACCCTTCTATACAGGAACGTTCAGGGATCAACAGCCCCGACCTCAAAATAGTCCCACCATCCCTACGTCTGAGGGCGGCGCGAGGATTTGGTTGCAGAAAAAGCGTTACCTTAAACCCTAAACCCTAAACCCTAAACCCTAAACCCTAAATCCTAAACCCTAAACTCCCTAAACTCCCTAAACCCTAAACCCTAAACCCTAAACCCTAAACCCTAAACCCTTCAGTTGCTGTGTTTGTGGCTGCTTGTCACATCATGCCATCAGTTGTGCACTCACACCGTACATGAAGTCAGGATGCCTTCTCTTCCTTTCCCCCCCCCGCCCCCCCCGCAGCCCTGTGGGTCGTTCTGAAATATTCGCTGAGCAGCTTACCAAGGTTTTAAAAAGCATGAAGAAAAAGACCCTAAACTCCTAAACCCTAAACCCTAAACCCTAAACCCTAGACCCTAAGCCCTAAGCCCCAAGCCCTAAGCACTGGACCCCCCCACGCAATTTGCACAAGGGTGCCGGAGCTGCAGAAATCGTGGGTACCTGTAACACATCATAGCACGCCCTAGATCTTGTTATTCCTACCAGGACCCTGGAGCAGAGGATCCCTCTGGAATGTTGGAGCCCTACAAAGGTCCTGAGACTCCCGAGCCGGAGCCCTATAGGCCCGAGACGCCGAAAAGAAACCGAGGCCCGGACTCGAGATCCTCAGATCACATCGATCGCGAGCCCGCCCTAGAGCAAGCCAGGTATGTAGTAAGGCCCCGGGCCAGTCCACCGGGTGCAAAACTCGGAAGGTTTGTTTCCTGACGCGTTCCGACCTGTCAAACGGGTATGGTACCAACGGGCGGCAGTTGTGGGGCTCACCAACGGGCGGCATGGGGGCTCTGCCTAAATTCCATACCTAAAAACATCGGCTCTGAGACTCAAGAGGCCCGCATTGACAGGGTTTGCAAAAGTGGCAAGGGGCTCGGAGTTTGACGTCCGCGTTCGTTTCAGTTCGCGTGTGGGCCCGAGGCGACACAGGCTGCGCGCACCTCGCCGGCGGTTTGGGCAAGCTGACCTGGCTCGGCCAAGGCCCTCAACTAAAAGGGGGGAGGAGAGGCGCCCTTCTTGAAACGCAAGGATAAAGTTTTGTTTTTTTTCAGGTATCGGATCGCTGGGTGGGTGGGAGGCAGCGTGGGGGGGGGGGGGTGGTGCAGAGGCTGGGGGAGGGCGGGGGAGGGTTGGGTTTGCTTTTGTTGGTTTTTTTGGGCACAGGTGAAATGATTGAAGAGCGGATCACCTCGAAGGCTCCGGGAGAGATGGACTTGCGCTTTTTGCACCTTTCTTGGTACTCTATTCTTAGTATTCTAAGACTGTTGTGATCTCATTTTTTGTTTCTGTTGCTAAACTAAAACTAGTGTTGCTCTGTTCTTTATGCGTTAATAGTGTTGCGACTGTCCGTCGTACTATTGTACATAAATATCCTGCCGCTCCTGAAACTGTACGCTGTGTGTTTCCCCCTGAAGCATGCGTTTCGTATAGGTAAAACGCTGGTCTTGTTCCTTTCTTCAGTCAGTAAATCTCGAAAAATGTTTCGAACAACATGCTCGTTCTCTCGCGGTTGGTGCGCGCCTGTTCTTGCGGCTTGGGGGATGCAAGCTGTGCTTTAATGCTACATCATGTTTGGCCTTGCTCTGTACCGTGCTTGGGTGGAAGTTAGTGTTTGGGGTTGCTGTGTTGTTTCTACAGTATGTTGCACAGAGAGGCAAAACACAGCGAATAGCAATGCTTAGGTTTTCATGCTATGAGTATTCTGGTCCTTTGTTGACTACTTCGTAATCGGGCCTTTCTGTAGGTTTTATGTCACTCGATCTGCTTGTCATGCCATTCCTTGTCTTGTCCGGAGCGAAGGAGACATGTTGCAACGTGGCGGCTCAGAGATGTATGAGCTTGCCAGCGTAGCCATGTCCGAGTCGAAGCGGGAAGATGATGTGGAGCTACTTGTGGAGCCAGCAATCATGGAGGCGGAGGTGCGGCAAATGCAGACTTCGCGGCAGATCCTGGGAATGCTTGTGCCTGTGTACAGCACCTGCCTCCTCTGTCGAATGATTCGTGGTTTGGTTTCTGTCCCTGTCCCTCTTCATGTTCTGGACCTGGGTGGCAGCACGGCAGAAGTTGGGTTGCTGGTATCTTTCTACGGCATAGGCTACATGATGGCGAACGTCCCCGGAGGATTTCTCCTGCCATGTATGGGTGCCAAGCGCACTCTGCTGCTGGCCTGCGCGTGCTTTCTCCTTTCAACCGGCATTTGCTTTGTGGAGGATGTGAGGATGCTCATGGTCTCGCAATTCCTGCTGGGGTTGGCAAACTCACTGAGCGCGCTGGCGCAGCAGACCTTCATCTCCGGCACCGTTCCTTCAGAGCGCCGAGGCTTCGCACTCAGCATCATGGGAACCCTGGCCAGCTTGGCCCTAGCTCTGGGGCCCTCTTTGGGCTCCCTCCTACAGGGAAACCTTGGCATACGTGCAGTCTTCGTTGCGCAGCTGGCTTGCGGCATCCTTGCGGCCCTGGTGAGCTTCTTTCTGGGCGAGAAAGAAGAGGCCATGGAAGAGGCCCTCACCCCGATCCGGAGTGAGAGCAGTGGCGTGCTTCAGGCCAAAGATGCCGTCCTGCAAAACAGCGGCCGCCTTCTGCGCGTGCTGTGTTTTGCTTGCGCAGTGCAGTGCGTCCGGAAGGGCAGAGAGTTCTTTTTCCCCCTTGCCGGCCGACAGGCAGGCTTTTCCGACGTGTTCATTGGGCAGGTCGCCGGCTGGTCATTCTTGGTGGACATGCTTGTCTCTCCATTGGCTGGACAGTTCATGGACTCGTACGGACGGCGCCGTGTCGGTGCGGCGTGCTTGGTGCCGCAGTCCCTCGGGATTGGGCTTCTCACATTCGACACGGCGGAGGCCTTCATCGCCTTTGGTAGCCTTACTGGTTTGGGGAACGGCCTCAGCGCCGGGTTGCTCATGACCATCGGGGCAGACCTCGCCCCATCGGGTGATGGACGGGGTGCATTTCTGGCAGTGTATCGGCTGGTTTACAACAGCATGGAGTTCATCACCCCAGCCTTACTCTGCATTATCACGGCCACGGTCTCGCTGCACGCTGCGGAGCTTGCAGCAGGTGGGCTGGGATGGCAAACAGTTGCTTTAGAAGGCCCTCTCATGCATCTTCCAACAGGCAATGTAAGTCTACTTGGGGTCAGCCTTAGCTAGCTCATTTGTCTGTGCATTTCATGTCAGGTGCCACAGGCTTGCTCGGGCTACTTTGGGTTCTGGGGTGCGTGCCCGAGACGCTGCAGAAGCAAAAGAATACACAACGAGCAAAGGTGCAGTTGTGATGAACCTGATCGACCTTGATCCGGCAAGCCATCTCGCCGTCCACCGTCACGTCAAGCTGAAAAACTGGATCGTTCGAACTCAACTAGACACTCTTGAATCCAGCTGAACCTGAGTTAAACCATGTTAAGCCCCTTGCCCTGAATCTTCGCTCGAAGAGTTTATTTAGCGCATCATTTCCACTCATGTCTCTATATCAACGCGGCAAGGGCGCTAAAGGCGCCACGACGCCGCGTTGTATGAACATCCATTCTTCCTGCGCCACTGCGCGCAGCCTCCAGTAGCGCACCTGTCACCAAACGTGGCAGAAGCAAGCTACTGCTCAACTGGGTTTTACGTTACATACTGGCCTGCATCCGTGAAAGCGAGCGCAGGATGCAACATTTTCCGGCCGACTTCAAAAAGAGCTGCTGTGAAATTGGCAGTGGCCGCAGCAGGCATTTGCCACTTTCCACTCCCATGGGTCAAGTAGACTATTCACGACATCTCATGATGCATATGCCGATGTTGGGTGTCTTGAGTACTTGATGTATCTCGTATTGCACTTGACGTTCGTGGTATGTCGGGAATTGCATACATTCCGGTATGGGCATCGTGAGGTGTAGTGCGTGTATGTGCAGTGTCTGTGCTCAGAACGCGTGCTGATGCGCACGAAACGATGCATACGGCCCGTGGCTAGGCCGAGCAGCCACGGAGGAAGTTCCGTGGAACTTACCAGTACAGCACTTAGAGCAGGCATCTACACCCTAAACCCTCAACCCTAAACTCTAACCCCTAAACCCTAAACCCGTTATAATAGTGTGCGCCCTCACCGAGCCGAGGGCTCAAACTCCGTGAAAGGGTCAGGCTTTGTGGCTTGGGGTTTTAGAGTTGAGGGTTCAGGGTTCAGGGTTTAGGGTTTAGGGTTTAGGGTTCAGGGTTCAGGGGTTTCAGCCTTAGGGTCTAGAAGGTCTAAGATTGATAAGGTTCATGGGGGAAATACCAGGTGTGCAGGTCAAGAAGGTTCGGAGCGTGTTGTTGTGACCCATTCCTGCTCGTCTAGTAGGACCCTGAACCCTAAACCCTAAACCCCTAAACCCTAAACCCCTAAACCCTACACCCATGCGCGTCCAGGTGGCCGTAGGCACCGCCCAGCCAGCAGCCTCTGTCGGGGCCTCCGAGCAAGAAGTTAGGTCCTTTTCTCGTCCTTTTCTCGGCTTCTACAAGGTTGAAGGGCGTGATACTTCCGGGGCCGAAAGATTTCGCAAGGTTTCGAGGGTTTAGAGGATCAGGTAGCTGAGGAGTGCTGGGATTGCTCAACGAAAAGAAAGGAAGCCATGGAGCAAAAAAGAGCCTTCTGGCATGCTTCAGACCCTGAAAGGACCCAAAAGGCATGTAACGAGGCCCGGACCCGGCGTGCAGGGAATGTATGACCCCGGCACTTGGGATGGCCCCAGGGCGGGCCTTTATTGCTCTGTGTGTGTGGCATGGACGTGCTTCATCGTACCAAAAAAAATATGTGTTGCCTTCTGAAGGCCAATCTTTAGCTGGACATCTTCGCAAATAAAAGGGCGGCGAACTTCCCCCCCCCCCCCCCCCCGCCCGTTTGAACGCACAAAAGACGCAACAAGCACGTAGGTCAATGGCAGAAACACCGGCTTTATACAGCACGTCCACAAAATGGCGGGCGCGGGATGCCGAACTCCGAAACCCGTTGCAAACCCTTTCATGCAGGCCTTTTGAGTCTCAGAACGCCTTTTAGTGCAGTTTTGGGGTCTGCGCCCTCGTTCGGAGCTCCAGGAGCTGAGCCTGGACTTTTTGGAGAGCAAGCTCGGCTGGGGGCCCGGAAGGGAGCTCCGGGCCTTTCAAAGCAGCTCGCCGGACCTGGGGGTTGGTGTGGGAACCCTAAACCCTAAACCCTAAACCCTAAACCCTAAACCCTAAACCCTAAACCCTAAACCCTAAACCCTAAACCCTAAACCCTAAACCCTAAACCCTAACATGGAGCTTCATGGCCAGCTCTGCAAACCCAAGGCGGTCAAAGAGCTTTCCAAGCCCCCCCCCCCCCCCCCCACAGCCGTCCACCCTACTGCCGGTGCGTGGGCCTTCAGGTTGCCCTTCTTGTCACCAGAAAGAGCCCTCACCAGCTCCCAAACACTCCCAAAACATGTTGGAGCACGATGCGTCAGCTGTCGACCATGATGACCCACTCTGTCTTGTTGCGTGTTGCGTGAGCTTTTTGCCTACCTTAAACCCTAAACCCTAAACCCTGAGCCCTAAACCCTAAACCCTAAGCCCTAAGCCCTAAGCCCTAAGCCCTAAGCCCTAAGCCCTAAGCCCTAAGCCCTAAGCCCTAAACCCTAAACCCTAAACCCTAAACCCTAAACCCTAAGAGTTCCGCAGACGACGTTCCTCAGCCCCAGGTCCAAAGGGCGCCTTCGGCCAAGCGGCCCAGTTTGAGGTCTTGGAGGTGCGCCTGCAATACGGGTAACTTCAGAACGCCTGCTTCTTCTTCTTCTTATTATGATTATTTATATTATTATGATTATTATTATTATTATTATGATTATGATTATTATTATTATGATTATGATTATTATTATTACTATGAATATGATTATTATGATTATCATCACTACTACTATTAGTGTGTTTAAACTATTTGTTGCTATTTCTTATTATTATGGGGACTGGGAGCAGGCCCAGCCAGCTTGGAACGGCACGGAATGCACGGAATGCTCGAACCTCTCTGCGCAAAAGAGAAGCCCACGATGCGAAAGCAAATCCAGCATGTGATACACTGATAGTGGGCCTGGACGGCAACCGGCTGGACCCGCCTGTGAGTGCTGGTCTGTCAAGCAATTGGTGGTTCGGAGGAAGTGGGTTTGGGCTTGTTTGGTAGAGCAAGCCGCGATCTGAGCATGAAATGCCTTCTCCTTGCCTTAGGTTCCTGCAGGGAGGTCTGGATTAGCGTTTAGGCTGCACATGCCTGAGTACGACTCCGTACTTATCTGGGGGTCATGGGGTGTAGGGGTCTTGAGGGTTGGGGTCTTACTACTTGAAGATTGGTGGCTTCACGAGGCGGATATTTGCAGGGTTGCAAAAAACACAATGCCCAAACCTTGTTTGTGTCTGGTGAGCCGGTGGAATGCACTTGAACCCTAAACCCTAAACCCTAAACCCTAAACCCTAAACCCTAAACCCTAAACCCTAAACCCTAAACCCTAAACCCTAAACCCTAAACCCTAAACCCTGAACCCCACGTGCAAGGCATCCTCGGATGCCGGTGCTGTCGTGCCTACTAGGTGCGCAGGGCTCCTCGGTTAGGCTTTGTTGCTAGGATCGTTTTCAATGACGGAGAGTTGTTCAACAATGCTGGCCAGTTGCAACAGGGTTTCGGGTTTCGTGTCTAGGATTTGTAAGCCCGAAGCATTGTGAATGCCACCTTTTCAACTCGAAAGCCTGAGCCCCGGCCACTGCTTGGGCAGGTGATGCGGCAACTGGCAGATCTCTGAATGCTGCGAACCCGGATCTTGAGCCCGAGTCTACGCCCTGTATGCCTTAACACACGCGCTCAAACCAAAGATCGGCAGTTGGTAGGAAGGGTGTGCATGAAGATGAGTTTCGGTTGTGGGAAATGCTTTGGGTTTCGAAGTCAGGTTTTGGGCAGCTTTGGGGGGCTTTGGGCGGCTTTGGGCAGCTTTTGGGATTCATGGGGGATTTCGACCCCTGGGAGCAGAGACCCGAATGATTGCCGAAGCGTGCTGGTTCCGTTTCCTCGTTTTCGTGGCTCAAGTGCTGTGGTCACGGGCCACACAGCATCCGTGCTCTCGACTTCCCCACGTGATTCGTGACTTGCATCCTGCGAAATCCTTAAGACAAATCAAGCAAGTCGTGCTCGCCGTGCTCTTGATCTCGATCTCGCCGGTGCTGGCAATGAAGACTTTGTGCGCACTTTGAGGGAGCCAACGCCACGAACGGCAGCCAGGTTCTGGAGGAGATCATCCTCAGGAACGCAGTGCATGCCTGCCCCTGGTACCCTCAAGTCGGAGGTGGGGTCAGGTCAGTCATGCGAGGCATGGGTGGAACTGTGACCTTCCAAGCATAGAGCCATAGAGCAAGAACTTCAGAGTGTTGGGTTTAGGGTTAGGGTCGTGTAGCCTGTGTACCTCCAAGACTGGATTCGGAAGCTTCCCTTTCGGTTAGGGGCTTTGGTTCGTGTGGCGAACAGCGGCGAACAGCGGAGCATAGGCTTGTGATGGCCTCTACCCACACAAGAAGGGTTTCCTGTCCAATAGTCAAAAAACAAAAAGAATCACCAACAAGTCACCGAATAATCCTTGGTGAAGCTTCCGGTTGCCGGCGCGTTGTCGGGGATCCACGCCTTCTCCAAAAGATTTTTCGGGGGGGGGGGGCCAACCTCCTCCCCTAAGAAGGCGCCGCTGCAGCAACCGTCCCAAGTATGCGTGCTCCAACCGTTGGTGCGGCCGCGGGGATCTCACGCGCTGCGCGCGCACGGGTTTCCCTCTCCAAGGCCCGGAGGCTGAGCTGGAGATGCTGGGGCCGCTGAGCGTTGAACGATGACTCGCCAACTCGGCCCGGGGCCTTGGACTTTGGGGTGTTCGGTTGAACAATCTGCTCGGAAAATGAGACCCTTCCTACTTGATGATTGGCCTCCATGTGGGGATTCCAGAAGGCCTTCCAAACCGCCAAGGCATGCTGCCCGTCCGCCGGGCGTTGCGCTCGGTTCAGGCAGACATGGGGACTTGGAGTGCTTTTCCGCCCAGACTCCTTCCAGTCCTAGGTTTGTAGAGGCCTGCGGCTTCAACGAAGCTGAGGTCCCCTGTACGCTCCGTAATCATGCAAATTCCAAAGCCCCTATCATCCCCATAAGCTGGCCCTGCCCTGAAACCACCACCCGCGCAACCAATCACACCCTCTGCAACAAGTCCTCCCAGTTTGGGCTTCTTGGAAAGGGGGACATGAAAGCTTGTATTGAAGGTCGGACCCCGAAGCCTCAAGCCACCTTCGAAGGCAGTTGCAGAGCCAAGGTCTGCTTCCAACAATGTTGCCAGGAAGCTTTGGCGGCAGATCTGGAGTGAGGGCCCGCCGCACACGTTACCGCTGGCGCTGGAGACTGCCTGCGAGGAATCGCATGGCAGAACAGCAGTCAGAGTGTCGGATCAAGAGGAGGTGCCCGCCTGCTGAATACAGAGGCATTGAAGGGCACGGTCACCAGCACGCGCAGATGCCACTTGAGGTGGCAGCCGGACACGTTGTAGGGCGATGGGAGGGCTCTCCGGTTTCTGTTGGGTCGTGGCACGTTGCGGCATTTGTGGGAACACGGGCACACATAGAGAAGCGGGCTTGAGATTCGAGCTGAAGGTTTCACCTTTCTCTTCAAAGCCGCCCGCGCGAGACTGTTACGCCGCGCTGCAAAAGAAGGCCGAGGGGGCCTGGAGTGGAAGTGTTAAAATGTTCTGTCCCACCAGCTTTGTCGCACGTAGAGCTGCCGGGAGCAGCTCTAAAAGGGACCCCCCCCCTCCCAGCCGCCTCTTATCGAAGCAAGGGGCCCCAAGCTCTACGAACCCCCCACCCCCTGAAGTCCCCTCGAATCCCTCCCTTCTGGCCCTTGCAACAGATGCCCACTGCCCACACCACCGGACCGGCGCCTCAAGGCTCTGAGCCCCAGGATTCAAGGAGCTTGCCGCACAAGAGATCAGGGCATCGACAGTATATATATATATATATATATGTGCAAAAAAACAAAGCAATATTGTGTTTTAGAGGTATTAACAACTGTACCACATACTACATGTAGAAGGCCCTGCAGAAGGAGGTTTCACACCAGTACTGCGCGCGGAGCTCTCAACATACTTGGCAGCTGAAGGTGGAAGAGTTTCTGAGTTCAACAGCTCTCTTTTCCTGGCAGCTTGTGTATCTGAAAGTTGCACCTTGCAGCTCCGATGGATCCCATGGCCAGCAGCTCCGACCCGGGCTCCGATGCCGGGCCCACAGTGCAGCGCTACATCGCGGAGACGCTGACCCCCGTCACCACGGAGCTGCTGAGCGCTCTTCTCGACGAGATGCCCGAGGCCGGAAGTGCCTGCGTGATTCCACACGTGTGTCCCGCGGAAAGCCCCGAAGTTGTTTGAGGGGACATGCTCCCACCTCGAAACTGCCAGGTCCCGGAGAGCTTCATGCTGGCCTGGCTCCGCGGCCGCTCTGGGGTGCCGGGCGCCGGCGCCCAGTCGCTGCGCCGCAAGAATGCGGCCCTGAAGGAGGAGACCTCGGACAGCCCATGGTGCGGTTGAATAACCCTTCGCGACAATGATAGAGATACAGGATCATGAGTGCTTGCTTTGCAAGGGCCGGACCCATGCTGTGTGCTGCGCCTCAATGCCGTCAATACCCCAGGAGCTCGCGATGCTGCGGGGCCGGCTGGCCGCAGGGGGCCCCAAGCACACAAGCGCACACACGTGACAGGTCGCAGGTCTCGAAGACGCAGGATCACAGGGGGTGCTGAAGGCCCCTTAGCGGTACAAAAGGCCGGTAGCCGCTGAGCCTGCCTGAGGCTGAGAGTGCTGCAGCTGCTGCGGAGGAGGGGTGGGGGCTTGGTGAGCCGGGCGTCAGTTTTGGGCTTGGAGCCTTCATAGGGCTCGTACAGTGCTCGTACGTAGTTCTCAAAAAGGCATGCTGTTTCAGTTCGGTTTCAGATTTAGGTGACATGAAGACTCTGAATGAAAGAAGTTGCATGCGAGCACATATCACGTGCATGGTGCTCTCACCTGGACTCAGCGGCATCTGTGTCAGGTGAAGCACCATAGCCTGAGCTTCAAGAAGCAGCTGGCAGATTTGCTGATGACCGCCGAGATCCCCTTGGTGCCGCTGGGGAGAGGGATTGTGTCACGGACCATGACAGGTGTGTCGCGTACGTAGCGAAGCCTTGGAGAAAGCAGGCATCTTCGGAACGCCTCCGATTTACAGAAGTTATATTGTGCAAGTCTGATGATCACTTCCTTGCACCTCCCAAAAGCCAAGTGTCTGAATGTGGCATGTGGTGGGGCTGCTTCGGGAAACGAGCTTGAAATTGCCAGGTCGACCCGCCGGCAAACGACCCGGCGAAGGAGCGGATCTCCACGGACGCCCGGATCTGCAGCATCCTTCGGGGCCTTCAAGGCGGGGAGCTGGTCTGCGTAGGGGTTGTGCAGGGCTGTACAGAGGAGAGACATGCCATGCCGATCGGACTCATCTGACCATGTGCATGGGTCACGTGAGGCAGCAACGTCACCACGGAGGAGCTTCAGGCGCGAGCCAAGCGATCATTGCGCGTGGCCCATCGCCGCTCCTGTCCTAAAAACTCCCAGGCCCACTTGCAAGGAGCCCTTGCCGACAGCTGGGCGCCCAGTCGCCCACCTCATCCCACATCACATCCCGTGTTTTGGGGCCTCAGAAGAAAAATGAAAAATGAGAAACTAGTTATATGCTACACGTCATGTAGACGTGTACACTAGATTCGGAGTCTTTTTCCACAATCCGAGGTGCGCTGAGCCTCCAGACCCTGGCGCGCTGCTTGGGCCCAAGCCCGGCCAGCGAGGCGAAGGAGGTTGAGGAGGCCCCGGGCTCCCCCTTCCAAATGCAGCTCTCCACGGGACAGGGGGCAGAGTCGCCGTGACTAGGCGCTGGTGCCGGACAAGTACGACCTCGAGGACAAGATGCAGCTGGCGCAGTTCCTGGAGAAGGCGAACGTCCGCCTGGTGCCGCGGATCATTGGAGCAAAGCCCTTGTCCCCCCTTCTGAAATCAGAGAGAGCCCTCGGCAGCTGGGGTACAGCTTCCGGGCACCGGTGGCCCGCCGAGGTGCGCGTCGAGTTCCTGCAAAAACTCCACCGCGAAGGTCGTCGCCCCCGCCTCCTCACCTCTTTGCTTTGTGCTTTCCTCTCTTTACTTGCCCTTAATTCTTTTCGTGGCATTGCGCAGGCCGGCGCCTCCCTCGGCGCCAGGAGGCCGAGTCCGCCCACGTCCGGGTGGGCGACGGGGTCCGCACCGCACTGGCCACGCACGAGGAGGCGCGGGGGGCATCTAAGCAGATATGTGAGACCATTGGAACCACACAGCCGCTGTCTCCTCGTAGTTTCCGCCTCTTTGCTGGCGAGGTCCTGGGCTGGGCGAGGGGAGAGAAGACTGAGATCGGGAGGATCGTGTCCGTTTCACATGTTTGGGAGGCGCGCGAGCATCCTGACCCCTACGGCTTCCAGTTGCAAAAGCTTGCGACGTCAGGGAAGCTGCGGGGGCAGGATTGCTTGTTCGTGGACTACGTCTCACTTTTCCAGTTTAAGAGGCTCGACGAAACGCAGGAAGAGAGCTTCAGGCGCGCCATGAAAAACATGCACGTTCTTTATGCGCATGAGCACACTCATACGTTGCGCATCGAGAGCCTCACCCCCGAGGGGCGAATTAAGGATGCATGGTGTCACGGAGAGCTCGTTGAGGTCTACGACCTCCGCAGCGGTCACGTCAAGCCGGTATTGGCGGCTGACCTGATTCAAAACCGCACCGCGTACCACCAGCGGGGGTGGTGTGTTGCCGAACTCCAGTGGTCCTCCACGCGATCCGAAAGCAACCGGTCGCAAGAGGTGGACAGCTCTGAGTCCGACCAGGCGGGCGTCGCCCCGATGGACCCCGACACCTTCCGAGCCACCGTAGGGGACCGTCTGAAATTCACCCATCGGAGCGACGCCGACGCAGTAATGCAATTGCAGAGGCGCGTTTTTGAAGAGAAGGCGGCGAGCTGCAAAGCGCTCAAGCTTTCAAATCTCAGCGCCGATGCCTTAGCCGTAGGGCTGAGGTCTCTGGACCGGTACCCGCAGCTGGAGAGCCTCGCCAGGCAAGCAGTGCATGACTACTTTTCGTATCCGTTGTCTCTCTGTTTGGGCCTCCTTTTTTTGCTTTTTTTCTTCTCCCCCCTCCCCCCCCCCCCCCCCCCCCCCCCCCCCCCTCCTCAGGAGTTTGGCCATCGTGCGCAGCGCCCTCACACCCAACCTTCCGCAGCTGCTTCAGGCGAGCATGAGCGATGAGCGAGCATGAGCATTGGCAGCTCTTCAGGGTTCTGGGCGGGTTCAGAGCTTCCCGTGTGGTGCCTCCCCCGCCCCTTTTTTTGGCAGGTCCTGGAAACGAAGGCGCTGGCGAAGCTAGAGCTGGACGGCGTGAACCTGATTGAGGAAGGCGCCCGCCAGCTCGCGGAGGCCCCTGTGCAGTCGCCTTTTTTTGGGTTGTGGGAACCACACGTGGACTATGGCAGCCTGCCGAAGAGTGGCAGTGTAGGAGGAGATGTATCCAGCGTAGCGTGCAGTTCAGCCAGAGTTCAGCCTGAGCCCTGCAGCCGGCCTTCGTCCACCCCCCTTTACAGCCTCGACATGCCCTGAAGCCCCCAAAATGCAAAGTGCAATGTTGTGGCACAGGCGTTTTGCCTCAGCTCGACGCTCACGGCGCTCACGCTGAGCAACGACGGTGCTTGGGGCGTGGCGTTGGACCTGGAGGCCGTGAAGGGTCTCTGACAGTGGTCCGGAATCCGGAAATTGTCTGTCTTTCTCTCTCTCTCTCTCTCTTTCTCTCTTTCTCTCTTTCCTTCTCTCTCTCTCTCACACTGATTCTAGGCTCTGTCAGTGCTGTCGTGCTGTGTATCGCAGGCGCTCATGCAGAACGCGACGCTGACGCAGCTGAGCCTTCAGGGGAGTGCGATCACGCAGGACGGCGCCTCTGTGCTGCTGAAGGCGGGCCGCAGCTCGCCGCAGCTGCGGGAGCGGAGGGGGAGTTTCGTCGTGTAGCTACACGTTCGTGAAGGAGGGAAGGGGGGATGTGGCTGGGGGGGACCAGCTCAGAATAGCTCAGATGCAGGCACTGCAGTCGAACACGACGCTGGCTCGGATGGATCTCTCCGAGAACGACATCGGCATGGCCGCGCTGGCAATAGCAAGGGCGATGCAGGAGGAGCAGGCGGGACGCCTGCGCATTGCCTGCGCCTGCCCTGCACCGTCTGCGGAGTCGATGAACTTGATGCTTGATACTCGATTCAGTGCTTTTTGATTTCTAGCTACCGGCAGCTCTCGGCAGGTGGCCTGCGACGTGTCCCACCCCCACGTGGAGCTCCTGAGTCTGATGAAGGCTTGCAGTCAACGTGCGATGCCTGTGACGGTTGTTTAACGCAAGTTTCACGCACGATCGCACGCGCGTCTGCATGACGTCTGTGAGGGTCACGCATGCCTCAAGCAGCTCCAGTATAGATAAATATATACATATATACATACACTAAACTCTGACAGACGCTGATCCTTCCCTGAGTACTGGGGCGAGAGCTGGGAGCACCTGGAGCAACGGCTGACTCAGCTACTGCGAGCACACGAGCTGGAGCTGGACTTCGAGCACGAGCGGATGGGCCCTTGCCTCGGAATCCGGAGATGGGACCGGGATGGCCGGGGTGCGGGCATGTGGGCTCGGCATCTCTTATCCTCCGGGCACAGTCCATCATGATGGCTTCAGAGCGTTGACCTTTCGCTCTGATTAACGTTTTAAAGTTCGACATTTTGAAGTTCAGGAGTCCCTGATACCGAAGCCTCGGATCTGGTTGGCCATGGCACGGAAGCTTCGGGGTTTACTGAGGCCCAGACGGAGCCCGCTTCCTGCGCGGTGCTTTCGGCCAGCAGCTTCAGGAGCTGAGCCTGAATCTGAAAAACACCGAGCTCGGCCCGGGGCTGAGCTTTCGACATCATTGAGACCTCTCATGACCTCTCTTCCTCCTGGAGTGGCACAGACATAAGGGAGGGTGCAGGGCATTGTGCAGGCTTGGATGGGTGAGAGGAGTCAAGAGAGCGGAAATGGTGTGGAGAAGTAGCCTCGCGCCCGCCAAATGCCTGATGCTTCGAGTGATGCTTCGTGGATCATGGTCGAGCTTGAGCATCCGCTTGATCGGGCGGGCTTTGGGATCGGGTTGTGCAAAAAGTGGAGCTAGCAGCGGCGCTTTTCGGTTCAGTGGCCGTGTTTGTGGCTGCCTGTCGCATGGTCCCTTCAGTTGTCCACCCACATCCTACATGGAGTCAAATCCCTGCCCCATGATATCGCCCCATCTCAGCAAAGATCCGCTATAGGCTAAGGCCGCGTAGGGGAGAGCGTGACGGCGAGTGCCTACAACCTGACTTCCAATCCCGAGCTTCCAAGCAAGGGCCCGATCTCGGGCCGACTTCAGCCCGAAACTCCAAATCTGCAAAGTGTGAGACTCAAGGGGCCCGTCGCGCAACGCCGGATCTCGAACCGCGAGCCCACCCAGAATGGGAGTAGTATGCCCTCTACGTGACAACCGTACCAAGACTGCATCATACCGCAGCCATGGTTGACCTAGACTCCGAACATGTCGGATCATGTCCGAACTCATGGGCCTCCTCTGCTGCACGACCCTGGTCCGGCCACTTATTCAGGATTCCGGGTCTGGCTGAGGCAGATGCCCCGCACGAACCCGATTAAGTTGAACATCTACGGCCACTTCACAAGCAAAATCCGAAGGTGTTTTCTTGATGCCTTCCCACTGGTCCAGTGAGCAGCAACGGCATGTTGTGGGGCACTTGTTTGGAGTTTGGGCGGATGCTTGAGTTGGGTGCTTTAGGCGCTCGATGACAAGGACTCGGGGGTGCCTGATGTGGTTGAGTTCTGTTGACTGTGTTTTTTCTCCACGGATTCCTGCCATGGACATCGCCCGCCCTTGACTTTATCCCGCAGGCCACGCATGTCCCACCGTGTCGAAGCAGCCCACAAGCTCTCAAGAATCACCATCTTAAAGCCTGGTACCGGCAAACTGTTATGTTGCATTGTTTGCCTCCAAGCGAGGGGAAGTTCTCGTGCCTCTCTCGCGGCGCGCCGAGGCGACGCAGGCTGCCAGCACCTCGCCGGCGGCTTGGGCAAGGTACCCCGTCTGCAGCAGCTGAACCTCAACTTGCCGCACAACTCCGTCGGCCCGGGGCCTCAGAGCCATCAGCTCAGGCAGCTCTCCTCAAACAAGAAGGGCAGGAGAGCCGCCCGTTTTGTTGCAAGGCATGCTCTTTAAAGGTTGGCCTTTAGAAGCCTGAGGCTGCGAAGGCTTTAAAAATGTACGATCATGGCACCTCCATGCCGCATGCAGTGGGGCCCACGCAAGCAATACAACGTTTATGCAATATGCTCTTTTTCTCGAAGCCTCCCGAACCCTTTCGGCCCCCTGAAGCCCACCAAGTCCTTGAGCGTGTTTTTTGCCCCGTGACCCCTCCAAAGTTTGTAAGCCGAGGAGCTCCTTACAGTAACTCCCAGTGAAAGATTAATTTCTCCGAGGCCGGGAGGGAGGCCGCTGGCTGGGCGGCGCCGTCGGCCAACTCCCGGAGCTCCAGGAGCTGACCCTGAACTTTGGCGGGAACGAGCTCGGCGGGGGGCCCCGGAAGACCTGCTCTTTTAACAAAAACAGGGAGGAGAGCCGCCCGGTTTTTGCAAGGCATCCTCTTTAAAGGATTTTAAAGGTTGGCTTTCGGGAGCCTGAAGTGAGGCCCACGTAAGCGTTGCAAGGTTCATGCTCCCGGTTTGGGAGGGTCGGATTGAGGCCCCCTTGCAGCCATTTTCGGAAGGATTGGGAGCTGGTTCATGCGAACTTCGCGGGCCATCCCAATGCCCGGGTCATGCCGTGCCCTTTTTTGGGCATCTTAGAAAAAAGGAAGGTCTTCAACATGTCAAGCCTCTTATTTTCTCGACGGCATCCCTGTGCTCCTGTTTCTCCTTTCGTTTCCTAAGTCCTAGCCCTCCTGAACGCGGTCCCTCGAAAACCTCCCGGACCCTTTCGGCCCCCTGAAGCCCACCAAGTCTTTTGAGCTGATTTTTCTCATTATCACACCCTCCGAAGTTGCCAAGCCGAGGAGCTCCTTACAGGAACTCCCAGTGAAAGATTTCTCCGAGGCGTGGAGGGAGGCCGCTGGCTGGGCGGCGCTGTCGGCCAACTCGCGGAGCTCCAGGAGCTGACCCTGAACTTTCGCGACAACAAGCTCGGCTGGGGGCCCCGGAAGGTTGCAGGACCTCGGGGTTGGTGTGGGGGTCGCGGAAGGGGGGGACGTTCCAAGCACGTTCCAAGGTCGGAGGTAGAATGAAAGCACCGCTCAGGGAATCCCGAGTAAGTTGGCAAAAGATTCTGAGCAAGATGTTGAGTAAGGAAACAGGGAATAAATTAGTCGAAGAAGCGGTGAGGGAAGGGACATGTAGGCGCCCGCCTCAGCCACAACGAGACTCACAATCTGCAGAGCATTCTGTGAAGCCCTAAGCCCCGAGGCGGCCCCCCAGAACGCAAATCAGCCCCTGGGTTTCACATTCTGGGATTTTCCCTTCAAAAAAGAACTCCGAGACACCAAAGTCGAAGCGCCCGAGACTCGATGTCTCGAAGCCAAGACTTTCAGCCCGAAACTCTCTCAAGCCCAAGTTGGAGCCCTGAGCGCCTCCAAGCTTCGAGCCTCGCCGCTTCCAGTAGACCGAGAGTCCGAGCATGCCCGAGCATGTCCGATGTCATGGGCCCCGACTTCTGCGTGCGACTCTGGTCCGGCGACTTATGCATGCAAGATGCCAGGTATGGCTTAAGCTGCCGCCCCGCATGAACCCGTTTGAGTTGCACGTCTTGAAACGCCGTTTCGCAAGAATCTCCGGAGATTGTTCTGAAACACTCCTTCTTTCACCTGTCAAGCGAGTAGCGAGTCGGGGGCGTTCTGAGGTTTTGTGGGATTCCAGGGCGAACGGTCGAGGTTGAATATTACTTGGAGTTGAGAGGCTGAGGGCTTCGGGCTTTGCAGGGAATAGGCATTCGATGACACGTCGTGGTTGAGCATCAGTTGAGTTTTTTCCCTTCAGACTTCTGCCATGGAGCATCGCCCGCCCCTGGCGTTTCTCCTGCATTCCACGCATGCATGGCTTTCCGTGTCGAGGGAGCATGTCAAAGGGGCTCCAATCCCGAATTGACGCGGACCATCATGCAACGCATGGGGGGGGGGCAAGCCGAGCCTGGGCCTTCGGGTTGTCCAATTTCTGCATCCAAAGCAGCCCTCGCAAGCCCCCAAGAATCAAGCCCGGTGCATCGGAAAACAGCCGCTGTGTTTTTTGCTGCGTGAGTTTTGTTTGCCTCTTAAGTTCGCGTGCCGCTCGCGGCGCCCCGAGGCGACACAGGCTGCCAGGACCTCGCCGGCGGCTTGCGCAAGATACCCCGTCTGCAGAAGCTGAGCCTCGACTTGCGCAACAACTCCGTCGGCCCGGGGCCTCAGAGCCGTCATCTCAGGCAGCTCTCCTCAAACAAGAAGGGGAGGAGAGCCGCCCGTTTTTTGCAAGGCTTGCTCTTTGAAGGTTGGCAAGAGCCTGAGGCGGCGAAGGCTTTACATATTGTACGATAATAGCATGTCCCATGCCGCATGCAGTGAGGCCCACTCAAGCGTTACAACAGTTTTTGTCGCCCCCTGAACTGAAGCCCCCTGCCGCGGCCATTTTCGGAAGGATTGGGAGGCCGCTGTCGCTTGAAGATTTAGACACCAGTCCTATTGACGTGACAGGTTCCATTGCATGCGCAGGATTCAACGGGTGAACGTGTTTGGCTCAAGGCCAACCGACAGCGGTGCAAGCAGATAGAGGAAAAGTGCCGACCTTTTCGATGCATTAGTGTGCACATCAGCTACAGTTGGTAGCGGAGCCCTGGCAACAACCAGGGTGAAGCTGCGCAGCTGAGCAGGTGAGGGGCGCATTGTGCTAGAATTAGGTTAGGCCATGGCCTCTGATGTACCATCGTTGCCGGGCGGATTGAGGCTGCCTCAACCAAGAGAAGATTTTCGCCGTGCCTATGAAGAGCCGTCAGCGCAGCCTCCCGAGCCTCCCGAAGGCGACATTCCCGTGCCTTTGAGGCTGTTGCCACGGGCGCGTAGTGTGAAGGAAGCACCGGCGCCTCAGCAACAGCCAGTACCTCTCCAAGGAGTTCAAGAAGCATGGGGGTTGAACAGGGCTTCTTCGGTCATGCCTTTTAACCAGCGCGCCCCGCCAGAGATCTATGACGGACCTCCAAGAGGGTGGCCAGGCTCTCTTCCCCGACAGCCGGAGAAAGGAGATTACTCAGATCCTCCGTCTTTTCCAGGATTTCAGCATTACCGCATTTTCAAGAAGGCTCTGGTGCGATGGGATTCAGTAACAGACGTCAAGCCATGGCGAAGAGCAGAGAAGGTGCTGAGGCTCTTTGACTGGACTCTGATGTCTCGGTTCGACCATCTTAGCGAACAAGAGCTTCAGGGGCCTGACTACCTGCAGAAGATTTTGGAGATCTTAGATCTTGAAGCTGGAGTCATGGCAACCACCGAGAAGCACAGACTTGTCAGGGAGGCGTTGTTCGAGCATACAAGACAACGTGATGAATCTGTAGCTCAATACGTCCATAGACGACATCAACAGTTCATTCAGGCGGAAAATGTGGGAGTTGCTATTCCCTCAGATGTCCGAGGAGCTTTGTTGGAAGAAGGGGCGGGGCTCAATGAGCAAGGAGTTCAGAACCTTCGCACTCTCACAGGGGGAAGCCAAGCCTTCGAGGTGGTACGGAGGGCTCTTCTTATGATGGAGGCTCCCGCTGCCTCGTCCAAACTTCTCAAGAAAACCTTTCATGCCGACACTTCGGGCGTCTACCTCGAAGAAGAGGTGGACTCGGACATTGACTCGGAGGATGAGGCCATGATCCTGTTTGAGCTTGACAAGCTGAATGTCTCTGAGGAAGAGTGTTCTAAGGTGTGGGCAGTGCTTGAGCAAGGTCGCCGTCGGACGTGGAAAGAAAACAAAGATCTCCGCCGGTCCATCCGAAAGGACCGCCAGCGCTTCGACAGGACCGCCGCTTCGACGTCTTCCACGTCCTCTGCTCATAACCGAAGGCTTCCCATAGACAAGCTCAAGCTTGTCACCAAATGCGCTAAATGTGGTCAGAAGGGCCACTGGGCTCGGGAGTGTCCTAACCCTGCGCAACCAAGGTCCTCGCAGCAGCATGAGGCACGATCATCTTCCTCGGCGTTCGTCTTCTCGACTTTTGACGCTTCCTCGTCTTCATTCGTTACGATTGCGGGCCTGGAGATTGTTCGTGAGATTCGCCAAGGGTGTTCGTCCTCGACTACGTCGCCGTGGAACTTTCTATCCTTGAGTTCCTTGGCCCCAGGCCAAGCCATCTTGGACATCGGTGCAGGTGAGGATCTTATAGGCGCCTCCGCTTTCGAGCAGTATCAGACTGCCCTGAGCAACTTGGGTTGGCAAGGGGTGATTCTTCCAGAAAGTTCCCCCCCAGCAAAGGGGGTAGGTGGATCGTCGAGAGCCAAGTGCTATGCAATCCTGCCAGTTGAACTTGGCGGTCGCCTCGGATTCGTGAAGACCAAAGTTCTAGAGGAATCGATCCCGCACCTCTTGTCCGTCGGACTGTTAGACAGCCTAGGCGCATGCATCAATCTCCCGAACAACACGGTCCATTTCAAGAATGCCCCCCAGGAAGCCAAGGTGACCCGAAGCAGATCGGGACACCGGGTGGTGAACGTCCTGCCCACGCAGAGGTTCGCAGCAGAGCTTGTTCCCGTGGACCTGATGTGTTCTAGTGCGAAGATTGAGGCCTGCGACTTTCAGATTCCATGCGCGACCGCAGAAGCATACAAGGGGGTCAGTCTGTTACAAGCAGAGTCGCATTTGCCGCACGGTGTTCATGACAATCGGTTTGAGAAGCCTGTGACGCTTGATCCCTGCTGTGAGAGTTCAGGGCTTGAGAGCAACGCAAGCGCTAGTTTCCCGAACTCCTCCTTCACTCCTCCTGAGTCCGCGTCCTGTCATGTTCACTCATGTGGAGTCTCGGTGGCGCCGACTGGCCATTACGATGCTGCAGTTCGCAATGACGACTGCCGCCCAGATGGTGAAGCTGTACTTGGAACAGAAGGCCATGAAACATCCTTCCAAGTCCATCGACAAGACGGAGTGGACTCCGGAGCAGCGCGCCTGCTCTCATCCACAATCGCATCAGCGCAGGGGTGGGAACCAGTGGGGAAGATGGACGCAGTGCGGACTATGTCTGGCACGCACGTCATATGTCGCACAACTTTCCGCCAAGGCCAAAGCCAAAGCCAAGTCAAAGGGGAAAGAGACCAAATCGATCCACGAAAGCGTGGATGTTCAGGAAGCCATCAAGGATGCAGCCTCAAGAGCGGCCAGGGAGACAGCTCAGCAAATCAAGGCCGAGGAGCATGTGTCCAAGGCGGAGGTGGAGTCCCTGCTGGCCATGTCAATCGAGGAGGTAGTGAAGCAACTACGCAAGCTAGACCAGTCAGTAAATGCTCTCACGCAGGAGAATGCCGCTCAGTGGCAGGTTCTTCGATCCATGACGGCAGTGGCGGGGCAATCAATGGACTCCACAGCCACGGAAGTGCAGCAACATCAGGCTCAGCTGACCGCCATTGCAGAGCAACAACTTCTGGCAGCCATGAGCCCGCAAGGTCTGGGCTCTCAAAGCGGCTCCTGGATGGACGTGGAGCATCCAGCTCCCACTCATTTTGGAACTCCACCGTAATTCCGTGGGAGCATGGAGTGAGCGAGGTGAGTGCGGAACGAGGCTTTCTCCTGTTCAGACTTTCTCCAGAGCTGCGCAAGTCTAGAGTGGAGCTTCCCGGGGAGCAAGATATCGACAGGCGAGTGTTGCTGCAGATTCGACCTGATGGTTCCAATCAGACTGCGCAAGGCCTTTCAGATGCCACACATGTCAGATGCTGGTGTCCAGGGTTGCATGCGTTACTGTTGGATCAAGATGTGAGCGATGATCATCGTGTCAAGATTCCAGCTGATGTTAAGCAAAGGTGTGCTAAGCAAGTGTGCTCTACGACTCCAGCGTGTGATGCAACTCCAGAGATGTCAACAGACAGCTTGTGTTTTCCGGCTATGTCAGACGGTTCTTCAGATAGTTCTGACTCAGCTTCATCTTCCGATACCTCTTCCGATTCAGAATCCGAAACGCAAGAAGAACCACAGCAGATGCCAAATTCCAGAGAGATGCCGAAGCCCACGGCCCGGGAGACTCAAATGATTGTCAAGTTGCATGTGAACTTGTCCCATCCTCCACGGGATCAGTTCTTGCGTATCCTCAAGGCGGCGGGCACAAAGGCTCACATTCTGAAATGGGTCCGCGATGACATGACCTGTGCGCACTGTGATTTGCAGCGTCGACCTAGGCACAGACGTAAAGCAGCCATTCCTCCATCATATCGGTTTAACGAAGTTTTGGGGATGGATGTGTTTTATGTGAACTTTATGCAAAAATCAGTGCCATTCCTGAACGTTGTGGACCATGGAACAGGGTTTCAGATGACCTGCGTTGTGCGCAACAAGCATCATGAAGTATCTGGTGGTACTCCGTGTTCTGCAGATGTATGGCGCACTTTTCAGACCACCTGGTTGAGATATTTCTTTGAGCCTGAGATAATTGTCACAGATCAAGGGGCTGAATTTGAAGGGCGCTTTAGTCGGGGCCTAGAACAGCACGGAGTATTTCACTGGGTCGCAGCGCGTGAAGCTCCATGGCAAAACGCGCGAGCTGAACGGCATGGAGGCTGGCTGGCTAAAATCCAGACTGAGTGCTGAACTTGAGTCAGGAGCATGTGTTCTGGAAACCGTGTCAGATCTGGAAGAGTTCGTGTCAGCATTGACTTCCTGCAAAAATCAATGGTATAGTAGAGGTGGTTTTTCGCCTCTTCAGTTGATTTTTGGGCATGGTCCAAGAGTCCCCCATGAACTCTTGACAGACGATGGCCCTGGCGAGCTCGGGCTGGCGGATCTTCATGCCGATCCCTTAGATGGTGACACCCCAGCAGCTGAATTTAGCAAGAGATTTCAGATTCGTCAGAAAGCCAGAGAAAGGGCAATTCAACATGACGCTCGAGATCGTGTGGCAAGAGCCGGTCGGGCAAAGAGACACGAGATTAAGAACTGGAACGTGGGGCAGTGGGTGTACGTTTGGCGTCAGGCTGCTCCGTCTGTGCGCTCAACTACCTCTCAGATCTTATTGCCAAGGAGCAGGTGGGTAGGACCTGGTACAGTTGTGCTACAGCATGGCTCAACAGTGTGGGTGCAGGTACGAGCAAGACTTTGGAAGTGCGATACGAGGCAGCTCAGACCCGCTCTCAGAGAAGAAATTCTCGGGGTTCAGCTGGCGCAGGAATCGGATCTACGTGAACTTCTGCAGTCCGTGTCTCCAGGTGTCAGGGCCTCAGCCGTAGATGTTGCTCGCGAGGGTGATCCCCCTGCAGAAGCTTGGGAACCCACGCCGATTCATGAGCCCGAGACGCCGCCGCTTCTACCTCCCATACCAGAACAGCATCCCGCCATAGTAAGTCCTGAAGCACAAATTCCACAAGTACCAGTTCCTGTTGAACCATTTGCCCGCCAGGTGACCAGGGAAACTGATGTTCCTTCGCGACCTCATTCAACGATTACGCACAGATCCTCAGATGCTTCAGAAACTGCTTCAGATCCTAAACGTCAGAGGCTACATGATCTGGCTCCAGGTGTGCAAGCGCGAGCGCCATCAGCTGCCTCTTCATCAGCCGCCACGCCCTCATCGCAACACGCAGCCTTTCGACATGATGATCCTCTGGAGCAAAGGATGCAAAGTGCTGCCCGAGAAATGATAGACTACGTTCACGCATCTCGGCGCTCAGGAGCTGAGCCATCCAGCGAAGATCAAGCTCTCTTCGATGCCATGTTCGCTTCCAACTCAGCAGAGATACCAGTTTCAGAAACGTACATCTTTGAGAATTTGGATTCTGGCTGGTGTTTTGTAGTTGGCAGTGGTAACGAGATAAGTCTCAAGGATCTAAACTCTGAAGAAAGACTTCAGTTTGACAAATCTGACGCTGCAGAGTGGAAGGCTATAGTAGACACAGGAGCTGTGTTGGTGCTATCTCCAAATGAATCAGAACGTGTGAAGAAACAGATGCCTCAGCGGATCATGACCAGTCGCATCGTGCGCCGGTGGAAGCCTCAACCTGGCATAGGCTGCAAGAAGGCCAAGTCAAGATGGTGTGTACATGGTCATCAGGATCATGATGCTCCTCAACTTAAAACCTTCAGCCCTACGCCAATGACTGAGTCCTTGTATCTCTTCCTGCTCATGGCGTTGGGGCTAGGTCTTTCGATTGACTTCGCAGACGTCAAAAATGCCTTTTGTCAATCAAATCCCATACAGCGCGCAGCGGGACCAGTCTACGCTGAGGCCTGTCCTGGATTGGGGCTTCCTCCAGGCACGCTGATACAACTGGTTGCGCCTGTTTACGGATTATTGGACGCTCCAAGGGCATGGCGAGAGACAGTCAAAGATCATTTAATCAATCAGCTGGGGTTTGAGCAAAACCCCTTTGAGAACTGTCTTTTTGTTCGTCGCAGGGCGGGCGCTGTGACGTCCATGATTCTTGTGGAGGTGGATGACCTAGTAATCGCCTCAGATGAGGAGTGCAAGGCCGAAATCAAAGACAGTCTTATGAAGAGATTCCAGTTTGGGCGTTGGGTGAGTAATGAAGAAGACTACGCAGGACGAAGAGTGCGTGTACGCAGTGATCGCATCGAAGTTTTTCAAGACAAATACATTCTTGAGAATCTCTTCCCAATCAAGCTCCCCAAGGCCAGGCGCGGACAACGAAAGGAGAAGCTGTTGGACGATGAGTTCGAAGCTGCCAGATCCCTTTTGTACAAAATCAGTTGGGTCGCAAAAGAAACTCGTCCTGAAGCTAGCGGCATGTGCTCTATCCTAGCCTCCCGGTTACACGAAGGCACAGTCGAAGACATTCACACCATGAACAAAATGGTTTCTCACCTGCGCAATACAGCGTCCAGACCTTTGATCTTATGGAAGTTCGATATCGAAAATATGGCGTTCATAGTCGGGTCAGACGCAGGTGGTGTGGGATCACTGCCTCAATCGTGCGAAGGCGATGGTTCACCATCTGATGGAACGCAGGGCGCGTGGCTAGTCTTAGCTGCCGAGCGGCTCCCTACTGGAGCTGAAAGGGTCCGAGTATCACCGGTGTGCTGGAGATCAGCCAAGTTGAAACGCCGGGTTCCCTCAACTCTAGCAGGAGAAGCGCTGGCTCTTAGTCAGGGTATGGCACAAGTAGTGTGGATGCAGGTTATGTTGAGAAGCGTTCTGGTCGGAGACGTGTCAGGTGAATGGGCTGACCAACTCTCGCCTTACATGATTGCGATGCCCTCCGCATCCCCACTATGTCATCGCAATCCTCAAGTTCATGTTATCGATGCAAAATCAGTGTTTGATGTGATTCAAAAAGAGGGAGGCTCCTCATCAAAACAAGACCGCCGGACTGCGATTGAACTCGCAATTGTTTCTGAGGCCATGAAGAGATCACAGGCTACTATTCGGTGGGTTCCACATTTCAAAATGTTTGTAGATGCTCTCACCAAGGCTGATATTTCCAAAGGAGCTGGAGCTCTACTACATCTACTGGGCTCTGGGAAGCTTCAACTCGTAGTTGAACATGACGAGTTATCTGAGCGAGCTCAAGACCCAAAGAGGAAGTTAAGATCCAAGGCGGCGTCAGATCGTCAGTTATTGCAAGAGACTGCGCAGTTAATGTCTATTGCTTCTGAGCCACTTGATATGCCCATTTGGCAGTATGCTAGGCTTGGTTCTCCGTACAGCTGGTTCATTCCAGATCTGAATCTCCCTACGGTGCCAAAGTGCTCAGGCTCATCAATCCTGTATGTCACGTCAACTTAAATTGGATGGGACTGTCGCTTGAAGATTTAGACACCAGTCCTATTGACGTGACAGGTTCCATTGCATGCGCAGGATTCAACGGGTGAACGTGTTTGGCTCAAGGCCAACCGACAGCGGTGCAAGCAGATAGAGGAAAAGTGCCGACCTTTTCGATGCATTAGTGTGCACATCAGCTACAGCCGGTCCATGGGAAAATCGCGGGCCATCCCAATGCCCGGGCATGCCCAGGCAACATGGGTTCGGGCCTCGTTCCGTGCCGCTTCGCGGGGGAAAGAGGAAGACTCCAACATGTCAAGCCTCTATTTTTCTCGACGGCTTCCCTGGGCTCCTCGTGCTCCTTTCGTTTCAGAACACCCCGCGCTCCTCAACGCGGCCCTCTAGACCCTCGAAACCTCCTCAGAAGCCCACCAGGTCCTTAAGCTTCTTTTCCCCTCATCACCCTCGCAACGTTGAACTCCCAGTGAAAGATTTCTCCGAGGCGTGGAGGGAGGCCGCTGGCTGGGCGGCGCCGTCGGCCAACTCGCGGAGCTCCAGGAGCTGACCCTGAACTTTTGGGGGAACGAGCTCGGCTGGGGGCCCCGGAAGGTTGCAGGACCTCGGGGTTGGTGTGGGGGTCGCGGAGGGGGGGGGACATTCTAAAAACTTTCCAAGTTCGGGGGTAGAATGAATCCGCCGCTCGGGGAATCCGAGTGTAAGATGGAGTAAGACTCAGAGCAAGATGTTCAGTAAGGAATCAGGGAGTGACCTTTGGAACAAAGCGAAGAAGCAGATTCTGAGCAAGATGTACTAAAAGAAAACAAGAATTAATTTTGGAATAAATTCATCGAAGAAGCAGTGAGAAGGGCTGTAGAGAATTCTGTTGAGCCCGAAGACCCGAGGCAAATCAGCCCCTGGGCTCCGAATTCTGGGATCTCGCCATCCAACAAGAAGCATAACGGCGAGACTCCAAAGTCGAACCCCCAGGAGCGTTCGAGGCTCCAAACCCGGAGCCTTTAGGCATGGCAGCCCCAAAAGGTCCAACATATCCAGCTTCTTTTAAGGTGTCAAGGGCTGATTTCCCTGATGAATCGTCGATCTATGGCGGCCTTGGTCGAGCTTGAGCATCCGACCGAGTCGGCTTTGGGCTTGGGGGCCGCTCGGGGTTGGATACATCCAGCGCTGCGAAAAGCGGAGTGAACTTGTCAGGTGAAATCCTGCATGGTGTGCGCGTACCTGTTTTCACCCCAATTGTCTTTTTTTACCGTCTCCGCCGAACGAGTAATCATATTCTGCTCATGGGCTCGACGCTTCGGGGTGGGGGGGATCACGCAAGTGGCGCAGCGGCGCCTAGGCGAGAGCGTGGCGTCGCGCGAAAACCTACAGGGAGCTGCGGAACATTGCGGGAACCAATGGGTGCCTATAGCATGCCGCTCAATTTTGTGATTTCCTGTCTGGAGCCCGGAGCAGACTGCTCCTGACTTCATGGTGTTGGTGAGGTGAGTCTAGCAGAAGCATGCTGAATTGTGTTTCTGTTGGGCAGATCTGATTTGCCATGCTTCGGATGCTCACGGAGTATCATCCAAGTTGCGAGAGTCACAAGACACCTCCATATCCTCACACCCTCCCAAACGTTTCACGCCCCAAACCCCGAAAGCCTTGTAGGCTGCCTGTAGGGTTCGGGAGCCTAGGGCGCCATCGCATGTGGCTGAGGTTTAGAACCCAGCCCGCAAAACCCCCCAACCCTGGGTATCAACGGTGCACTTCTCGATTGCTGTCGGCTTGAGTAACCAACGTCCGGTGGCGCAGGCGTAGCTTATGGTATACGTGACGGTTGCCGCGGCGTGCGCATCATCCTTGCGACGGGGGCCTCACTCCAAATCCGGACTTTTGGCGGTTTAACGCCCGAGACTCGATGTCTCGAAGCCTATAGACTTCAGCCCGAAACTCTCTCAAGCCCAAGTTGGAGCCCTAAACGCCTCCAAGCTTCGAGCCTCGCCGCTTGCAGTAGACCCATGCCCGAGCATGTCCGATTTCATGGGCCCCGACTGCTGCGCGCGACTCTGGTCCGGCGACTTTTACATTCAAGATGGCAGGTATGGCTTATAAGCGGCCGCCCGCATGGACCCGTTTGAGTTGCACGTCTTGAAACGCCGTTTCGCAAGAAGCTCCGGAGATTTTTCTTGAAACGTTCCTTCTTTCACCTGTCAAGCGGTCAAGCGAGTCGGGGACGTTCTGAGGTTCTGTGGGATTCTAGGGCGAACGGTCGAGGTTGAATATTACTTGAGGCTGCGGGCTTCGGGCTTCCGGCTTTGCAGGGTTTAGGCATTCGATGACTCGTCGTGGTGAGCATCAGTTGAGTTTTTTCCCTTCGGACTTCTGGCATGGAGCATCGCCCGCCCCTGGCCTTTGTCCTGCATTCCACGCATGCATGGCTTACCGTGTCGAGGGAGCGTGTCGAGGGGGCTCCAATCAAGCAATGGACGCGTACCATCATGCACCGCATGGCGAGAGATCCCTAAACTGCGCTTGGGCGCATCGGCTCTGAGATGCAAGGGGTTCGGAGCTTGACGTCCTGTCCTGGGCCTTCGGGTTGTCCAATTTCTTCATCCAAAGCAGCCCTCGCCAGCCCCCAAGAATCACCATCTTCAAGCCCTGTGCATCGGAAAAACCGCCGCTGTGTTTCGTTGTGCGTGAGTTTTTTTTTCCTCTGAAGTTCGCGTGCCTCTCGCGGCGCCCCGAGGCGACGCAGGCTGCCAGCACCTCGCCGGCGGCTTGCGCAAGATACCCCGTCTGCAGAAGCTGAGCCTCGACTTGTGCGGCAACTCCGTCGGCCCGGGGCCTCAGTGCCCTCAGCTCAGGCAGCTCTTTTAACAAAAAAAGGGGAGGAGAGCCGCCCGTTTTTTTGCAAGGCATCCTCTTTAAAGGAGTTTAAAGGTTGGCTTTCGGGAGCCTGAAGTGAGGCCCACGCAAGCGTTGCAAGGTTCATGCTCCCGGTTTGGGAGGGTCGGATTGAGACCCCCTTGCAGCCATTTTCGGAAGGATTGGGAGGCCGGTTCATGCGAACTTCGCGGGCCATCCCAATGCCCGGGTCATGCCGTGCCCTTTTGGGCATCTTAGAAAAAAGGAAGGTCTTCAACATGTCAAGCCTCTTATTTTCTCGACGGCATCCCTGTGCTCCTGTTTCTCCTTTCGTTTCCTAAGTCCTAGCCCTCCTGAACGCGGTCCCTCGAAAACCTCCCGGACCCTTTCGGCCCCCTGAAGCCCACCAAGTCTTTTAAGCTGATTTTTCTCATTATCACACCCTCCGAAGTTGCCAAGCCGAGGAGCTCCTGACAGGAACTCCCAGTGAAAGACCCTCCGAGGCGTGGAGGGAGGCCGCTGGCTGGGCGGCGCCGTCGGCGAACTCCCGGAGCTCCAGGAGCTGACCCTGGACTTTGGCAAGAACGGACTCGGCTGGGGGCCCCGGAAGGTTGCAGGACCTCAGGGGTTGGTGTGTCGGAGGTAGAATGAAAGCACCGCTCAAGGGAATCCCGAGTAAGTTGGAGAAAGGTTCTGAGCAAGATGTTGAGTAAGGAAACAGGGAATGAACTTTGGAATAATAAATCGAAGAAGCGGTGAGCTGTGGGCGCCCGCCTCAGCCACAACGAGACTCACAATCTGCAGAGCATTCCGTGAAGCCCTAAGCCCCGAGGCGGCCCCCCAGAACGCAAATCAGCCCCTGATTTCAAATTCTGGGATTTTCCCTTCAAAAAAGAACTCCGAGACTCCAGACCTGTGGGTGCCCGAGAGCAAATCAGCCCCTGGGCACCGAATTCTGGGATCTCCCCTTCCAACAACAAGGTCAAGCCAGGAACCCCAAAAACAATCCGAATGACACCAGTCCATTCCGTATGCACATTTTGCTCTGTCCTCCCAATATTACTACTTTGTACTACAAGTCAACGAAAATCCCTCAGCTTCCCGCGCCGCCGTACGCGCCGTCGTACGCGCCGCAGTCCGCTCTCGCGCCCCTCCGGCTCTGTCCTCCCAGTATTACATTTGTACTACAATTCAACGAAAATCCCTCCGCTTCCCGCGCCGCCGTACGGGTCGTGTGCGCCGCAGTCCGCTCTCGCGCCCCTCCGGCTCTGTCCTCCCAGTACTACATTTGTACTACAATTCAACGAAAATCCCTCAGCTTCCCGCACCGCAGTACGCGCCGCAGTCCGTAATACATTCAATGAAAATCCCTCCCGGTTGCGTTTTCATATCGTTTTCATCCCCGCTTCGCTTTCATCCCCGTTTCGTTTTCATCCTGCAGGCGGGACCCTGTTTCTTTTTCGCTCCGTCTCGTTGTGATCCCCGCGCCATGCTCGTTTCATCTTCATCCCCGTTTCGTTTCAACCCCGTTAGGTTTTCGTCCCGTGTCGTGATCCCCGCGCCATCCCCGTTTCGTTTTCACCCGTTTCGTTTTCATCCGGCCCTTCTGATCCCCACGCCATCCCTCTTTCGTTCTCATCCCCGCTTCGTTCATCCCCGCTTCGATTTCATCCCCGTTTCGCTTTCACCCCGCGCCGCCATTCCCCGGTATCACTCTCTCGCGTTTTGAACCTAAACGAGAACCCAACATCCGAGATGCTTTTGGGCTCCAAACCCGGAGCCTTTGGACATGGCAGCTCCAAAAGGTCGAACATATCCAGCTTCTTTGAAGGTGTCAAGAGAGAAGAGGTGATCTCCCTGATGAATCGTCGATCTATGTCGGCCTTGGTTGAGCTCGAGCATCCGATCGAGTCGGGTTTGGGCTCGGGGTTGCATACATCCAATGCTGCGAAAAGCGGAGTGAACTTGTCAGGTGAAATCCTGCATGGGTGCGCGTACCTGTTTTCACCCCAATTGTCTTTTTGTTGCCGTCTTCGCCGAACGAGTAAACCAGATTCTGCCAGGCTCATGGGCTCGACGCTTCGGGGGGGGGGGGGGGGGGGGGGGGGGGGGGCGGGGACCGCAATTGGCGCAGCGGCGCCTAGGCGAGAGCGCGGTGTCGCGCGAAAACCTATAGGTAGCTGCGGAACATTGCCGGAACCAATGGGTGCCTATAGCACGCCGCTTTTGTTTTGTGACTCCCTATATCTGGAGCCCGGAGTAGGCTGCTCCTGACTTCATGGTGTTGGTGAGGTGAGTCTAGTAGGAGCATGCTGAAATGTGTTGGTGTTGGGCTGATCTGACTTGCCATGCTTCGGATGCTCACGGAGATCATCCAAGTTTGCGAGAGTCACAAGACATCTCCATATCTGCACCCTTCCAAACGTTTCACACAGCGCCCCAAGCCGGCTGCCTGTAGGGTTCGGGAGCCTAGGGCGCCATCGCATGTGGCTGAGGTTTAGGATGCCAGGAGGGGACGCGGAAACCCAGCCCGCAAAACCCCCAACCCTGGCCATCAACGGTACACTTCTCGATTCATGTCGGTTTGAGTAACCAACGTCCGGTGGCGCAGGCGTAGCTCATGGTAGGTGACGGTTGCGGCGTGCGCATCATCCTTGCAAATTGGGGCCTCACTCAAAATCCGGGCTTTTGGCAGTTTAGCGCCCGAGACTCGATGTCTCGAAGCCAAGACTTTCAGCCCGAAACTCTCTCAAGCCCAAGTTGGAGCCCTGAGCGCCTCCAAGCTTCGAGCCTCGCCGCTTCCAGTAGACCGAGAGTCCGAGCATGCCCGAGCATGTCCGATGTCATGGGCCCCGACTTCTGCGTGCGACTCTGGTCCGGCGACTTATGCATGCAAGATGCCAGGTATGGCTTAAGCTGCCGCCCCGCATGAACCCGTTTGAGTTGCACGTCTCCAAACGCCATTTCGCAAGAATCTCCGGAGATTTTTCTGAAACATTCCTTCTTTCACCTGTCAAGCGAGTAGCGAGTCGGGGGCGTTCTGAGGTTCTGTGGGATTCCAGGGCGAACGGCCGGGGTTGAATATTACTTGGAGTTGAGAGGCTGCGGGCTTCGGGCTTTGCAGGGTTTATCGTGGTTGAGCATCATTTGAGTTTTTTCCCTTCGGACTTCTGGCATGGAGCATCGCCCGCCCCTGGCCTTTGTCCTGCATTCCACGCATGCATGGCTTACCGTGTCGAGGGAGCGTGTCGAGGGGGCTCCAATCAAGCAATGGACGCGTACCATCATGCACCGCATGGCGAGAGATCCCTAAACTGCGCTTGGGCGCATCGGCTCTGAGATGCAATGGGTTCGGAGCTTGACGTCCTGTCCTGGGCCTTCGGGTTGTCCAATTTCTTCATCCAAAGCAGCCCTCGCAAGCCCCCAAGAATCACCATCTTCAAGCCCGGTGCATCGGAAAAACCGCCGCTGTGTTTCGTTGTGCGTGAGTTTTTTTTTCCTCTGAAGTTCGCGTGCCTCTCGCGGCGCCCCGAGGCGACGCAGGCTGCCAGCACCTCGCCGGCGGCTTGCGCAAGATACCCCGTCTGCAGAAGCTGAGCCTCGACTTGTACAACAACTCCGTCGGCCCGGGGCCTCAGTGCCCTCAGCTCAGGCTCTTTTAACAAAAAAAGGGGAGGAGAGCCGCCCGTTTTTTTGCAAGGCATCCTCTTTAAACGAAGCGCTGGAATCCTCTTTAAAGGATTTTAAAGGTTGGCTTTCGGGAGCCTGAAGTGAGGCCCACGCAAGCGTTGCAAGGTTCATGCTCCCGGTTTGGGAGGGTCGGATTGAGGCCCGCTTGCAGCCATTTTCGGAAGGATTGGGAGGCCGGTTCATGCGAACTTCGCGGGCCATCCCAATGCCCGGGTCATGCCGTGCCCTTTTGGGCATCTTAGAAAAAAGGAAGGTCTTCAACATGTCAAGCCTCTTATTTTCTCGACGGCATCCCTGTGCTCCTGTTTCTCCTTTCGTTTCCTAAGTCCTAGCCCTCCTGAACGCGGTCCCTCGAAAACCTCCCGGACCCTTTCGGCCCCCTGAAGCCCACCAAGTCTTTTAAGCTGATTTTTCTCATTATCACACCCTCCGAAGTTGCCAAGCCGAGTTCTCCGAGGCGTGGAGGGAGGCCGCTGCCTGGGCGGCGCCGTCGGCGAACTCCCGGAGCTCCAGGAGCTGACCCTGAACTTTCGCAGGAACGAGCTCGGCTGGGGGCCCCGGAAGGTTGCAGGACCTCAGGGGTTGGTGTGCGGGTCGCGGAAGGGGGGGACGTTCCAAGCACGTTCCAAGGTCGGAGGTAGAATGAAAGCACCGCTCAAGGGAATCCCGAGTAAGTTGGAGAAAGGTTCTGAGCAAGATGTTGAGTAAGGAAACAGGGAATGAACTTTGGAATAATAAATCGAAGAAGCGGTGAGCTGTGGGCGCCCGCCTCAGCCACAACGAGACTCACAATCTGCAGAGCATTCCGTGAAGCCCTAAGCCCCGAGGCGGCCCCCCAGAACGCAAATCAGCCCCTGATTTCAAATTCTGGGATTTTCCCTTCAAAAAAGAACTCCGAGACACCAAAGTCGAAGCGCCCGAGACTCGATGTCTCGAAGCCAAGACTTTCAGCCCGAAACTCTCTCAAGCCCAAGTTGGAGCCCTGAGCGCCTCCAAGCTTCGAGCCTCGCCGCTTCCAGTAGACCGAGAGTCCGAGCATGCCCGAGCATGTCCGATGTCATGGGCCCCGACTTCTGCGTGCGACTCTGGTCCGGCGACTTATGCATGCAAGATGCCAGGTATGGCTTATAAGCGGCCGCCCCGCATGGACCCGTTTGAGTTGCACGTCTTGAAACGCCGTTTCGCAAGAATCTCCGGAGATTTTTCTGAAACATTCCTTCTTTCACCTGTCAAGCGGTCAAGCGAGTCGGGGGCGTTCTGAGGTTCTGTGGGATTCCAGGGCGAACGGCCGGGGTTGAATATTACTTGGAGTTGAGAGGCTGCGGGCTTCGGGCTTTGCAGGCTTTATCGTGGTTGAGCATCAGTTGAGTTTTTTTCCCTTCGGACTTCTGGCATGGAGCATCGCCCGCCCCTGGCCTTTGTCCTGCATTCCACGCATGCATGGCTTACCGTGTCGAGGGAGCGTGTCGAGGGGGCTCCAATCAAGCAATGGACGCGTACCATCATGCACCGCATGGCGAGAGATCCCTAAACTGCGCTTGGGCGCATCGGCTCTGAGATGCAATGGGTTCGGAGCTTGACGTCCTGTCCTGGGCCTTCGGGTTGTCCAATTTCTTCATCCAAAGCAGCCCTCGCAAGCCCCCAAGAATCACCATCTTCAAGCCCGGTGCATCGGAAAAACCGCCGCTGTGTTTCGTTGTGCGTGAGTTTTTTTTCCTCTGAAGTTCGCGTGCCTCTCGCGGCGCCCCGAGGCGACGCAGGCTGCCAGCACCTCGCCGCCGGCTTTCGCAAGATACCCCGTCTGCAGAAGCTGCGCCTCGACTTGTGCGGCAACTCCGTCGGCCCGGGGCCTCAGTGCCCTCAGCTCAGGCAGCTCTTTTAACAAAAAAAGGGGAGGAGAGCCGCCCGTTTTTTTGCAAGGCATCCTCTTTAAACGAAGCGCTGGAATCCTCTTTAAAGGATTTTAAAGGTTGGCTTTCGGGAGCCTGAAGTGAGGCCCACGCAAGCGTTGCAAGGTTCATGCTCCCGGTTTGGGAGGGTCGGATTGAGGCCCGCTTGCAGCCATTTTCGGAAGGATTGGGAGCCGGTTCATGCGAACTTCGCGGGCCATCCCAATGCCCGGGTCATGCCGTGCCCTTTTTGGGCATCTTAGAAAAAAGGAAGGTCTTCAACATGTCAAGCCTCTTATTTTCTCGACGGCATCCCTGGGCTCCTGTTTCTCCTTTCGTTTCCTAAGTCCTAGCCCTCCTGAACGCGGTCCCTCGAAAACCTCCCGGACCCTTTCGGCCCCCTGAAGCCCACCAAGTCTTTTAAGCTGATTTTTCTCATTATCACACCCTCCGAAGTTGCCAAGCCGAGGAGCTCCTTACAGGAACTCCCAGTGAAAGACCCTCCGAGGCGTGCTGGGCGGCGCCGTCGGCGAACTCCCGGAGCTCCAGGAGCTGACCCTGGACTTTGGCGAGAACGGGCTCGGCTGGGGGCCCCGGAAGGTTGCAGGACCTCAGGGGTTGGTGTGGGGGTCGCGGAAGGCGGGGACGTTCCAAGCACGTTCCAAGGTCCGAGGTAGAATGAAAGCACTGCTCAAGGGAATCCCGAGTAAGTTGGAGAAAGGTTCTGAGCAAGATGTTGAGTAAGGAAACAGGGAATGAACTTTGGAATAAATCGAAGAAGCGGTGAGGGAAGGGACCTGTGGGCGCCCGCCTCAGCCACAACGAAACAACCTGCAGAGCATCCGGTTAGAGCCCCAAGGCCCCGAGGAAGGGCTCCGATTTCTGGGATCTCCCCCAAAAGAAGCATAACGGCGAGACTCCAGCCCCAGCCCGCCGGAGCATTCGAGGCTCCCAACCCGGAGCCTTTATAGAGACATGGCAGCTCCAAAAGGTCCAAAAGGTCCAACACATGCAGCTTCGCTGGCTCCGCTCATGCAGTCCGGGAGGGAACGAAGAGCATAACAGTATAGCAGGTTTTAGGTGTCAACAGAGCAGGGGTGATTTCCCGCATAAATCGTCGATTTATGTCGGTCTTGGTCGAGCTCGAGCATCCGATCGAGTCGGCTTTGGGATCGGGGTTGCATATATCCAACACTGTGAAAAGAGGAGTGAACTTGTCAGGTGAAATCCTGCATGGTGTTTTTGGGGTCTGCGCTTCGGCGTGGGGGGGGTGGGGGGGGTGGGGGGTTGGGGGGGGGTGGGGGGGGGTGGGGGGGAACGCAATTGGCGCAGCGGCGCCTAGGCGAGAGCGCGGTGTCGAGCGAAAACCGATATAGGGAGCTGCAGAACATTGCAGGAGCCAATGGGTGCCCATAGCACGCCGCTTTTGTTTTGTGATTCCCTATTGTGTATATATCTGGAGCCCGGGGCAGACTGCTCCTGATTTCATGGTGTTGGTGTGGTGAGTCTACGTAGTATGCATGCACTCAAGAAGGTTGGCATGAAAGGGTTCGGAGCTTGACGTCCTGTCCTAAGCCTTCAGGGTCTCTCCCTTTTTTCGCCCCCGATATAGCCCTCGCAAGCTCCCAAGAATCACCATTTTGAAGCCTGCTACTTCGGCAAAGCGTGTTATTGCGTGAGTGTTTTGCCCCCAAGAAGGGGGGAGCGCGTGCCTCTCGCGGGGCGCCGAGGCGACGCAGGCTGCGAGCACCTCGCCCGCAGCTTGGGCAAGCTGGGAAAGCTCCAGAATCTGGTCCTCGACTTGAGCCGGAACTCCCTCGGCCCGGGGCCTCAGCCCCCGGCCTTCAGTTCAGGCCGCTCTCCGCGGATAAGTCCCGTCTCTTTGAAGATGCAAAGATAGGTCCCGTCGTTTGAATTGCCGTTCAAGAAGCCTGAGGCGCTGAAGTCTCGGGGTATCGGCAGGGTTCATAAAAAAAATTAGGGCTTCGCAGGCAGGTTTATGGGGTGGGTGGGTTGGGTTTACTATCGTTTGGCTTTTTGGGCAGAGGGAATTAATTTTAAAGAGCCCAGCACCTACAGGGCTCCAGGATGCTCCAGGACTCCAGGATATTCGACTTACAATAAATACATTGTGATCGTTACTCTGTTGCTCTGCTCTTGGTATTCCACTGCTGTTACGACCTGTACTTGTAGACATAAATTAAGGTTGTCTATCCCTCGCATCTGCCAATGTGATTGAAAATTCAGGCCGAGGGTTTTTTCATCGTGCTTTGTGTACGTGGGAGAGCCTCGAGCCACAGAGAGCATGCCCGGAGAGTTCCGGATCCTCAGTCCGAGGTCCGAAAGGCGGCCAGTGCCTGTCCGGCGCCCTCTCCCAACTGGCTCACCTGGAGTCCCTGGTGGTGTGGCTGCATTTCAACGACATCGGCCCGGCGCCCGGCAGGGGCTGACGGGGCTCCAAGATTCCAAGATGTGGAACTGCGCGGATCCTGCCGGCTCGGAATGCACGGAATGCGCGGAATGCATGGGATACTCGAACCTCTCCGCCGTAGAGAACGGGCCCTCGAAACGGAAATAGATGAAGCCTGCTCCCCTCTGGCCCCCGAGGCCCCGAGGCCGGCCGATCCCTCGCCACCGCCTTGGGCCAGCTCGCCCGGCTGAGCACGCTGAAAGTGGGCCTGGACGGCAACGGGCTGGGCCCGGGGGCCCTGCGAGTGCTGGTCGTTCAACGCAATGGGTGGTTCAAAGGAGATGAACTCATACTCTTTGGTTTGGGCTTATGTAGAGTCTTGGGGTTTGGAGCAGAGCAATGTTTTTTTGGCTGGCGTGTCTCAGTTCTTCCCCAGATTGTTGACTTGCGACTTGAGCGTAGAAGATCTGCACGACCAGTTCGGCTCGGAAGCGAAGCCTTCAACGCTTCAGCCCGGCACCACAAGGAATCGGAGCCGAGCGGTGGACTTTCCGGAATGCTTTTTTTGCTCCCAAAAAGGCCCGGAAGCTGCCCGCGCGCTGGCCGGCGCCCTCGGCCGGCTCACGCAGCTCCGGGAGCTATACGTGGACCTGGAGAACAACGACCTCGGCCCGGGGGCCCTGGGAGAGTGCTCTTTGAAACTTCTGGAGGGTCGATTTCAGGGATTCGGGGCCAAAGTGTAGGGTGGGTCTGTTTTGGCTCGCGGGGCAGAGGGGGGCCTGGAGCCCCGAAGTCTGCAGCTCATCGTGGCGACCGGCTTAAAGTACGACCTGTTCCCCTCTTTTCTAGTTATACTTCTCTTGGGCAGGCCCCCTCTTATGGTGCTCCAACACCCCCAAAAGATGAAGCTTTGAGAACCCGACCCCTCAAGAAAGCCCTGTTTCGGAGCCCCCTTGCAGGCGAAGAGGAAAAGAAGGAGATCCGCGGGCTCCTGGAGGCGCTCCCGGCCGCCGAGAAGACGTTCTACGTGTGAGGATCCCTGCTTTCTCCGCAGGCCCGGGTCTTTTTTGTGGGGGCGGTCTCTGTAAGTTCTTGTGGGAAATGGGCGGGGGGTTTCAGGATTGGGCGCCGGGGTTCGGGATTGGAAACCAGCAGAGTGGCGGAAGTACTTCTTTAGGCTTCGGTTTCGGCGTGACTCGCCCGTAAAAAGGTCTTTTTGCCACGACCCTGGTGAGAGCCACATGGGCTCCGTCTCATTGTGCATCAGGGGGGCCGGATTTGGATCTCGCTAGGGTGGGCCAACCTCGAGAGCTCTTGTAGGCAGAGGTGGGGTTCCCTCTCCGGAAGGCTCGTCTTTTGCGGGTCTCAGGGGGGGCGGGGGGGTTTGGGTGTGGATCGTCATGGCTCGCTGCGCTGTTGATCGCTGTTGCAGGTTTCCGCTTCATCGAATCGAGGCGCCGGGGCCGTGCTTGCTGACGTTTCCGTTTCGACGCGCATGCACTTACGGTTTGCAGTGAAGTGATGCCAGCAGGGCCGTTCAGCAGGTCGAGGCGGCACTGTAGACTTGCCGCCAGTAAGTGGATTTCACCTGGAGATTCCAACTCTGGAGCCGCTCAGCTGGAGATGCGCTTGCTTTCAGCAACGCTGCCAGGAAGCTGGCGGCGGCGTGGAGTGAGCGCCGCTGCGCACAATCTCCGCACATTGCTGGCATCTGCACTGCACGCTCGGCCGCTCGGCCGCTAGGCTGCTTGCATGAACGTAGCCGACGCGCGATTTACTCAACGCTATAAGCCGCAGAGGGCGTGACAGATGCCAGCCGGCCCCTTAAAGACGGCCAGTTTGCCGGACCAGTCCTTTCTTCCTCAGTGGCGAGGCTGCGGTTCCAAGTATCTTAAGGCTCGGCACAATTTACATCGTTGATCAGTCAGAGAAGCAGCTGTCTTTTTCGGAGTGTCGAGGCTGCAGTTGCAAGCACATGAAGCACAAAGCCTTCCCAACCCACCGGAAAGGAAGCAGGTCGTTGGCCCGCGGCCCCTGCGGGAGCCACTTTCGCACGTTGCTTGTGGGACTGACAGAGCCTGGTGCGTTGTGTGTGACAAGGCCTTCAGGATTCGAGGCTAAGATGGACTTGCAAGAGGGTACAAAATGTACGATGAGCCACCTCGGCCAGGCACTCCACGCCGTTTCACCCGTGTCCGCCAATGGATGCCGGATTGCTGAACTCGGGAATGCAAAAAGGGGGGGCGTGACTTATAAGGGTCTTCGAGGTCTGCACGCTGTCAGGGCTGCGAGGCCTCTGGGACCACGAACGAACTCCCGATAAAACTTCCCTGGGAATGCGTCCTTCGGGGTTGCACGTTGAGTTTGGTGTGTGGGCATTGGCTTGAAGGTGCAGAGTGTGTGTGTGTGTGTGTGTGTGTGATTGATTTTGCCTCCGCTTGAATCCCAGACGCCAACCGAAGGGAAGGGCAGTCAGGCGTGCTTTCACGCTTTCTCTGGTGCTGCACGTGGCCCAGACTTGTCAAACGACGGGGGGGCAGACAAATCCAAGCATCGGACCCTGCACCGCCGTCAACCTCAAAGCCGCTAAACCCCTGAACAACCTTGCTCTGCTGTACCATACACTTCCAAACTTCCAGTTTGAGCCATCTCGCCCCCCGGGCGCATTCCTTGCAAGATCATCGGCCAGCCGTTCAACGCTTGACCGCCGGGGCTGCCAGCCCAGGAAGTTCACCGCCCGAAAGCGGCGATTCCTGATCACCCTTCCGGTGATCTGCGCTCCGCTCCCTCATCTGCTCCTTGGAATTCTCATTCTTGCCGAGCCTTAAACTTGAAGCCACGTTCTGAGCCGCCGGAACCTGGGCCCGGGAAAGCATGTCAAGGCTCAGGGCTTCTCTCTGAGCTTGGAGAGGGGGTTTGCGATGGATCCAGAAGAAGTGAGGCTTGAGAGGCTTAAGAGTTTAGGTTGCGGTTCTGTGTTGAGCGCGTGTTCGGGGGTTCGAGCTTGCCCTGGTTCAGGGCCAAGTTGTTTGAGCGGATGGGCAGACGAACAGCTTCAATTGTCTGTGTGTGTGTGTCTCTAATATCCGACGTCTGCCATGTGCAACTCACTGTATTTGCTTGACGCAGCTCTTCAGTACGCCCCCAAAAGAGCAGATGCCACTTCGCACACACGTGGTCTACTATGCCGAGCACTGCAATATGGTTATTTCTGGGTTCCCATTCCTCAACCCTGCACGGATTCTGTACACCCGGATTGCTTGGGGCGTCTTCAAAATCGGAGTCGCACTAGACTGATTCGTGGGGCAATACACTTCTTTCTGCTCTGCTCTGCTCTTGCTCTGCTCTTGTAGGAGCACCACTTAGAAAGCCAGAAAACCCTGGAGGATGCTCTCCATGGATGCCCTTGCCCGCAGCATGTTTGCTTCAAGTCCTGGAATTGCAACACTTGGCACCGTGTGTTTTTTTTTTTCATCGCGGTGATCCAAAAATCCGAAGCCTCCACGATACCGATGGCAGGCAGTGGACGAGCATCAACTTGCCAAAGCTTGTTCCCAGAAAGGACAGCAATCAGTCAGACTTGCCGACGAGCCTTCAACGATTCAAGGGTACCCTGCGACGGAAGTGGACTGTAACTGTCATGTTTTTCTTCAGACTTTGCCTGGCACTCTTGCGCAGGGATGCGGATGCGCGTCGACGAAGCTTCTCCGGATGTTTCCCCGGGAGGCAAAGTGTTGAGTGAGTCAGGGTTCTAAGCTTCCAAGCCCAAACATTCCAGAGTTTCGGATTCTGAGGCTGATTTACGAGCTAGCGGGCTACTGGGGGCATACTCTTGCGCCAAGCTGCTTAACAGAGCGAATTGGGCCAACTGCAAGTTTAAAATCCTGCTTCGTTTGCTGGATAGTTTGCGCTACTTTAGTTCCCTGCAGGTGTTCCCTACGAAGTGAGTGTCACGGCAAAGTTGACACCGTCGAATCGTCACTGGAAGCTTAAGGCTTGGATTGGGTGTTGTACTCTGATACCTGGTGAGCTTTCTGAAAACAGGTTCATGTAGCCGTACACGGGATTACAGGAGGTTCTAGATCTAGCTCGCCTCGTTTCCTCGTGATCGTCAAGGTATCACAAGTTAAAAATATCAGAGGCACTTCAGAACATGTCACCCCTACCAATCAACAACCAGGGTGAGTAGCTGCATGGGAATGGTATCGGATAGCGGATATGATTGGAAGCAGAGCAGACGACCAAGCAGTAACAACCAGTAATCTGCAAGGTTTGGCACGTTGGGATGGGGGGCGGTTTCAATTCTTAAAAGCAAGCAATCGTCCACCTGAAGTGAGGGCTGTGCTGCATTTCTGCAGATGTTTTAGCCTTGCACTCCAACATCACACGACACGCGGCACAAGCTCCATTCCGCAAGCGACGTGAAGCAAGAACATTCAGCAGGTTTCATGTAGGTTTCAGGGGGGCCTTCCTGCCAGGTTCGTTTCCGTGTGTTAGATAGCAGATAGCAGGCGCATTCACCAACCCAACCAGGCCAAAGGTTTACTCTTCGGTTTGGACTTATGTCCCGTTTTTGCTTTGGGGTGTTGAGGCAAGAGGTTAGACGGATGGGTGTTGAGTTGCTTGTAGTGGGGGTCTTCGTATCAGGGCTCGAGAGTACTTCAGGCAAACACACACCTTTCCACACATCGGCGCAGATCGGCTCCTTGGATTCCTAGGAGGTTAGCCCTGAACGAGCCGCTCAAGGGCCCGCGTCGCTTCTTATGGCTTTACGAAGGGTTGGATACAGGGCTTCGGGTGTCGGCTTCCTTCTGCACAGCTCCTCTTTGTGTGCAGGCCGTCCGTCAGCTTCGCCGCCCCGGACTTTGGTGCAATTTCCACAAGTCTGGATGGCAGCCCGAAGCGTCCTGTCAGGAGAGGATGTACAGCTCAGGAACCGAGGTGTGTGCGTACTGCATTGCATCTTGACAAGCTGTCCAACTCTCCCATGTGCCTTAGTTAGTCTGGCCTTAGTCGTGGAGCCCTTACATGAACCGGTGCATGCTGAATTGACTCTCCACAATTGTGATGTCCTCTGCTTAGAAGCTTCGCGCACAGAGAGAGAGAGAGAGAGAGAGAGAGAGAGAGAGAGAGACAGAGGAAACAGTGAGAGATACAGAAAGGGAAAATAAGAAAGAGAGAGACAGACTCGGGACGTCACGGGCACGCCAAGCACACGGGGGCGGGTCCGCTCCCCTCGAGCCCAGCAGAGGAAGAAGAAAGCAAGAGACAGAGATAGAGACAGAGACAGACACAGAGACAGAGACAGAGACAGAGACAGAGACAGAGATAGAGATAGAGATAGAGACAGAGACGGACGGACCACGGGGGCAACTAACCCATGGACAGACGCACGGACGGACGCATGGACGGGTGGAGGGAGGGAGGGACGTAGGGAGGGAGAGAGGGGAGGGAGGGAGGGGAGGGAGGGAGGAGCCAGCGAGGGAGCAAGTCCAAAGTGTGAGCAGAGCGAGAGATCAGTGAAGTAGCGAGCGCGAGTGTGTGAGTGAGTATGAGTGGTTGAAAGTCAGTGAACGCCAGATATTCAGAATTCCATTGGTTTGATTACGAAGCGAGTGCATCGCTTTGGCACATCTTGATTTTAAGTACTGCAGCCCAAGCCCTGCTGGGGCCCCAAGCTTAGTTTCACGTTTCTCAGTTTCGCAGCGGAATAAAATCCGCCAGTGAAGCTTGTTCATCGATTTCTGCCGCGGCAACAACCGCAACATAATCCCCACCAGCGACCCAACTTCAATGGTACCACTCAGTATTTCACCTGGAACCAACACATCCATCCACCCACCTCCCCGCCCCACCCCGTGACCCACCCACACCACAACACGACCCCACGACCCGCGCCACTGCACCCACCACCTGCGCCAAGCACCCCACGACCCGGACCGCTGCACCGCACCCTAAAGTCAGATGAGCATCTATGCGACAGAGCGTTGCCGTTGTAAAACTGATAAAGGAGGGCAAAACCGCTGTGAAGTCTGCACCCAGCCACGTCTGGTGCAGATTCGCACCTGAGATTTTCAGAGTAGATCCGATACGCAGTCAGTACACCACGCTTTTTGGGCTGGAACAGCTGCAGCTTTGTCTTTGAGTGTAGCGAGTTATTGTGAAAGGTTTATGCTCGTCAAGTCATGACCTAATCAAACCTGACGTGGAGGCTTGTCCTTGCTCGACACGGCCTTGATCTTGATCTTGAAGTGATGCTGAGTCGGCAGCTGCAATTCTCGTGGCTCTAGCGGCCACAGGTTGTTTCTAGGTTTGCAAAAGCCAGTCAGAGAGCAATGGTTCCAGCAACTGCTCGGTTCTTGTTTGGGGTCGTCGTGTTCCAGGCGCACCTCATCATGGCACGACGCACGGAGTCAGACTTGCAACACGCAATGGACGTGGAGGACGTCTCAAGTCCCTCTCCGCTGTACAGAGATTGGTACAGCCACCCTGGCCGTGGTGACGACTACTACCATGCCCCTGCAATTCGTTATGTTGATGCAGAGGAGATAGACCAAGCACAGATGATGGACGGCCTTGCTTGCTTCTGCAAGAAGGCCTGGGCGCTCAGTGTGATTTAGGAGGGGCCGGGTACTGCAAGAGCTTCAGGAGTTATGTAGTAATTAAGGTTATCCCCTTGGATTTCCTTAAGCAAACCAGAGAGAACAAAAAGGTATCACAAAGCCTGTTGAAACTTCTTTGGGGTTTTAAGCAATCCAGCAGCCGACGCTCCTTCCCAGGTGAAGCTCGTCAGCGACTGCCCGTGGGTCAAGCCTGACAAGGAAGGCCGCCCAGAAGATCCGAGCCGCTTCCGTTGGTATCATGGCGATCAGGACATAAGGGGGATAAGATTAATCTTATTCCCGATGTAGCCCCATATATACCTTATTATAGTCCCTATGTACCTAAGTAGCCCCTAAATCCCCTAAGGTCCCTTGTAAGGGTCCGTCCTTAAGTCCCTTGAAGGATCTTTGCTGCAAGCTGGCCTTTACATTCAGCATGAAGACTGTGGGATGGAACTACAAGCGTCAGGAGACAGCGGACTTGTGTGCGTCAGAACTGCGTCCCGCAGCAGGCGATGAGTGCTGCCATCTCAAAGATGACGGTGGCTTGATCGGTGTTCGCGTTCAACAAACCAGAGCCTTCCTCTACTTAGAGGCCTACAAGGACAATACTTTTCCTTGGTCTGGGATTGCGCGGAGCTTCTACAGAAGCACGCCGAAGTTCGAGCTTGAGGAAGTCACTGGAGCCACCGACTTCACAGGGAGGGCAGTAGGAGCCGAGACCGTGCGTGCTTTCCTACAGAATGTGCAGGACACGGGGCGCTACAAGAGTGGGTTTGTATGCTCTGCACCTGCCTTCTTCGTCAGAAGCAGTCGGCCCAGTGCTGCTGCCATCAGGCTGGGCAGATTCTGTCTACCTCACCAGACCTCACCTCAGATGGATTGCTTACTTTCAAAGTTCGTAGCAAAATAATAGTAGTAATAATAATAGTAATAATAAGAATAATAGTAATAATAGTAATAATAATAATGGCCTTGTTTCAGGACTGACCTCGAATCAATGTAAGTTGCCCAGATCAGGCAAGCATCACAGCCGCTCGCCGTTGCCTACCGGTCGATGGAGCGCCCAGTGAGGTTCTGCCCGTGTCCTGGTCTGTCTTGGAGAAGTGTTGTGAACAACAGTTCTTTTTGGCTAAAAACCCTAAACCCTAAACCCTAAACCCTAAACCTTAAACCCTAAACCTTAAACCCTAAACCCAGTTTTTTGCACAGCACTTGCAGCACTTGGAGCTGTGCCACCAGGTTTGGGTGGAAGGGGAGATGGTCGTGGTCCCGAAGCATAACCACCAGCAGGGTTCCGTGAGTTTCGCAGAGGGCCCTGATGGGACTGAGTCCGTGCCCGAGTTCGTGACCTCTACAGATCCCAACATCATGGATGACCCCACCACCCAGGCGGATGAGAGCAGCATGGTCTTCACATGGGGGCGAATCAACCAGTGGAATTTGACCTGTGAAGAAGAGAAGCCAGTGCCCTGGGTGAGGACGCAACATCACAGTGCAAGGTATCAGTGTGGAAGCACTCGGCACACCCCCACGGGACCCGCCACAACCCACTACTGCACACGCCACTGGTCTACGCACCACCAGGAGTACACGAACCAGTGTGTATCCCGCAAGTACACGCGCCTCTGTCCCGCCGGCCACGGCCTGTACGAGAAGCAGTTTCCTCAGGGGACCTGCGCTCTTGAGCCGTCGGGGCAAGTTGAGCTGCAGCTTGTTAGCATCGGGAATCTGAGCTTCATGTGTCCTGAGGAGTATCGCAGTGGGACACCGGGCAGCCTGCGGTTCGATCCGCTCTGCGAATGTTCCGATGCGTGCTAGCCTTGGGGGGAGGGGTTGTCGGCCCAGAAGACCTCTGGGTCACTAGATCCGCGCGGGCACAATCGAAACAGGCCTCTGCGCACTTGTTTCTGCATGACATGCCGCTTCAGGATATCATAGATTCGGCCGGTTGTTCCTGGCATTTCGGCTCAAGTGGAAGCGCTGAAAAGTGCATTCTTTTCCAGTCGGTGGCTGTCTGCACATCATTTCCATCCATTCCTCCATCTAGATGCTTGGCTGCAGCTAACGGAGCTTGGCTGGAGTGTGGCTCTTGACTGGAACAACAACCTATGACTACAGCCTGCGCTATTTGGCACGCTAGACTTCTGGAAATGTTCTTAGCAACCAAGCCGAGCTTGCACTGAGCATCGCTTGGCCCACGGGCAAAGCTCAACAACACGAAATGCCGTCAGGGGAAGGTTAAAACAGCCTTAGTCCCCCGCCACATCGTGCTTGTACTCCTAGTCGAGGTGCCCACGTTGAGCCTGGTGCTCGTGTTGAGAACGCCCAAGCCAACAACTTCTGTCACTGATTTAGATGTTTTTCAGACCGTGTAGGCAGACGTGCGCACCTGCGCGCACGCGCATATTTGTGTGCACCAGGTGCTCACATGTACTTCTCAAGGTCCTGAGGTTATCAGGATAAGAAGCTAAAGCTCCACATCCACCCGACAGCAACACCTGCGCGGCCCCCTGGAGCAAGAACCCGTCTGTCGCAAGCGCAAGCTAATGACAAATAGCTTTGAATGATACAGTTTCCTTGGAGAGGGCCTGCTGTATGTTGTAGAAGGCACATCTTTGCAAACCCTTCCGGTCGCACTTAAACCCTAAACCCTAAACCCTAAACCCTAAACCCTAAACCCTAAACCCGAAACCCTAAACCCTAAACCCTCTTCAGCCGAGGCGTTCACACGCTGGATGTGAGTACTGCTGGCTCCCAAGAAGCGTCCCCGCATTCGATGCGTAGTCGCGGTGCAGTGTAGGTGACTTGGGCCAACCTTCCGAAGTGAATCTGTCTATTAAGGCATACACGGATGTCCCTCGCAGGCCCGGGACCCTCTCTCTCTCTCTGCCTTGGAGTCTTGGCAGTGGTGTTTCTTTGTTCACATTCGCGTGTTGTTTGCTTTTTTCTCTCAGGTGCAAGAGAAGGCGAAAGCAGAGAAAGGAGAGGAGGGAGAGGGAGGAGAGGGAGGGGAGGAAGGCTTGGAATGCTTGGGCTTCCGCTCCTCCTCCAGCTTCAAGCCCTCGCCTTCCTCCCGGCACATGCCAAAGAACCCGAGGCCGGCTCTCGCGCATATGCAATGTCTAGGGGGGGGTGGGGGGGGCGCTGTTGAAGAAGCTCTGCTCTCTATTGCTGGACGATCGCCCTGAAAGATTCCAAGCCAAGTTCGTTGAGCAGCTTGAAAGCACCTCTTCCATCGTCTCATGGGGGCCTTGCGGCTTTCAGCTCTTGGGCACGCTGCACTCCGCTTGTGAGAGGAGCTTGAGCTCGACTCCCCTAGATTGATGCGCGCCGAGCGCGAGGTGGCAGCGGGTTTTTTGGGAGAGCCTCTTGTGAGAGCACCTGGGATGTTCCCTCTAATGCTAACAGCTCCTTATGGGGGATCATAGTACCCCCTATTCGAATCCCCATTAAGGACTGCTAGTACAAGGGGGCACATCCCAAGAGAGCACCATTTTTTTTTCCGTGCGTCTCATGTTTTTTTGTGCTTCGGCAAGCTGCACTCTGGTACTCAACAGGCACACCGCCATGTCGGCGCTGCCATCGACATGGCAGGAACGGATGCACGTTTACTCTCTCCGGGTACCCTTCTGAATCTCCGTGTCTGTGTGTGTGTGTGTGTGTCTCCTTTTCCCAGCTGCACAGGACAGGTGGAGTCGGTGGAGCTGACGTCTTCTGCACCTCGGTGGTAAGTTTCAGCTGTGACCGGGGGTGACTTTGGAGCCAGCTGGAGCTTTCAATGCGACGCAGGGCAGACGGACGGAGGATGCGGACTGCGCTTCTGGCTCAGCTTTGGTTTGAGATGTGGCTCGCCGCTTTGGCTCCTGCTTTGAAAGCTGAGGAGTGGGGCGACTGGGTGGACTGGAGCGTCTGTCAGTTTACTTGTGGAGGAGGTGAGTCCGTCAGGCCCGGTCGGGGGGGGGGGTAGCTGCGAGAGATATTTGCTGGAAAGAAGCACTCTTTTTCCCAACCCCCACACTTTTTTCAGATCTTCCTACCACGCCAAACAACCCTACACCCTGAACCCGAAACCCTAAAAGCCCTTTAAGAACCCCCCCAGACAGACCCCTCCAAAAAGAACAGAAAATCGCGAGGACGCGAAAGGTGAAAGTGGGCAAGACCTGCGAGGGTGACGCCAAGGAGATCAGAGCGCCTTGGCATTCAGAAAAGAGGGTTTTTCGGGTTCGTAGGGTTCAGTGTATACAGGGTTGATAGGGTTTCGGGTTTCGGGTTTCGGGTTCTTGTTGAAAGGTGTAAACCCTGTAGACCCCATAGGCCTTTTAAACCCTATAAACCCTGTATAATGAAACCCCATAAATCCTTATAAACCCTATAAACCTTGTCAACCGTGAACAAAAGGGAGAGCCGGGGCCAAAAGAGCCTTTTAACGCTTCGGCTCGGCTGTAGGGTGCGTCTTGTGTTTTAAGGGTTCAGGGTTGAAAGTCTGCTGCGGGTTTCGTTGTTGCTCTTGTGCTGTTTGGGTTTTCGGATCTTAAGTGCTCTCAATGGTTAAGGAGTGCACCAAGAACGACTGCCCAGTCGATTGCATCTGGGGGGATTGGTCGCGCGGGGCCCAAGATTCTCCCGATTGTTCGAAGCGGCACAAACCCCAAATCCTAAACCCTGAACCCTAAACCCTAAAACTTCCAAGTTATCTGCTGTCCAGCATACCAGTCTGGCATGCCGCAACTGGATGCTGCAGCATCTTTTTCCCAGTCCCAGGATGGGCTATTCGGCCCGAAAAGCCCCAAAATCAACCCTATAAAGGGCCTTTTTAAGGGGTTCTAGGGTATCATAGCATAGTAGGCCTTACCCCATAGAGGGCCTGTTGAAGAGGGTATAGGATATAATGGCCCGTCCTGGTGCTCCCCCGCAGACTTGCGCGCAGCTTTTGTTCAGGAAGAGCTCGGCGTGCAGCTCGACGTGCGGTCCGGGCACGAAGACCCGGAAGCGCTCGTTTCAACAGGCGCGAAGAAGTGGGTACTAACAGTCCTAAATAGGGATTCTGGTACCCCCTAGTATAATCCCCATTAAGGACTGTTAGTATAAGGGGGAACATCGCATGGTTTGGGGTTGAAGCGGCTCCTTTTTTTGAGAGACTCCGCCTTTGGGCATGAGTGCAGCGAGCGCACGTCTTGTGATGGTTCGGCTTGATGGACGTAGCGGCTCTTAGCAGGGCATGAGGGAAGGTGCCCCATCAGATCCCTTGATGGCTATGTGGGATGTAAGGTACACGCACCTTGTAATTCCCTGTTGTCAGACGAAGAACTAGGATGTAAACGCCAATGTGTTTTGGACTACCTGGACCACGGGCCACACGTTGTGAAGGAAGAACTGCCCCGGTACCTTTTTTCTAAACTAAATACAATGGAATCCCTTTAGAAGGGATCCCCAACAGGGTACCCCTCTTGTTTTTGGAAACGCACACATCGTGTCTTCTTTCCCGTAGGTGGCGGAGTTCGGCGGCGTCCAGTGTGAGGGAAACACAACGCAGTCTCCTGGCCGCAGAACATCGCAGAGCACCGCCGAGTGTCAAGGAACGTCCCTAAGACCTAAAAGCCCTAAATCTTAGAAGTCCGACTACAAGCCTTAAATCCTAGAAGCCCTAACCCTATAAGCCCTAAATACAAGCCCTAAACACTAAGTTTGTTATGCCTCTGTACTTCTAAGGACGTCCGAGTGCAATAGTGGCGACTGCCCAATCGACTGTGCCTACGCAGACTGGGGTGCCTTGGAAAGCGCAGAGAGCACGGAAAGCAAGAAGAGATCTAGTAAGACATATGAGACATCTAAGAATCTAGCATTATGTATCATGTAGTACGTAAGATGAAGGGTATTGCGGATACATGATATAACATACAAGATACAGGATATAAGACATAAAAGGCGCAAGACTTAGGATATGAGAATCCAGTGTAAAGGTCTGAACACACAGTATATGACACCTAAACCCTAAACCCTAAACCCTAAACCCTAAACCCTAAACCCTAAACCCTAAACCCCAAAACCCCAAACCCTAAACCCTAAACCCCAAACCCTGAACCCTAAACCCTAAACCCTATGTAGAAAGCATCGAGACTGAGAGAGCGCTCTTCTGAGACCCCTGGGGCGGCTGCTCCAAGTCCTGCGGCAGTGGGATGCGTACGCCCGGCCTTCTTAAGTTTTTAGGGTTCAGGGTTTAGGGTTTAGGGCTTAGGATGGGTTTAGGGTTTAGGGGTTTAGGGTTTAGGGGTTTAGGGTTTGGGGTTTGGGGTTTGCAGATGGTGTGCTTCAGGCAAGCGCTTCCGAAGCGTGGCAGTGCCCAGCTGAGACGGGGAGACCTTGACAACGATTTCCGTCGTGATGACTGTGCTTAATGTGATGGAAGCATATCTTGGTGAAAGAAGGAGGCAGCTGCTTCTAAACAGCGGGGAAGATATTTTCCCTCCAATTGTTTTCGTAGGCTGTATTCGCAAGCTTGAGGTGCAGCCCAGCGCCGACGGCACCGCTTGTGAAGAAATTGGGCTCGGGGCCTCTGAGACCAGAGATGAGCGCTGAGAGGGGTTTGGAGGCTTCAGAGGCTTCAGAGGCTTTAAAGGGTTCAGAGGGTTCACGCCAGATTTGGAATCCAAGCATTGAAAGTCACAAAAAAACACTCGGTTTCTGGCTTCGCCCTCTGTGACCTGCTTGGTTCTTGGCCTCCTCACTTCGCACCGGGCCACACAGAGCTCTTCTTCTTTGCTCTCTCAGAGCGGAAAAGCCCTACAACTCTTCTGTATATGTACATGTATATACATATATATATATATACATATATATATATAGAGATAATTGTAAACGCTTGCGCGCGCGCCGCCTCGGCAGCCGGGCTGCCCAGAGCATGCACAGAGGGTCCCATGAGGTTCCAGATCGGTTTGTCAGGTGGGTGTCAGGGGGGCCCTAGGCAGGTCCCAGGCGATCCTAGGCGGTTCATAGGGGGGGGGGTTTCAGGTCTCAGGGGGTTCGTGCATCTTGAGTGATCGGGGGGTGTTATAGGGAGGGGGGCGGGGTGCGTCACAAAGTTTTGCAGAGTCCAGCTAGTTGTCCTGGCCTTTTCAGGCTGACTCACGGGCTTTTTGTACCTTTCTTTTCTACGTCCCTCTTTCTGAGGTCCGACGTTGAGGAGACCCCCTGCGGCCAGAACTCATGCCCCGTGGACTGCGTCCTGACGGACCGATGCAGAAGAGCGAACTTAATCGGGATTCTCATAGGGGGTGCTATCATCCCTATGAAGAACTGTCAGTATAAGGGGCAGCATCCCAAGTTACCGCCCTAGAATCCCTTCCAGTTGTGGCGCTGATTGTAAAGCCCCTAAACCCTAAGCCCTAAACCCTAAGCCCTAAACCCTAAGCCCCTAAGCCCTAAGCCCCTAAACCCCCTAACACCTAAGCCCTAAACCCCCCAAAACCCTAAACCCTAAACCCCTCTACCCTGTTTTTGTCCGAAGGACTGGGGCTTGTGGGATCTCTGCGACGCAAGCTGCGGGACAGGAACCACGAGACGCGCGCGCTCCGTGCAGGCTCTTGTTCTCGGGTTTAGGGTTTAGGGTTTAGGGTGTCATCTGCCATGTGCCTCCCTCTTGTTGCAAGCAGAGAGAGATGGAGAGGGAAGAAAGAAGTGAGAGAGAGAAGAGGTCTACGCGAGCTACGGCGGCCCGGGACCCATTATTTTCGTCTGGAACTGGAGAGGGAGAAGAGAAGCAGTTGGCCGCACAAAAGAGACCAAGATGCAGAAGGCGGAAGAAGAAGGGGGGCTTTTGAGCTTTTTTTTGTTTGAGGCCCTTAAAAATCAACCCTAAGTACTTCCTAACCACACCTGACCAAATCTTTGGGGGAGAGGCTGTGCCCCCCCTAGGACTGGCTGGTTCTCGGAAGGGGATGAGGTGCCCAAAATCCCCCTGCATATATAAGGGGTACCTCATTCCGCTACTACCAAGAGCCGGGGAAAATAGTAGTAGTTTGAGGCCTGGCCTGCGGGACTTTGGCGGAGAACAAGAGCTGCGAGAGCGGCGTCTGCCCCGTGGACTGCGAGCTCAGCGACTGGAGCCGGGGCCTCAAAAAGAGAGCGAAGAGCAACAAAAGAGTGAGCGCACGAAGAACACAGGCTCCCAGAGGCTCTTTTGCTCGTCATCCCATATTTGGTACTTTAAATTGATTACGACCTATTTGTGTTATTACGGTATTTGTTAACCGTATCCTCATTTCATCTCTCCTCTCTCTCTCGGTCCATCTCTCGCTCTCTCCCTTTGGTCTTTCGTACTGATCCCTTCGTCTTCCTTCCTTCATATACCTGTGTCTTCTTCCTTGTTTCCTTAGGCGAGTGGAGCCCCTGCGACCGCTCCTGCAAAACGGACACAGAGCCCGGCAACCGCCTTTCCGGCACGGTTTGGAGATTCCATCGCACAACGTGCTTTTTGGAATGCTTGGGCAAGCTTCTGTGTCGTTCTCTGCCGCACCACCCTTCCAGGAAAGCGTTTCAGGACGGTGGTGGCCACCTGGCTGAAACGAAAGCTTTTTGTCATCAATCCTTACAATGTTCATTATGTTGAATGTTACGTGCTTGGATGGGCATGGTTATACATCCATGCATGGGTTCAGAGCATGAGGAGCAGGGGAACGAGCTCGGAAAGCCCTGCCCAGCGAATCAGACGCTGTGGGCCCAGACGTTACTTTCACCAAAATCTCTGCGAAAAGCTACCAAGAGCGAGCCGGCTGTGTGACGCTGAGGTCCCGCACGCAGTCGGGGATCTGCAGCCTCCACCAGTGCCCCACTGACTGCAAGCTCTCGGATTGGACGCCGTGGTCCGATTGCAGCCTGGGCCCTAAGAGCCTCCCTTTCTACCCGTCCCCTCGTACCCCCTCTTGTACCCCGTTTACCCCCTCTTTTAGCCCGCCCTTAGAGCCCCCTTATACCCCCTCTTATACCCCCTCTTATACCCCCCGCGTATACCCCCGTGTATACCCTCTGAACAAGGAGCTGAGAGAGCTCCTTTTCGGCTTCCGGAGGAACGAGAGTTGCAAGCAAACGCCCCTCCGAAGGCGTCTCCTGCGGGCCCGGCCTGGCCGAGCGATCCCGTGAGGTCAAGGCAGGAGTCTTCCGGGGGGCGCTTGGAGTTCGAAGATAGAGAACATCAACCCAAAGCATGTAAAATATTTATACATATGTATATATATATATATATGTATATACCCGTACATATACATACATATAT
>CAJNDS010001035.1:707500-814033 GCA_905221605.1 Symbiodinium natans
GTGTGGAGTGAGAGCGGAGTGACGATGAGTGATGGAACTGACGGAGCAGCAGAGAAGGTGTCAGACAGACCGAAGAAGAAGCAGCGAGTGAACCTTGCAGCCTGAGGTTTGGACGGACTGGGAGGGCTGCTCCGTCACCTGCGGCACGGGTGCCCTTAGCCTCAGGTCTCCCTTAGGACGAAGAGTCGCTGTCATCTGTCTTCTGTGGGTTTGAGGGTTTGGGGGTGAGATTCGGTGAGATGAGCCGAGGTGTCGAGGAGGACACGTGCCAGGAAGAAGTACGAGAAGCCGGCACCCCACTCTTCAACTGGCAGGTTGCCAGCCATTGCACCCTCCCAACATCCGGCGCCTTTCTGCCAAGGGACGGTGGCCACGTCTGCTGGGGAACGGAAGATGACGAACAGGTGCCCTGGCGACTTCCCATGGGCCACTGGGCAAAGGGATGCCGCGGTTGTGGGTGCAGCGGTTACTTCCCATTGGGCTCACACATCTCAGGTTTTCTGTCCCATGCATCGTGGAGCCGTAAACCCTAAAACCCAAAACCCATGAAGGGGGGCTGTGAAGGTCTGCTCACTGGAAGCCTGCCCTGTCGACTGCACGCTGGGGGCGCGGGTCCCAGAAGAGTAGTTCGGGCCTTTAGTGTTTCAACCTTCAACCCTAAACCCTAAACCCAAACCCTAAACCCTAAACCCTAAACCCCAAACCCTAAACCCTAAGTTGTCCAGGGTTTCGGGCCTTGGGGGCCTTCAGTGCTTTTTGGGGCCTTTAGGGGTTTCGGGGTTTGTAAAGGCCAAGCTGTGAGTTGCGAGGACTGGTCTCCGTGGTCACCCTGCTCCACGACCTGCGGAGAAGGCGGAATGAAGAACTTCTTGGGATGTTCCCCCTTATACCGACAGTCCTTAATGGGGATTATCGTTAGGGGGTAGTAGAATCCCTATTAAGGACTGCTAGTAAAAGGGGGGGACATCCCAAAGAACTTCCCTCACGCTGTTGTTGAGTCGTCTCTTCCCCTCTTGTCCTTCGCTGTCTCTCCCTCTCTCTCTCCCTCTCCCTCGTTCCTCTTCTTTCCTTCATCCCCCTGTCTCTTCTTCGTCCCCCTCTCCATTAGCCCTACTCGTAGTAGCCCTGGAAACCCCGAACCCGAAACCTCATTTAAGAAATCCCAAACCCCTAAACCCTAGCACTCTACACCGAAAACACTATAAACCCTATGAACCCAATAAACCCTAAATAAACCCCCCCAAACCCCCCTAAACTCCCTAAACCTTAAACCTTAAACCTTAAACCTTAAACCTTAAACCTTAAACCTTAAACCTTAAACTTAAACCCCAAACCCCAAACCCCAAACCCCAAACCCCAAACCCCAAACCCCCAAACCCCCAAACCCCCAAACCCTAAACCCTAAACCCTAAACCCTAAACCCTAAACCCTAGACCCTAAACCCTAAACCCTAAACCCTAAACCCTAAGCCTAAACCCAATTAGCCTCCCGCTTCTTTCCTCCAAATATTGGAGGCTCTCAGACTCGACTTCGTGGGATCCGACTCGGCCCTGCCAACGGCGGCAAGGCGATGAATGGGCTTAAGGGGGGTAGGGTTTAGGGTTTAGAGTTTTGGGGTTACGGTTTAGGGTTGAGGGTTTAGGGTTTAGGGTTTAGAGGTTAGGATGTAGGATTTAGGGTTTAGGGTTCAGGGTTTAGGGTTCAGGTTTTAGGGTTCAGGGGCAGGGTTTTAGGGTTGCTGTAAAAGGGTGCAGAAGCTGTGAAGGTGGAGAAGCAGACTAGGTTCGAAAGCGTCGTGACATGCGATTGTGTGCGCAAAACGTCCTTCAGGTCTTTTTCCCTGTCTTTCAAGCATTTGAAACGGCTTCACAACAATCCGCACGATGATAACGTCTGTGTTACCAGTGCGTGTGGCCAGCGCGTCTCGAGTCATTATCTTAGTCATACCTGGGTTTTGCTTGATACACTACAAGTCCTTCAGGGTTGTGGCTGGCTGGTCTTGGGATCCAAGATCCTGGACGAAGGTAACCACACTCAAGACCCCGCCCGAAACCTATGTAAAGAAGAGCAACCTGTGCTGTAAATTACAGGAAATTCCTTCCGAGGAAGTGCGCACAAGGGTCGAGGGTTTTAGGGGGCAGAAATCGACACGGTGTTTGAGAAAGGATATGGGATCTGTTAAGGGTATCTATATGTACATACATCTATCAGGCCTACGAAAGATGTACAAAGAAGCATGTATACATACTTATCTATACCTATATTGATACTGACATTTATATTAATACACATGCATAATCCCAAATGTAAAAAGGGAAGCAAGGGAAGGCTCCGTCTGAGCAAGTGGGTTGCCCAGCAAAGAAGACACCCCAAAAACCCTACAAACCCGATAAACCCTATAAACCCCAACCCAAAACCCAAAACCCCATAACTCCTAGAAACCCTAATTGTGCTCCTTGTGGCCTTTCTTGTTTGCAGGGCTGCGATCCGAAGCTGAATGAGACGAAGGCTTGCGACTTGGTCGTCACATGCCCAGTGGACTGCCAGCTCGGGCCCCAGGATGTTCCTCGCCCCAGAACTCTGCTTTTGTGCTTCTGTCCCACTGATATCAGTATACGAATAGGCACGACATAAAGAATAGTTCATACTTCAAAAGTATGTTTGTATATAGAATCTTATGCAGTATCTCTCTCTCTAGACATATATGTACACATTATGTAATATTGTATGTTATATATATATATTCTTGTATTATATTTTATTATATTGTATTATATTATTTTATCTCTGCTCTCTCATAGAGAAAGGTGGTCGCTCTGGGAGCCCTGGAGCGCGTGCAGCAACAGCTGCAACGGCGGGTCCTACACGCGGCAGCGCGTCGAGAAGGCGGCGCGTTGAACAAAACCGGGGGTGTTCGAGGCGATGTTGATATGTCACGAAAGCTAGCTCTGTGGAGCTGGCGGGAGTTGTCGTTTACCCATGCACTGGTATTAACCTTGTTAAGAAGCTTCCAAGGAAAAAAAGGGTTCCACACCTTAACAGGTCCGAAACCCAAGACTTAAGGTGGGGGTTGGGGGGGGGGCCCCCCCCCCCTCACCTCACCATGAAGCATTTTCGAAGGATAAGGTGCCGCACCCCCCCCTCCTTTAAGGTGGTTGCGTGTGGGATAAGGTAGGGGGGGCGGGGGCCCCCCCCCTACCACCTTCAGGTCCCCCCCCCCCACAAGGTCCCCCCCCACCCCACCCCAAGGTCCTCCCCCGCCCCCCACAGTCACCATGCTCTGAAGGTCTGTGGTACTTTGCAGAGGTCGTACTGAACAGAGCGTCCCTGTACCTAAACTTCGTTTGCGACACGGGGTTCCAGCGGGGAAAGCAAGGGGGCTGAAGGAGTTTAGGGCTTCAGATTTCGAGTTTAGGGGTCTTCGATCTTACCTGACTAACCGGTTGAGTCTCTACATGGACTCAATCGTGCTTGTTAACAGCTGCTCAAACATGCATTCGAGACTGAAGCTGCAGCTTGGAGCAGCGATACCCATTCTGCATGTGCACACCATCAAACTTCGCAGCCGCCGCCGCCACCTGAAGCATGTGCCTGAAATGTGGAAAAAGCTGCGCCGGCGGCTCCAAGTCCTGCCGACTCGCTGCATGCCACCCCCCTGCGGTGACTAGCTTTCGTAGCCCCTTCTCAAGTTGAGGTGCTAGGGTTTATTTAGTGGGTTAGGTCCATTTTTTTTTTTGAGTTGGCTTTTTGTGGGCTTAGGGTTTTGGGTTTTAGTGGGTTTAAGCTTGCTTCCCCAGTAGTTGCTGCCCAGAAGCCCCGAGCAGGTTGCGGCAGCGCACGGCGGCCGCGCGTGCACGGGCTCCACGGATGAGGATGGCGTCTGCAACGTGCAAGGCGCATCTGCCCTCCTGGCAACGGTCAGCTCGATGCCTCGCTGTAGGGTTTAGGCTTTGGGGTTTGGGGTTTAGGGTTTGGGGTTTAGGGTTTAGGGTTTAGGAGAACAGTTTCACAAGTTTTTGCTTGTAGGCTGCCCTGTGGATTGCAAGTGGGTGCCTGGTCCTTAGAGAGACAAGGGCAACGCAGAGATGCGCTCATCGCTCGGAAGCTTGGTAGTCGGATTTTCTCAATTTCCAGTGAGGCCCTGGAGTGACTGGCCCCACTCTCAGCCGTTTTTATGACATGCCAAGTCATATTTCATCTAGTTTTAGATGGGCTTTGCCTTCCTGAACCTTTCCTCACCTTCTCTTTTCTGTGCTTTTCTCGTCTCTCTCTTCCTTTCTTTCCGCTGTGAACTTCTCAAACCCTAAACCCTAAACCCTAAGCAACTCCTTCGCTTTGAAAAGGGTTTATGGTCGAGGGCTCTGTGCTGTGCTCCACGATGCGGACTCAGCGGCCTGCCGCTCGTTGCGCGCCTCTCTTGCCATATGGAGGATCACGATCTTAGGGGGGGTACCTTTTTTGGGGCCCTTATGGTAAGGTGATCCTATTATTTTTGGGGTTTATATTTGGGGCCCCTTATTTTTTGTAAACCCCCATATGACACCCCCCCCCCCCCAACCCCGCCCCACCCAAAACACGCAACGCGCTAGCGGGGGTATCAAAAAGCCCCACTGGAGCTTGGGTAGAACATGTTCCGCGCGTGCCTTAAGGAGGCTTTTGGATGTTCAAGCAGATCAAAGTCAACCAGATCTTTGGGTGTTGTCCATTCTTCCCATCTGGTCTCCTTCTCTTGTCTGTCCATTTTGGCGCTCTCCCTCTCTCTCTCTCTCTTTCTCTCGCTTTCTCTCTCTCCTCTCTCTCCTCCCTCTCGCTCTCTCCCTCTCTCTTTCGCGTTGTTTCGTCCTTTTTTTGTTATCTTATCTCTTTTTTTTTTTCTCTCTCTCTCTCTCTCTCTTTCTACGGGCTGGCTGGCCGGCGGCGGGCCCCCACGTTTCAGGGCCAGCTGCTCCGCTTCCTGCGGCGGCGGGACAAGGAGGGCACCAGCGGACTGCCAAAGCGCCTCCTTGCCCTGCTCTTTTTTTTGGGGGGCCTTTTTTTCCAGGAGGCAGACAAGAGTCGTGGAGGTTGCGCCGCAATGGGGTGCCTTGCCACGCAGCTGGTGTGTCAGGTTTCGGGCAGTGCGGTTTATGTGCGCTCAGATGTCCTGAGTCGTGCCGCCCGCAAGGTGGCGTGGAGTGTGAGGCTGACCACGACGGCCCCATTACCCAGAAGACGGTGCCGCTCCGAAACCCTGTGCTTCTAAGTCCCTCCAAGTCTTGCTGTTTGGCAGGAGAGCTGCAATGAGCAGCCCTGTCCCGTGGATTGCCAGTGGTCAAGCAGCATCCCCACATGTATCAGCTGGCTTCAGCAGACTTGAGACAAATCTGAGTTTGGTGTTTGAGGCTGGAGCAAGTTTTCGCTTTGCTCCAAGACTTGTGAAGCTGGCACCATGTCACGCGCTCGCACAAAGACGCCGCTGGAGGCCGGAGAATCTACAGAAGATTGCAGCCCAACCTTACGCAACAGAAACAGGGGGCAACATGAAGTTGGACAAGATGCACGATGTTGAAGAAGAGTCAGGAAGGGCAGCAAGGAAAGAGAAAGATAAGAGGAAGGTTCCCTTTGTTTGATTTGGCAAACGGAGGAAATCTCAAGATGTTGTTGTCGTTGCTTCAGTGATCGAACCCTAAACCCTAAGCCCCATAGTGGGTTATTATGCCCTATAATCCCCCTCTAAAGGGGCCTTTTAAGGGGTTACAGGGTATAATCGCCTAAACTCCTCCTGTTGCCTCCGTTCCTTTCCACTTTTGCTTTCCGCAGTCCAACGGCGGCAAGCCCTGCACGGGCGACTCGGAGGAGTCCAACTTCTGCAACACGCAGGGCTGCCGGCTCCTCACAGGAGTGTGTGTGTGTGTGTGTGTGCCTGTGTCTGCCTGCCTGCCTGCCTGCCTCTGCCTGCCTCTGCCTGCCTGCCTGCCTGCCTGCCTGTGTGTGTGTGTGTGTGTGTGTGTGTCTCTGTGTGTGTGTGTGTGTGATGCATGTCTGTATGCCCACTTTACTTGACATCTGAGGCCCTCGAGACTGTCAGTGGAGCGAGTGGACCCCGTGGCCTCTCCCTCAAGCTACGAAGCACTCACCAACTTAGTGTTTCTTTCGGAGGCCCCTAAAGGAGCCTCACAAGCGCCTCTTCTTTTTTGTGGATCTGAGGACCCCGTGCTCCAAACTGTGTGGCGGTGGCAAGATCAAGCGATTCCGCGACGTCGCCATCCCCAGGACACCCATTGAGACCCTAAAAAAGGAGGCCCTTTTTTTGGAGGTTCATGGGTACTGATAACCCCAGGTATATGTCCACTTATAACCTACTTAGGAGACTTAGGGGGGCTTATAGGTACAGTTATAATTGGGGTTATAAGTACCCATGAACCTCCAGAGTAGGCAAATGCACTTCACCCCTGGCACAGAGAGAGCACTGATCAGCAGAGTGCGAAGCAGAGGAACAACGGTGGAGAGTGTCTTGGATCGCAAGAGGCAGTTGGGGCAAACGGTGACGGTTGGTGATTTGCATCTCTGCTGCCTTGAGCTGTATAAGGCCCTGCGTTGGCCCTGGCCCAAGAGCAATGGTGAATGCAGTGGAACTGTATTCAAGCACGGAGGTCGTCATCATCTAGCCAATCCAACCAAGGGCAGGGGGAGGAGGAAGCCGACTGCAACGTGATGGAGTGCCCTAAGCTCGGCGGAGACAACGATCCACCGAGAAGTCCGTAAGAGCAGAATGCTGCAGTTTGATGGTTGACGGTCCTCTTTGATGCTTGATGTTTTGCTTGATGCTCTCTTCCGAAAAGCGGTACCCTCGCAATAAGGACCATGTCGACAGGACCATGTTATTTGATGCTTGCAATCCTTTTGTCAGTTTTACTGTTAAACTTCTCGCCCGTCATCGGGAATATGTGAAGAGACAATATGCACATGCAGCTTTGGACATGTCTTGTTGCTTCACGCCTGCACGCGGCCATAGTGAGCTTTTTGACTGAGATACGGACCGGGGTGTCAACCGAGACACCGTCCACAACACCGGACGTTGGATTGAGAGTTCGCCTGGGACACCAGCGCTCCGCACCTGAAGAGAAGATCGAGACACCCGCAGGGCATGAAGAGCCCCAATGAACATTGATGATGACGATGGTGATGATGATGGTGATGGTGATGGTGGTAGTGACGATGCTCATGATCCTCTTTCGCTCTTCACAAATGATCACTTCTCTAAATTGCTTCTTTAAATTATGGTCCCTTTAAAGGTTACTATCATGAGGCGGCCTCTCCCAACTATGGGGCCATAAGTTTGACTTGTCAGGTCCGGTGGCTTGCGAGTGGGACGAGTGGTCCGCCGGCAGCTCAGCAACTCCTCGGAGGGGGAGTCGGGATGAACCCAAAACTCCCCAGCCCTAAACAGTTCGCCTGAACATTCCTATGGCCCTGAACCCTAAACATTGGGATGTTCCCCTTATACTAACAGTCCTCAATCGGGAACATTTTAGGGGGTACTAGAGTCTCTATTAAGGATTGAGGGGGAACATCCCAACCTAAACATCCCTAAGCCCCCCCAAAACGGCACCCAATAGAAACCCCCTAAAACTGCACCCGAACTGACAGGACTGGACCGCCTGCCCGGTGAGCTGCGACGGCGGCGTCCGCACGAAGACCCGGAACAAGCGGCGCTTTGGCCTGCAGATGTGGAAAAGGGCTTAGGGTTTAGGGTTGAGGGTTTAGGGTTTAGGGTTGAGGAAACAACCCTTCAAAGCCACTAACAACTGAAATGAAACCCCCCAAGTGAAACCCAGACTTCAAACCCTAGTGAAGCCCTCCCTAAATTCAAAACCTATCATGAAGCCCCTATGAAACCCGAATGAAGCCCTAGCGAAGCCCCAAACCCAAGACCCGAATCAAACCCGAATGCGACCCGAATGAAACCCCAAGCTTCAACCCCTACATGCCTCTCCGCCGAGGCAGCAGGAGCACAGCGGCGGAGTCCCCTGTGTTCGGGCACCCGGCGCAGTTGTCGCACAAAGACGGTTGGACATGCATGTTTAGCCCGCCATTCTTCGGGGGCTTAGGGATGAGGGGTACCTGCTTTTTTTTGGTGGTGTTCCTTAAGAAGGGGCTCTATTCGTTTGGGTCGATAACCTGTTTTTTTTGGTGTTCCTTAAGAAAGGGGGCTCTATTCGTTTTGGGGGGTCTAAAAGTCGTGTGCGTGTCCGACTTGGCGGAAGTTTTCCCCCACGTGGCGGAAACGGCGGAGAAGGAAACAAGCGCTGCTGAGTTTCCTGCATGACTGGTTAGGAAGCCACTGAGTTGCTGCGTTTAGGGTTTAGGGTTTAGGGTTTAGGGTAGGGTTTAGGGTTTAGGGTTTAGGGGCTGAGTTGTCCAAGGTGGGTAACAACACGGAGAGGGCCTTCTGCAACTCCGACCCCTGTCCCGTGGACTGCAGCTTCAGCTTGCCACGAGCTCAGACACGAGGGGGATTTTGGAGGGACCCCTAGATCTAAGGGTCCCTAAACCCTAAACCCTAAACCCTAAACCCTAAACCCTAAACCCTAAACCCTGAACCCTGAACCCTGAACCCTTATATAGTCCCTATATTCTTAAGTAGCCCCTAGCAACCATTCTGAGGGACCCCCTAGAAGGCACCCTTCATCTCATTCCCCTGTAGAACCCCTATCTATACCTTATGTAGTCCCTATATTCCTAAGTAGCTATTCCCCTATATAACCCCTATATTTATACCTTATATAGTTCCTATATTCCTAAGTAGCCCCTAGAAGGGACCCTTAATCTTATTCCGCCTATAAACCTTATATAGTCCCTATATTCCTAAGTAGCCCCTAGAAGGGACCCTTAATCTTATTCCCCCTGTATATACCTTATATAGTTCCTAAGTAGCCCCTAAACACCCCTAAATGACCTCTAAGGTCCCTTATAAGGGTTCCTCCTTGAGTCCCTTGACTCAGACAAGAGGGGGCAAGCTGTTAGGGAAGAGGCCCGTTTATCCCCTCCCACTAACATAAAACCTTCCCCGCTTTCCCCCTTAATAGTAAATACTCCCCATGCACTGTGAGATCGGTATATTGGGAGTATTTAATTTTAACGCTACGCGACCCGCCTCGGCCCGGCCCAGCGCATCCGCGTGAGCATGGTGATTCCGCAGCGCCCAAGTCGCTGGACCCCAAGCAATAAGGGTTGGGTTTAGGGTTTAGGGTTCCGGGTTTATGGTTTATGGTTTATGGTTTAGTTTAGGATTGAGGGCTTAGGGCTCAAGGTTCACGCTTTGGAGTTTAGGGTTTTTTTGGGAGTATGGTTCAAGACGGTTCGGCTTGGATTGATCGTAGGGTTGAGCCAGGCCCCTCAGAGGCGTAGGGGGGGTGGGGAAGGGGGGTGGTTGAGTGGGTTGGGGGCCCACCCCCCCACCCCCCACCCCCCCCACCCCGCCCCACCCCCCCCACCCCCCCCCGCACCCCACCCGGATACTGGGAAGGGGGGGCAGAAGAAAAAGGGGATGGGCGCCTGCTGGGAGGGGCTTCAACTGCCTCTGGTCCTGGCGAACCGTCCGCTTGCGGACCCCGGTTTTCCTAACAGGGTACCCATTTGAGGCAAAAAAAGGGGTCCGAAAAGTGGCTTTGGGGGTGCCTGTTCTGACAACCTTTACACCTCCGGCCCGAGGCCTCGGCGGATATTAGGGGTTGGGGGGTTATTTTAGGGGGAAAGGATGAAGGGAGACGCATCTTGGGTTCATGGACTCTTTAACGGTTCGTTTTGGAAGGTTTGTTTTGGTTTTATGTAGGATTCAGTGTGTTCGGGTTCATGAGACTTGCAAACCCCGCACTCTAAACCCTAAACCCTAAACCCTAAACCCTAAACCCTGAACCCTGAACCCTAAACCCTAAACCCTAAACCCTAAAACCTAAACCCTAAACCCTAAACCCTAAGCCCTAAACTTGAGCGGCACGAAGGTGGGAGGATTGGGGCGACTGCTCCACGAGCTGCGGCTTGGGCCAGCGCTTCCGCACCCGCGCCGGGCTGCCCAACGCTTCCTTGCTTTAGGGTTTAGGGTTTAGGGTTTAGGGTTTAGGGTTTAGGGTTTAGGGTTTAGGGTTTAGGGTTTAGGTTAGGGCTAAACCCCCCTAAACCCCCTAAACCCCCTAAACCCAAAAACCTAGTTGAATCCAAGAGGCGCCACCATCCGGGCGCACGTTGAGGACTTGCCTTCAGAATTCCGGATTCTAGGGTTTAGGGTTTAGGGTTTACGGTTTAGGGTTTCGGGTTTAGGGTTTAGGGTTTCGGGTGTAGGGTTTAGGGTTACAGGGCTTTCGTCGCCTAGAAATCCCAAGAAGCCCTCGACAAAGTGCAAGAAACCCTAGAATCCCCAACCCCCCCCCAAAAAACCTAAACCTACAGTACGTGCTTTTGGGTGCTTTTGGTGTCAGGTGAAGTCTGCCGAGCTGTACGGCGGCAGGCCCTGCAGACCCAGCCCTTCAGTTTCCCCAGAATGGGTATGGGGGTTTACGATATTGGGGGTACCTTTCATTGGGATCCTTATTCTTAGGGGATCCAACTATTTTGAGGTTTTTGGGGGGTCCCCTACTTTCGTAAACCCCCACCATATAGCTAATAAATGCCGTGTTCGGGGCGCCTGCCCAATACTGTCATCACACAATAAGAATACAATACCAGATGGGGGTTTACGAAAACAGGGGACACCTGAAATAGAACCCCAAATAGTAGCAATCCCTTGGAATACGGACCCCAATAAGGTACCCTTACTTCGGAAACCACCAAAATATTGCCATTGCTGGGAGTTGAGCGCGTTTGTTCCAAAGCTTTTCGCAGCAGCGAGGATTCTTTGCTGTGCAATGCAAAGGCCCTGCGAAGAAGCCATGATTGAGACGGGGGAGTGTGGAACAGCCAACGAGACACCTGGATGTGCGGGCCCTTAAACAAGGGGTTTAGGGTTTCGGGATTAGGGTTTAGGGGTTTAGGGTTTAGGGTTTAGGGCGGCCGCCCTCAAAGGAAGGAGCTATTGAACGGTCGCTCAGGTCCACTTCTCACGACCCCCTCAACGACCAAAGCCCTGCCAGAGAAGGCCGGGTAACATGCTGCCTAAACCCTAAACCCTGATAAACCCTAAACCCTAAACCCTAAATCCGAAACCCTAAACCCTAAACCCTGAACCCTGAACCCTAAACCCCAAGCCCTAAACCCGAAACCCTGAACCCTGAACCCTAAACCCCAAGCCCTAAACCCGAAACCCTAAACCCTGAACCCTGAAGTCCTTAGTCGGGAATTCGGGAAATCCGGCCCTTTGTTTACACCCTGTTTACCTGGACAAGATACCAAAGTCCATAAGTGAGCCCTCTAAACCCTATAAACCTTAAACGCCATCCTAAGCCCAAAAGCCTGAACCCTAAACCCTAAACCCTAAACCCTAAACCCTAAACCCTAAACCCTAAACCCTAAACCCTAAACCCTAAACAGCCCTAACCTAAACCCTAAACAATAAACCCTAAACCCTAAACCCTAAACCCTAAACCCTAAACCCTAAACCCTAAACCCTAAACCCTAAACCCTAAACCCTAAACCCTAAACCCTAAACCCTAAACCCTAAACCCTAAACCCTAAACCCTAAACCCTAAACCCAACCAAATTCGCCGCCTCTCGGGCCAAGGAGTGGGGCTCCAGCTCAGGGACCCAGCTTTTGCGAGGGTTGTTGGGGGCTTCGACTCAGTTACACCCCCCCCCCCCCCCCCCCAGGGTTTAGGGTTTAGGGTTTAGGGTTTAGGGTTCAGGGTTTAGGGTTTAGGGGTTTAGGGTTTAGGGGTTTAGGGGTTTAGGGCTTAGGGTTTAGGGTTTAGGAGGGTTTAGGGTACATGTTACCACATTTCTTCAGGTACTTAAAGTTACCATCAGGACGCCACTTGTCATGATGAACAAGAATTCTTCTTGATATGACTCGTTAGTTTAGGTTCCTGAACAGCTCTCCAGTGCCGCTTGCGGGGGCTGAGGTGCCACTGGCGGGCCTTACAACCCGACGGCGCATGGTCAGCAGCATGACGGGTTCTGGGAACTTGCCTCTCCGTGATCGTTTGTGAACCTGTGCAGGGGCTTAGGGTTTGATATCAAATCAGCTTGGAGGGACTGGCGACCAACAGCATTGTCTTCAACGGATATCATCGAAAAGTTTTGCAAAGACTCCGGCGAGTCCTAGCCGAGCCAGAAATCACTGTTTTGGTCTACAGTTTACTTTCTCTCCAAGTGGCAACCAGCCCAACGGGAGAAGCAACTTTGTGAGATTAGGGTTTAGGGTTTTAGGGCTTTGAGAGCCGGGGCAGCATCAGACGCATTGCGTTGCGAAGAGGGTTGAAGCAGCATGGATGGAAACATCCACAGTTGCAGAAAAGAAAGGGTCGACACAGGAGCCCAAACAACTACCGCTAGGCATAGATTGTAGTCCTTATATCCTCTTAGTTACAATTCAAGTACGCCTCCCAAGATAATTATCCAGTTCACTCTTGCCAAGCCGATGAGCACACAGTCGAACGGCCCTGAGGCCATCAAAACGTTGTGCTCTTTGCGGAATGCCTCTGTTTGGGTTTAGGGTTTAGGGTTTATGTTTCGGGTTTAGGGTTCAGGGTTCAGGGTTTGGGCTCTCTTAGTCGTACTCCTCCTACTCTCTAACGACAATTACCGCCATCCTAGTTGTTGTGATTAGCTGCCTTGTTGCCGGCCAGTGACGGCATGGCAATCGGGCTCCGAATTTGGGATCTTCCCCTGATACTAACAGTCCTTAATAGGAATATAATAGGGGTTACTAGAACCCCTATTGAGGACTGTTAGTATAAGGGGGACATCCCCATTCCTAATCCGAAAGTACGCCTGAGCAAAGCAGCAAAAGCGGCAAGAGCCATCTTGTCAACCACTTCACAGTTGACGTAGCACCTTCGTTTCTTCCGGCCACTTCTTCACCCCCTCTTCAGTCATATACATATACACATATGAACTCTATGGCTTATTTCTAAACATTACTTTCGTTATAGCAAAGATGAGAATGTAAAAATGACTGCGGATTGCGGCCAAAGAGCTCATGATGACATGAGGCGAGTTGTGATCATCTAGTGTTTCGGGTGAGGAGATCCCGCACGCAGATGATCTGACCAAGAACTTCAGCATCGTGAAGGCAGGGCCATGCACGAGAAGAGCCCTGAACCTTTAAACCCCAGGCCCAAGGCAATGCAGAACATATCGCTTGCACGGAAGTTATATATTCTATATATATATATATATATACATTATGTATATATGCCGTCCGCTCGGGTGTGCTTGGAGCTTGCAGGACCCACGGGGAATTCCCAGCACCACGGCGACGACCACCACCACAAGCAGAGCGCTCAGAGGAAAGTGCTCTTATAGAAGACCATCCGCGCCGTTCGTTCGGATGCTTCGCTGTGTGGCTTCCTGCCCCAGAGGGTCCATCTGCAGTACTTCTTCTGGAATTCGGGTACCCCCAAAACCCTGTTTCGTATGTTTTTTTGGGTACCTGACTCCATAGTCGTACTGCAAATGGACCCTCCAGAGGGCCCTGTCTCCAGGCACGCCTCCGACGGTGCCTTGTAGCAAGGAGGAGATTTCGGCGGCCCTGCGCAAGTACGATGGCTGGCAGCTCAGCTGCTTGCACGCATGCCCTTCGGTCCCAGCTTTCACGTCTTTTTGGAGCTGACTTGCCAGATTCTGCCGAGAAAACGCTGGACGAGGCCCCTAAACCCCGAAGCCCTAAACCTGAAACTTCCAGCTTTGACTCAGTCGTGCAGTCTCGGCAGGTGATTGAAGATCTTACAGGCCATGTGCCCACAAAAGAAGTCGACGCGCAGGCACCAACTACTCCTTGGATGTTGCTCAGATGTGCCCAAAACAAGCCTCAGATTTCTCGATTTATCCGAATGCCGTTGTGCCACTTCGCCGTGAAAGCTCAACAGTCTCAGTGGTCCTTCTTAGCATGGAATGTACAGGTATCCTAACTCCCCACTCAGAACTTGTGAGAGGGGTGCTTCTGGCACAGGCAAAGGGGCGTCGTCCGAAACAAGCTTGTTAGTTCAAAGTTTGAGTATGACGAATGCCCTACACAGATTTTGAGGTACGTTGCGAAATCCGAGGTTTACATTTCTTGTTGCCTCGTTTTGGTTGTCCCGCAAGACGTGCGAGAAAGCGCCTGGCGAAAGATCTGGCGCAAGGTCTTCAAGTTCAGGTTTGTCACTGACAAGACAACTGACTCAGCCTCTCATGACTGGTTCTTGCAGGGGAAAGGTAGCTTTAGGGTTTGGGGTTTAGGGTTCAGGGTTTAGGGTTTAGGGTTTAGGGTTCTTTAGATGTCCCTATGCTGGGACTTACTTGTTTTGCGTACTTAGCTCCTTTCTTTGAACCAGTGAGAGATGCGTTCTGCTCCGGTCCCCAAACTCTTTCCGCTCTTCTGAACACCTTCGCTCTGATAAGCTTACTCTTAGCGCTTAGGCCGCTTAGACCTTCGTAACAGTGCATTTTTTCCGCGACGTCATTGAATCAAGCTTTTCTGCAAAGCCGAGTCGTCAACGAGGCAGATGGCATCTTTCTGTGCGGGAGAAAGACCACGAACACTCCATGATCCTTCAGCTTCAACCCGTGCCCTACCCTGAAAACATGAGGATGGTTCTGTTTAGGGAAAGGGCAAACAAGTCCAAACACCTCCAAGGCGTGCGGGACATGGCTTAAACTGGCAAAACTGGTCAAACCTCACGGCGTTCAAGGAAGAAACCGGAATACACTTCCGAGGCTCTAACGACCTACTTCCTACACCACTTCGCAAGCTTTCTTTTTGGGAGAGTCGCCTCTTATCTACGTCAGTAGCACAGTAGGCATGTCTGATCGACCTGTGTGTCGTCTGTCAAGGTGAGACGTCCCAGAAAGACAACAAGGAGACAAACACAAGCACAAGCGAAGCAACACCACTTCGCAAGCCATTGCTCTGGGAAAAGCTTGAAAGACGCTGGCAACCCAAGACCCACATGGAACCTTTTGGTTTCTGACTGCTTCTGTCATCATAATTCGAAAAGTAGAGAAGTGAAGAATGAGAGTAGAGAATTTTTCGAAATTCCACCCCTCGTTTCTTGTTTTTGTTTCTTGATGGCATGAAAGTGCAAGAAGATTCCTTCAAAGCCCTTGAGTCGAGCTACGCAATCATGTTTAGGGAAGCCACCCTGAACCCTGAACCCTGAGCCCTAAACCCTAAACCCTAAACCCTAAACCCTAAACCCTAAACCCTAAACCCTAAACCCTAAACCCTAAACCCTAAACCCTAAACCCTAAACCCTAAACCCTAAACCCTAAACCCTAAACCCTTTTCAAAAGGGAGCGTGGCAGAGACCCTCCTTCAGGGTCTCCGTTTGCAAGGCGGCGAAGGCGAAGGCGGCGAAGGAGCGGATCGAGAACGCCACAAAGACATCCACCGACGCTCTTGGAGCGCAGAAGGTGCAAGTGATTTATATTGAGCTATACTAGTTCTACTAGCTATGTTAGTACTGTTAACAGCAGTTTTTGGTGATTTTTGATATTGCTTCTGTTTGTATGTTGATTGAACTTGGAATGAGTACTACGATTCTTCATTGTAACATGCTTCTCTTTTCGAGTAACGTTAATTCTGCTTCTGGTTGTTTTTTTGATTAAACATTTAATTTAAAATTCATTGTAATATGCTTCTCTTTTTGAGTAAAATTAAGAAGGTGCAGAAGGAAGCACTGCGGGCCATGGCCGAGAGTCCCGAGAAAGCAGAAGCGTTCGAGGCCAGGGGGAGCATGTCGAAGCTGCTGCTGCAACATGTTGCGGTTTTAGGGTTTAGGGTTTAGGGTTTAAGGTTTAGGGTTTAGGGTTTAGGGTTTAGGGTTTGCGGGCTTAGGGGTTTAGGGTTTAGGGTTTAGGGCTTGTTCATCGCAGAGGCTGTTCTGAACGCCTCCCTCTCACCGGAGCTCACGACTCTCTCCGAGATGCTGGACGTGCTGAAAGCGCTGCCTCAAAACCCTGCCATCGACATGCTCATTGCGAATGCGTGGAGCCAAGTACTGCCCCTTCCAATTCGAACTCTCTGCATCGCCTGAAGAGTGCCGTGCCCCCTGTGTTCAGATTACGGCGCAGCTGGCCAGCTGGGACAGAACGAACATGACGGCGGGGGCCCCAAGAGAGCAAGAGATGGAGAAAGAGAGACGGAGACGGAGACGGAGAGGCAGAGAGAGGGAGAGGGAAGAGGGGGAGAGAGAGAGAGAGAGAGCGAGCGAGCGAGAGTGAGAGAGAGAGAGAGAGTGAGAAAAAGAGAGTAGAGGACCATTGCTTTCTTGCCTTGCGCCTGCAGAGAGCCGCAAATCAATGGGGGGCGGGTTCGCGGCTCGCTCACCCCTGGGGCTCATCGAAGGGCAGGGACTGCTGGGGCCGGAAAACCCACGGAAGGAGTCCAAGGAGTACAAGGAGTCCTATATAGTCCTATGGGCATCCCTGAATCCCTGTGCCGCATTGCGTGATGGCACCTCGCTGCTCCGGGTCCTTTAGGTGGCGGCTCTAGCGGCTCTAAGGCTTTAAGCTGTTCATTTAAAGCTGGAGCTGCGACCCCCCCCCCCCTGTGCTTGTTGCCACGAAAGCCACTAGAGTCTTTGCTGCGGATGCCTTTGGGGACGTCCTCAACGGCTTGCAAAGATTGCGAACAAGACGCGCGGCTCGTGAAAAGCCCCGGCTTTCCCAGGCGGAGCAGATCAAATCTTCATCGCCGCAGCAGCTCGATGCTTACCTGGTGGAGCGGGCGAAGCAGCTCATCGATGAGGCCACCAAGGCCCAGGGCGCCATGAGCTCGGGGGGCAAAGAGTGTTGAGTCTTTTGGGATGCTTGCTGCCCCACAGATTTTGCCCTTTTTTGTGGAGGGATCCGGCCAGTCTTCCAGCGAGAAGCTGGAATTGATGAGGCGCCGCCCAGCCACCCAGCGAGCTCTCTCGAGTGTTCAGGCGACTGCCCATGAGCCCCTATGAGCCCTTGGCGGCAGGAACCTCTCCGCTGCGGCCGCCGCAGCGCCCATGACGGCCCGTGCCTTAAAAAGTGTAAGCATGAGTCATCAGAAAATAGGAAAAATTGGGGTTCGTATTGCTAACATGAAGCTTAAAAATTGAGCATTCCTCTGCCTCTTCTGACCTGAGGAGGCATCCAAGGACTTTACCGCCCGCCACCCGGGAGAGAGCGAAGAGAGACCGAAGGGAGCCAAGAAGGGAGCGGAGTGAATAGCCCTAAACCCTAGACCCTAAACCCTAAACCTAAACCCTAAACCCTAAACCCTAAACCCTATAGGCCCGAAATCGCTGCTATGTGTTTTTTTTGTGCTCAGGTGCCCTTCTTCCAGGAGCCCTGGGGAGAGACAGGAAGAGCAGACGGGAGCAGACATGAGCAGAAGAGCTGTCCAGGGAAAGAAGGAAGAGCGCAAAGATTGGAGCGACAGGAAGGATGAAAATCATGAAATAGCCTACATCCCTAAACCCTAAACCCTAAATCCTAAACACTTAACCCTTAACCCTAAACCCTAAACCCTAATAAGTTCCAGGACGGAAAGAAAGTCTTGGCTGAAGTGGGAGGTTCGGCTTTTGAAACGCGCCGGAGGGTCTCCCGCAGGTTCGCCCTGGACTCTGAGCCTCTGACCAGGCGATCTGGCGCTGGATGTGGAAGATGCCGACCGCTTCGTGTCGAACGCATTGGTGAAGACAGCCATGAAGAAGGCGGCACATGACGCGAGGATTGCATGAAAGAATAGGCGTCTCTGATGGCCATAGCAAGATGGCTTACACTAGCAGTCCTTAATAGGGACTCTAGTAACCCCCCATCAAAAATCCCTTCATGTAGTCACAAGAATCACATACAAGCAGAGGGCAGACCAACGCCATCCACAGCAGGCTCTGGCGGCGCTGGCGAAATGCGCCCCATCTTTGGTCAAGGCCCGGGAGGAGGGAGTCGGGACCCGGAAGGGCCCAAAGGAGAAGGGCTTATGGGGCCCAGAGTTCGGGATTTAGTCGGGTTTAGTAGGGTTTAGTAGGGTTTAGTAGGGCTTAGTAGGGTTTAGAAGGGTTTAGAATAGGGTTTAAATAGGGTTTAGGGTTTGGGGTTTAGGGTTTGGGGTTCAGGGTTCAGGGTTCAGGGTTTAGGGTTTCGGGGAGGAGGGGGAAAGCGGGAGGATGGTGCTGCGTGTGAGGTGGACCTGACGATCCCCAAGGCGATCCTCTTGGCCGTCTGGCGGAGGAAGGCTTCCGGGAACGTGAACGTGGCCTACCTCATCGAGGCTCCCGGGTTTAGGGTTTAGGGTTTAGGGTTTAGGGTTTAGGGGCCCGAACGTAGATGCTCACGTGCACGTGGCACATCATGGAGGGAAGATCGGTTCCCTTCATACATCCCAACTTGAAGGGTTCCATCAAAGGGGAACATTCAGGTGCCTACTTCCCGTGGCGCATGGCGAGTGTGCGGTGTGTAGAGAATGTGTGGAGGTGGTGCAGGGCTCGGCAACAGCATCCAGCCCCGCTCCCATCTGCTCAGCTCCTGCTCCCTTCATTTGGGGGTTTACGAGAATGGGGAAAACCCCCACTTTAGACCCCCAAGTAGTCGAGTCCCCTTAAGACGAGGGCCCCAACAAGGTACCCCTAACGTCGTAAACCTCGGGCCACCACCGAGGCGTTGCAGAGACCATTTCCAAGCAAGACATCAACACCGTCACTGGCCAGGCCAACTTGTTAGGGCTTGCTAGGGTTTAGGGTTTCGGGATTAGGGTTTGGGGTTTAGGGTTTAGGATGTTTGCTTTTTGCTTGTTGCTCTGCTCTTTTGACGCACACCCCCGTCGCTGCTTTCCATGCCAGATCCGTGACCAGCTGGAACTCGTCGGCCACCATCTCAGCAAAAGACCCTAAACCCTAAACCCTAAACCCTAAACCCTAAACCCTAAACCCTAAACCCTAAACCCTAAACCCTAAACCCCAAACCCCAAAGCCCCAAACCCTAAACCCCAAACCCTAAACCCTTAACCCTAAACCCTAAACCCTAAACCCCTAGAAAGCGACAGCTTCTTCGCCCGGTGGAGCGCGGCGCACGCGAGCGCTTGTTGAGGCGCCGAGTTCACCCTGCGGGCCACGAGCTTGAGCGTCACCATCCTGCCGGGCACCGCAGAGGGTTTAGGGCTTAGGGTTTAGGGTTTAGGGTTTGGGGTTTAGGGTTTAGGGATTAGGGTTTAGGGTTTAGGGTTCCGCAGACGAATTCCGGAGTGTTAGGGTGCTTGGGGGTCTTGGGGGGGCTCTAGGAGTCTTTTTGGTTTGGTTTTTTTGGGGGGTTGGGTTTCAGAGAATTACGCTTCCCCCTTCGGAAGAAAGTACAAACGTCGTAGAATCTCTCGCAAAGGAACCCTTCGCAAAGGACCACCCCAATCAAGGCGACCCATGAACTTTGGAACGGGATCTCGAGGCCCGTCGGCGACATCGAGGGTGCGGAGCTCAGCACTTGTCACCTTTCACTTAGACTTGCCCCGCCTGCTGCTCTATCTTCGGGCAGGCACCCAGGCCGCCATGGAGAAGGTCGCAGGGGAGTCCTTGTCCCCGAGCTACCTGCTGCTTCTAGCGCAACTTGTGTCCAGCGCTGTGCTTCGTAGGTGGCGACCGCAGTTGAAGTGCAGCGCCACAATGCCTCGGTCCAGGTGGGCACGTGCGGGGGGGGGGGGGGGGGAGGGGGGCAAGAGCCGCATGTGGCCAGTCTCATCGTTCTGGTCTTTGGTGGGGATTCCTAATATTCATACATCCATTCGGAGCCCCATATCTAGGGATCACCCCTTCTTCCACCTCAAAAAAAGGACACTTATACCAGTTTTGAGAACTCTGCACAATACTAGCCCCCCCCCCCCCCCCCCCCCCCCCCCGATCCGTAGCCCACGACTCAGCCGAGGACGCTGCAGTGGAGCCCGTGGCCGATGGCAAGGTTCCAGCAGCTCCAGGCCAGCCCTTCGGGGGCCTTCGGCCTCCCTCTTTTGTGCCCTTCCATCTTCCCCAAAAACCACCCCTTGTAAGCCCTACAGTCTCAGCCCCACAAACCCTACCAAACCGAAACCCCTGCGGGCCCCACCGCGCTGCAAAGAGAGCCCTCAGATGATTCAGTCCCACCTTCGCACAGATGCTCCGGTGGTCGTGGAGACGGCGCAGCAGGCGGCACAAGCGACAGCGCATCCCTCTCAGATGCTCCCGGCTTTATCACAGCTGCATTCGAGTCAGTCCTCTTTCCCGGGTCTTAAACTTGGGGTTTTAGGGCTTAAAGGGGAGCCTTACATGTTAGGATCGAGGGTGCCCAACAGGGAGCATCATCTTAGAGAGTGCAGGGATGTGCGGGGTTTAGGGTTTAGGGTTTAGGGTTTAGGGTTTAGGGTTTAGGGTTTACCCAATTTTGAGCTCCTGCGGTTCTCCTGAGGAGCATGGCCGCCGCCGAGGCTGAGGTCCTCCTTGTGATTTCTGCTCATGGCTGCACTAATGAGCTCCTCACTGGGTTTAGGGCTTATAGGGTTTGGGGGACTTAGAGGGGTTATAAGGTTTATAGGGTTTAGGGTTTAGGGCTTAGGGTTTAGGGTTTATAGGGTTTAGGGATTAGGGTTTAGGGCTTTTGTTGTTCCACTCAATATGGCGCTTCAGAATTCAATGATGTTTTGGCTTCATGGTGTGCATGGCGCCTGTCCAGTCCAACGACAACGACGACGAGTCCGACCTGCCGAAAGGGAGGAGTTTCTTTGTTTGCGCAAGCTGCCGGTGACTGAGCGCTCATTCCGTACTGCAATATGCGAGGCTGTACTTTAAAAAAGCGTGTTAACTTCATATAAATACTGTTCGTCCACGTTGCTCGCGCCAAGGGCCCCTGCTCACCCTCATGTTGCTGGGTTGGCTGAGCTGAGACGCTGAGACGTTTGGATCTCTCACTCAGATGATCTCAGATGTTTCACTTTTAGCTTCGACTGGGTGACGCGGCCCGTGCCACCTCCGCACAAGAACCCAGGGCGCCCGAGATGCGGTGGAAGGCTCAGAGGGAAGAAATTGCGCCACACATTTCGCCGGGGCAGGCCCCAAAGGAACGCCCAGCATTGCACACGGGATCCATCTGCATCGCCACGTTTTTGAGCTGGGACACTTCCGCCCAGTGGCGGGACCTTTCATCGGGAGTTTCGGTAGCTACTGAAGCGAGCTGAGCGTTGGCAAGTGGACCGGCGCCTTATGGCTGTGAGCTCCAGGATCAGCAAGCTTAAAGCATTTATAGGTACTTAGTGGTCTGACGGTATATATAGACGTCATAGTATGTATGTGTATGTGTTATATAAGCATACATCATGCACATTCTAGGCAGGCCAGCAGGCGACGTGTCATCAGCGCTGCGCACGGAGCTTTGAAGTTGAAAGTTGAAAGTGCAAAGAGTCCTAAAGTTCAAAGCAGATTGCCTTCCGTGGCAGCCAAAAAAACCCCAAACCTTAAACCCTAAACCCTATAAACCCTAAACCCTAAACCCTACTGCAGTCTGTACTGCTTGGATCCGATGGATGGGCCAGCAGCCTCCGACCAGGGCTCCGAACTCCCTTTCCTTGGCCGTCAGCCTGGGAGGATCCCAAAACTAGATCCCCTTAAGGGTTCCCCAAAATGACCCCATAGCAGTACAAGGGTACTTTTTGGGGGGCTCTATTTTTTGGATCCTCCCAAGGGGTCTGGGAAGGGGGCGGTTAGCAGGAGCTGCATGAGCGTGGCTCGGGCAAGAAAATAGCTTCTGAAACGCCTCTCCTCTGTCAGGTGAGAGCACTCAGAACCTTTGATGCAAAAGCCAGACTTTTCTGGCGCGGTTCTCAGAAGCAGCGGGGCTTGTGTTCAAAGAGACAATGTGTGGGCCGTGGGACATGTGGCCGGCCCACCTCACCAGCAGCTTGAGCGATCTTCTATTGCACTTGCTGCTGCAATTGTCTGGTTTCCGAGGGTACCCTGTTTTTGCTGGCCGAAGGGAGATCTGCTCAAGGGAGTTGTTATCGCTCCGCCTCAGAAGTTCGCCTCTGTAGCCATGTCCATGAGCGTCACGGCAGTGTTCTCCTTGCTCACGCTGACTGCGCCAGCAGCGGCCCAGAAGCTTACTTTCTCGCAAGGCTGCGGCGCCTGCGGAGCCACTTGGACACTCGAAGTGGTTTGTGGTGCCACGCTGAAAGTGGAGGCAGACTGCCCGGACACAAAGTGGTGCGGCCTTGGCTTCAATGCCGAGAAGCCCAAGATGGATGGGACGGATGTCTTCACCTTCGGCTACCATCCTGGCGTGGACCTCAGCGACTGCAACAGAAGTGGCTGCGGAGGCGCCTGTGGTGGCGCCTGCGGTGCTGCTTGTGGCAGCGCTTGTGGCAGCGCTTGCGGCGGCGCTTGCGGCGGCGCTTGCGGCGGCGCTTGCGGCGGCGCATGCGGCGCATGCGGCGCTTGCGGCGGCGGTCGGCGCTTGCGAGGACAGAGCAGCCCCTTCCTGCCTCGCGTCCGCAACCTGGAGCTGAGCTTGCCCATGCCGCAGAAGCCTGGTAGCCCCAAGAGCCTGTCTAGCAAGGAGGGCATTGCGGGGGTGGCTCTGAATTCCGTGCTCTTTGTGCATGAGCATCCTGGAGAGGGCATGACATGGGTCTTGGACAATTGTGGCGGCCATGGCGACACCTTTGGCCACTACCATTACCACGCTCCTCCTCTCTGTCTCCTGCGCTCGCTGGGTGTAGCTGTGCCTTCTGGCGACTGGTGGAAGCGTGGGGGAAGGTCAGCCTGGGCGCTTGAGGGTCCGGAGGTGCAGGTCGGATGGGCTTTGGACGGTGCACCGATCATGGGCCCGTACCGTGCTGGCGCATTGGCGGATGTATCAGCGCTAGATGAGTGCCACGGTGCTTTGGACGAGGCAACAGGCGAGTACAAGTATTACATGGTCTTGGAGGCTCCCTACATGCCGCCTTGCCTTCGTGGCACGCTTGGTAACATCACGGGCTACCGCAACCAGAAAGCCGGTGAGCCTTGCAACCGCCAGAGCCTGGAAGAGGCTCTTGTTGTGAGCTCTGCGGCCCAGGGTCGCGTCCTTCATGGGAATGGCTGCCCAGGCCACGCTGTCTTTGAAGATGTCAAGACTGGGCGCCCGGTAGGCTCTGAGAAGGTCTCCTTCAGGCAGCTCAGCACCAGCTGCGGCGCCTGTGGCGCTTGCGGTGCTTGTGGTGCCTGCGGATCGTGCGGCACTTTCTTGGGAACCTGCCCAGCTGGAGGAGCTTGTGGTGCCTGTGGCGCCGCCTGTGGTGCCTGCGGTGCCTGTGGCGCCGCCTGTGGCGCCGCCTGTGGCGCCGCCTGTGGTGCTTGCGGTGCTTGTGGTGCCTGCGGTGCCTGTGGTGCCGCCTGTGGTGCTTGTGGTGCCACCTGTGGTGCTTGTGGTGCTTGTGGTGCCTGTGGTGCCTGCGGTGCCAGCTGTGGCGCTTGTGGTGCCTGCGGTGCCAGCTGTGGTGCCTATCAGTGCCTGGGGCAGATGTTCTGCGCCCGAGGCCTCACGCAGATGCACCAGGGCGTGGCGCTGAGCCTGTCGCAGTGCAACTTGAATGGCTACAACATTGAAATCGACCAGAAGCAGGACCTCACGGAGGTCAGCTACGTCTTCGAGAATGGCCGCATGAAGGCCACCGCCAAGCGAGCCTTCAACACCGGCGATGCTACAGACCTGGTACTGGCTTCCGGGACCCCGTACTACGTGATCATGGCAATTGGTGGCAACAATCCTACCATGAACGTGGGTTACCATGGGGCCTCAGCTACTCAGAACTTGGTGTGTCTCAGCACCTTGTCCCAGAAGTACGACTGCAAGGCCCCGTCAGAGTGGGGCAACGCTGCGCCTACGTTGCCCAGTGCTGACGCAGACGCAGGCGCAGCCGCTCCAAAGCAGTTGGCGCCTGCCCTCGTGGCAGCTTCGTTGCTGGTGGCGAGCTTGTCATAAGCTGTCCGCCGCATGACTGTCTTTTTCTGGCAGATCTTTCTTGAGAATTTGCATTGCAAAGTGTGGGCGCCGTGGCAGTGGTTTGGCGGGGGCTTTGTCGGTTGGTACAAGCTCCTGCCTGCGCTCCCCGAAAGGAATTGTTAGTCGAAGTGTGTCAGGGTGATCAGTATCGTTTTTTGCAACTCTTGAGCCTGCCCGGCCCTCGCATGCAACAAAAACAACAGTTTTGACGGCCACCACGGCTGCCGGCTTCTGGGTTGTTTCAAGAAAGCCCGGGGCTACCTGAAGTAGTACCAGTTCATATCAAGAGTCGGATGGGGCCATGTGCCACCACCATGGTGCGAAGAGCACTTGTGCGTCAGCTTCATGTACAGTTTCCAAAAAGCTCGGAAGAGCTGCCATCCTTCGCCAACGGCTTTGCCGGATCGCGCAAGCCACATCGGCAGGATCAAAGGAGGAGATGAACGAGGCATCAGAGCCATGAGAGTGTTAGGATACTGCATTATGATTGCCAGTATTTTCATTCTGTATCTGTTCCCTGTGGGTTTCATGACGCTTCTGGGATCCCACAAGGGGGACCTCATTGCGGATAGGTTGCTTGTGTTTCGAAGGCCGGGCCAGTTTCCGTATCATCTTTGTGTGATTTCCGAAAACCCAAAACCCTAAGCCCTAAACCCCACAGGCGTAGCTGCTTAACAGCTTCTGTCTTTCAGGAGCTCTGGGCAGCCAGTTGCTGATGCAGGCGGTGAGCTTTGCTGGCGCGGTTCTCAGAAGCAGCGGGGCTTGTGTTCAAAGGGACAATGTGTGGGCCGTGGGACATGTGGCCGGCCCACCTCACCAGCAGCTTGAGCGATCTTCTTTTGTACTTGCTGCTGCAATTGTCTGGTTTCCGAGGGTACCCTGTTTTTGCTGGCCGAAGGGAGATCTGCTCAAGGGAGTTGTTATCGCTCCGCCTCAGAAGTTCGCCTCTGTAGCCATGTCCATGAGCGTCACGGCAGTGTTCTCCTTGCTCACGCTGACTGCGCCAGCAGCGGCCCAGAAGCTTACTTTCTCGCAAGGCTGCGGCGCCTGCGGAGCCACCTGGACACTCGAAGTGGTTTGCGGTGCCACGCTGAAGGTGGAGGCAGACTGCCCGGACACAAAGTGGTGTGGCCTTGGCTTCAATGCCGAGAAGCCCAAGATGGATGGGACGGATGTCTTCACCTTCGGCTACCATCCTGGCGTGGACCTCAGCGACTGCAAAAGAAGTGGCAGCGGAGGCGCCTGTGGTGGCGCCTGCGGTGCTGCTTGTGGCAGCGCTTGTGGCAGCGCTTGTGGCAGCGCTTGCGGCGGCGCTTGCGGCGGCGCATGCGGCGCATGCGGCGCTTGCGGTGGCGGTCGGCGCTTGCGAGGACAGAGCAGCCCCTTCCTGCCTCGCGTCCGCAACCTGGAGCTGAGCTTGCCCATGCCGCAGAAGCCTGGTAGCCCCAAGAGCCTGTCTAGCAAGGAGGGCATTGCGGGGGTGGCTCTGAACTCCGTGCTCTTTGTGCATGAGCATCCTGGAGAGGGCATGACATGGGTCTTGGACAATTGCGGCGGCCATGGCGACACCTTTGGCCACTACCATTACCACGCTCCTCCTCTCTGTCTCCTGCGCTCGCTGGGTGTAGCTGTTCCTTCTGGCGACTGGTGGAAGCGTGGGGGAAGGTCAGCCTGGGCGCTTGAGGGTGCAGAGGTGCAGGTCGGATGGGCTTTGGACGGTGCGCCGATCATGGGCCCGTACCGTGCTGGCGCATTGGCGGATGTATCAGCGCTAGATGAGTGCCACGGTGCTTTGGACGAGGCAACAGGCGAGTACAAGTATTACCTGGTCTTGGAGGCTCCCTACATGCCGCCTTGCCTTCGTGGCACGCTTGGTAACATCACGGGCTACCGCAACCAGAAAGCCGGTGAGCCTTGCAACCGCCAGAGCCTGGAAGAGGCTCTTGTTGTGAGCTCTGCGGCCCAGGGTCGCGTCCTTCATGGGAATGGCTGCCCAGGCCACGCTGTCTTTGAAGATGTCAAGACTGGGCGCCCGGTAGGCTCTGAGAAGGTCTCCTTCAGGCAGCTCAGCACCAGCTGCGGCGCCTGTGGCGCTTGCGGTGCTTGTGGTGCCTGCGGATCGTGCGGCACTTTCTTGGGAACCTGCCCAGCTGGAGGAGCTTGTGGTGCCTGTGGCGCCGCCTGTGGTGCCTGCGGTGCCTGTGGCGCCGCCTGTGGCGCCGCCTGTGGCGCCGCCTGTGGTGCTTGCGGTGCTTGTGGTGCCTGCGGTGCCTGTGGTGCCGCCTGTGGTGCTTGTGGTGCCACCTGTGGTGCTTGTGGTGCTTGTGGTGCCTGTGGTGCCTGCGGTGCCAGCTGTGGCGCTTGTGGTGCCTGCGGTGCCAGCTGTGGTGCCTATCAGTGCCTGGGGCAGATGTTCTGCGCCCGAGGCCTCACGCAGATGCACCAGGGCGTGGCGCTGAGCCTGTCGCAGTGCAACTTGAATGGCTACAACATCGAAATCGACCAGAAGCAGGACCTCACGGAGGTCAGCTACGTCTTCGAGAATGGCCGCATGAAGGCCACCGCCAAGCGTGCCTTCAACACCGGCGATGCTACAGACCTGGTACTGGCTTCCGGGACCCCATACTACGTGATCATGGCAATTGGTGGCAACAATCCTACCATGAACGTGGGTTACCATGGGGCCTCCGCTACTCAGAACCTGGTGTGTCTCAGCACCTTGTCCCAGAAGTACGACTGCAAGGCCCCGTCAGAGTGGGGCAACGCTGCGCCTACGTTGCCCAGTGCTGACGCAGACGCAGGCGCAGCCGCTCCAAAGCAGTTGGCGCCTGCCCTCGTGGCAGCTTCGTTGCTGGTGGCGAGCTTGTCATAAGCTGTCCGCCGCATGACTGTCTTTTTCTGATTGTTTCTTCGCAGATCTTTCTTGAGAATTTGCATTGCAAAGTGTGGGCGCCGTGGCAGTGGTTTGGCGGGGGCTTTGTCGGTTGGTACAAGCTCCTGCCTGCGCTCCCCGAAAGGAATTGTTAGTCGAAGTGTGTCAGGGTGATCAGTATCGTTTTTTGCAACTCTTGAGCCTGCCCGGCCCTCGCATGCAACAAAAACAACAGTTTTGACGGCCACCACGGCTGCCGGCTTCTGGGTTGTTTCAAGAAAGCCCGGGGCTACCTGAAGTAGTACCAGTTCATATCAAGAGTCGGATGGGGCCATGTGCCACCACCATGGTGCGAAGAGCACTTGTGCGTCAGCTTCATGTACAGTTTCCAAAAAGCTCGGAAGAGCTGCCATCCTTCGCCAACGGCTTTGCCGGATCGCGCAAGCCACATCGGCAGGATCAAAGGAGGAGATGAACGAGGCATCAGAGCCATGAGAGTGTTGGATACTGCATTATGATTGCCAGTATTTTCATTCTGTATCTGTTCCCTGTGGGTTTCATGACGCTTCTGGGATCCCACAAGGGGGACCTCATTGCGGATAGGTTGCTTGTGTTTCGAAGGCCGGGCCAGTTTCCGTATCATCTTTGTGTGATTTCCGAAAACCCAAAACCCTAAACCCCACAGGCGTAGCTGCTTAACAGCTTCTGTCTTTCAGGTGAGAGCTCTGGGCAGCCAGTTGCTGATGCAGGCGGTGAGCTTTGCTGGCGCGGTTCTCAGAAGCAGCGGGATGTTTTTTCAAAGTGACAATGTGTGGGCCGTGGGACATGTGGCCGGCCCACCTCACCAGCAGCTTGAGCGATCTTCCATTGTACTTGCTGCTGCAATTGTCTGGTTTCCGAGGGTACCCTGTTTTTGCTGGCCGAAGGGAGATCTGCTCAAGGGAGTTGTTATCGCTCCGCCTCAGAAGTTCGCGTCTGTAGCCATGTCCATGAGCGTCACGGCACTGTTCTCCTTGCTCACGCTGATCACGCTGACTGCGCCAGCAGCGGCCCAGAAGCTTACTTTCTCGCAAGGCTGCGGCGCCTGCGGAGCCACTTGGACACTCGAAGTGGTTTGCGGTGCCACGCTGAAAGTGGAGGCAGACTGCCCGGACACAAAGTGGTGTGGCCTTGGCTTCAATGCCGAGAAGCCCAAGATGGATGGAACGGATGTCTTCACCTTCGGCTACCATCCTGGCGTGGACCTCAGCGACTGCAAAAGAAGTGGCTGCGGAGGTGCCTGTGGTGGCGCCTGCGGTGCTGCTTGCGGCAGCGCTTGCGGCGGCGCATGCGGCGCATGCGGCGCTTGCGGCGGCGGTCGTCGCTTGCGAGGACAGAGCAGCCCCTTCCTGCCTCGCGTCCGCAACCTGGAGCTGAGCTTGCCCATGCCGCAGAAGCCTGGTAGCCCCAAGAGCCTGTCTAGCAAGGAGGGCATTGCGGGGGTGGCTCTGAACTCCGTGCTCTTTGTGCATGAGCATCCTGGAGAGGGCATGACATGGGTCTTGGACAATTGCGGCGGCCATGGCGACACCTTTGGCCACTACCATTACCACGCTCCTCCTCTCTGTCTCCTGCGCTCGCTGGGTGTAGCTGTGCCTTCTGGCGACTGGTGGAAGCGTGGGGGAAGGTCAGCCTGGGCGCTTGAGGGTCCAGAGGTGCAGGTCGGATGGGCTTTGGACGGTGCGCCGATCATGGGCCCGTACCGTGCTGGCGCATTGGCGGATGTATCAGCGCTAGATGAGTGCCACGGTGCTTTGGACGAGGCAACAGGCGAGTACAAGTATTACCTGGTCTTGGAGGCTCCCTACATGCCGCCTTGCCTTCGTGGCACGCTTGGTAACATCACGGGCTACCGCAACCAGAAAGCCGGTGAGCCTTGCAACCGCCAGAGCCTGGAAGAGGCTCTTGTTGTGAGCTCTGCGGCCCAGGGTCGCGTCCTTCATGGGAATGGCTGCCCAGGCCACGCTGTCTTTGAAGATGTCAAGACTGGGCGCCCGGTAGGCTCTGAGAAGGTCTCCTTCAGGCAGCTCAGCACCAGCTGCGGCGCCTGTGGCGCTTGCGGTGCTTGTGGTGCCTGCGGATCGTGCGGCACTTTCTTGGGAACCTGCCCAGCTGGAGGAGCTTGTGGTGCCTGTGGCGCCGCCTGTGGTGCCTGCGGTGCCTGTGGCGCCGCCTGTGGCGCCGCCTGTGGCGCCGCCTGTGGTGCTTGCGGTGCTTGTGGTGCCTGCGGTGCCTGCGGTGCCTGTGGTGCCTGCGGTGCTTGTGGCGCTTGTGGTGCTTGCGGGACATGTGGTGCCTACCAGTGCCTGGGGCAGATGTTCTGCGCCCGAGGCCTCACGCAGATGCACCAGGGCGTGGCGCTGAGCCTGTCGCAGTGCAACTTGAATGGCTACAACATCGAAATCGACCAGAAGCAGGACCTCACGGAGGTCAGCTACGTCTTCGAGAATGGCCGCATGAAGGCCACCGCCAAGCGTGCCTTCAACACCGGCGATGCTACAGACCTGGTACTGGCTTCCGGGACCCCATACTACGTGATCATGGCAATTGGTGGCAACAATCCTACCATGAACGTGGGTTACCATGGGGCCTCAGCTACTCAGAACCTGGTGTGTCTCAGCACCTTGTCCCAGAAGTACGACTGCAAGGCCCCGTCAGAGTGGGGCAACGCTGCGCCTACGTTGCCCAGTGCTGACGCAGACGCAGGCGCAGCCGCTCCAAAGCAGTTGGCGCCTGCCCTCGTGGCAGCTTCGTTGCTGGTGGCGAGCTTGTCATAAGCTGTCCGCCGCATGACTGTCTTTTTCTGATTGTTTCTTCGCAGATCTTTCTTGAGAATTTGCATTGCAAAGTGTGGGCGCCGTGGCAGTGGTTTGGCGGGGGCTTTGTCGGTTGGTACAAGCTCCTGCCTGCGCTCCCCGAAAGGAATTGTTAGTCGAAGTGTGTCAGGGTGATCAGTATCGTTTTTTGCAACTCTTGAGCCTGCCCGGCCCTCGCATGCAACAAAAACAACAGTTTTGACGGCCACCACGGCTGCCGGCTTCTGGGTTGTTTCAAGAAAGCCCGGGGCTACCTGAAGTAGTACCAGTTCATATCAAGAGTCGGATGGGGCCATGTGCCACCACCATGGTGCGAAGAGCACTTGTGCGTCAGCTTCATGTACAGTTTCCAAAAAGCTCGGAAGAGCTGCCATCCTTCGCCAACGGCTTTGCCGGATCGCGCAAGCCACATCGGCAGGATCAAAGGAGGAGATGAACGAGTCATCAGAGTCATGTAATGACCGCTGACTATCGTAGGATGATGCACTATAGTCACTAGATCGCTGGTCCAGCCTGAGATCGCAGAACCTTGTCACGGTCGAGTCTAGTGGTGTCATGGGCTCGGTTCCTATAGCGGGTACAATGCTCCGTATTTGTAAACGCTTGGGCGGTTGGGCGGGTGTAGCACAGCGCCTCGCAGACGAAGGAAAGCCAAAGGGCCTATGGCACATGGTGCAGCACCAAGAGCGCATCACATGAGTCATGAGTGGAGGGCAGTTGAAGCAGGAGTTTGAGGGTGGTGTTTTTTGGGCGTGTTTTCTGGGAAGGGGCCCCCGCAAGTTTCGGTTGAAGGCGACCATATCCCGGTCTGCTTGTTCCAGACGTCTCTCGACCAGAAGCCGATGCGAAAAGTAGTATTCATAGCAATCGCAATAACACAACAACGCAATCGAATGGTATCATGGTGTCCTGGTAGAAAGGTGTAGGACTCATGACTCATATCTCAAATGGGAAGATGTCCTTTTCTTTTAAGGGGGTTCAGGGTTGACGATTTGGGGTGTAGGGTTTAGGATGGTTTAGGGTTTAGAGTTGAGGGTGATTGTGGATGCGCCCAGGATGCAAATTGGGCAAGATGTCTTGATTGTATTGTATTACCCCTATGTTTGTCTTGGGCCTCTCCGGTCGGCTTGTTCATGCTCGACCGTGGTGCAAGATGGGCTTCTCATTTTCATCTTGCGCTTCTTCGGCCTTGCTCTAAACGAGCTATTTCTTTCTGAGGATGCATTGAAATGTCACAGTTATGTCAAAGAAGGAAGAGTGAATATTGAGTTTCATGTATCATTTTCCGAGTGTATTGGACTGGACTGCACGTCAGATATTTACCACAACAGAAAAAGGCAAGACAAGGTGAGAAGTTTCAGTATTCGTGGGCTGCAGAGGAAGCCTCAGAAGCCTCATGATTTGCCCATGTTTGTGGACCCTCTGGGAGCCTTTTTGTTTTGAAGTTCTCGCGCAGTTTCCTTGGACTCCTGACCCATGAAGGTGAGATTGGCAACTACGTGCAATGCCAGGTGGATGCCTTCATGGTGGTGACCTTACCTGCTGCAAGTCCGAGTTACCTGACATGTATAGTGAATTATCGTGGTATATATATATATATGCTCACCCCCCCCCCCCCCCCCCCCCCCCCCTCGACAGACCCCGGAAGCGATAAAAAGGCTGAGGGTGCGACGGACAGCATAGCTGCACACAGTGGGGTGCATAGGATTCATTTTGTTTTAATAGGAATCTTATTAAATGAAGAGGAAACCCTTTAAAATGAATGAGAACCCTTAATACTAATAAATTCAACGGAAACCCTATTCAAATGACAGAACCCTATTTAAAGTTGATAGGAATCAAATGACATTTGTAGGAGCCTTATTATCAAAAGGCAAACTATGAAAATTTATTGGAATCTTACGAACACAAATAGGAATCCTCTACTTAAATCCGTAGGAACCCTATTAAAATTAATCGGAACTGTATAAAAAATAGCAGGAAGCTATTAACATGAATGGGAACCCTATTAAAGTTAATGAGAACCCTATTATCATTGGTAGGAATCCTAATAAACTGAAGAGGACCCCTACGAAAATTAATAGGAACCAATGGGACTCCTATAAAAAAAGTGAATGAATGAGATCCCTATTAAAATTAATATGAGTAAGAGCTCTGAAATTGATATGAATCTTATTGCATTAGTAGGAGCTTTATCAGAATAATTAAGAACCATATAAAAGTTTATTGGAATCCTATGAAAATAAGTAGGAACCTTTCGGAATCCTACCGAAATTTATCGGATAAGCTAATCGGCAGCCTATTAAAATGAATGGGAACCCTTAACAAATCAAAAGAACGCGGTGAAGATTAATAGGAACTAATAGGATTTCTATGAAAAATCAGATTCGCAAAAACAAGAACTAATCGGAACCCTACTAAATAAATATGAGCCTAAACCAATAGGAATTCCTTTCAAACGAATTCCTTTCAAACGAATGAGACTTCTATTAAAATTAATACGAATGCCATTAACATGAATAAGAACCCTAAAACTGATAGGAATCTTATTGCATTAGTAGGAGCCTTATTAGAATAATTAGGAACCCTGTGAAACTTTATTGGAATCCTATGAAAATAAAGAGGAATCAATCCTCTATTGATGCATAGGAATGCTTATTGAAATGAATAGGAACCCTTAACGAATTGAAAAGAACCGGTTATAATTCATAGGAGTCCTGTTAACATGAGAAGGAATCTGAGTAAAATCCCTAAACCCTAAACCCTAAACCCTAAACCGTGTAGAACCCCTGAAAAAATCTTACCAAAACTCCAGTTTTCAAAATTCCAAAAATCCAAAAAACCCAACCCAAGTTTCGGATTTTTGGAAACTCGAGCGGGAGCCTCAAAATCCAAAAATCGAGCTCCCGCTCGTTTGGAAACTCGAGCGGGAGACCCACAATCCAAAATTCCTCGAGTTTCCAAACTTCCAAAAACCCAAAAATCCCAACCCAAGTTTCGGATTTTTGGAAACTCGAGCGGGAGCCTCAAAATCCAAAATTCGAGCTCCCGCTCGAGTGTCCAAAAATCCAAACCTTGGGGTGGGTTTTTTTGGATTTTTGGAATTTCGGAAACTCGAGCGGGAGGGCGATTCTTGCATTTTGAGGCTCCCGCTCGAGTTTCCAAAAATCCAAACCTTCGGGTGGATTTTTTGGGTTTTTGGAATTTCTGGAAACTCGAGCGGGAGCGCGATTTTTGGATTTTGAGGCTCCCGCTCGAGTTTCCAAAAATCCGAAACTTGGGTTGGAGTTTTTGGATTTTTGGAATTTTGGAAACTCGAGAGGGAGCTCGAATTTTGGATTTGGAGGCTCCCGCTCGAGTTTCCAAAAATCCGAAACATGGGTTGGGGTTTTTGGATTTTTGGAATTTTGGAAACTCGAGCGGGAGCTCGATTTTTGGATTTTGAGGCCCCCGCTCGAGTTTCCAAAAATCCGAAACTTGGGTTGGGGTTTTTGGAGTTTTGGATTTTTGGAAACTCGAGGAATTTTGGAGTGGTGCTCTCGAGGGGGGGGGTGACCATATACATATATATATATATATATATATAACAGCGCCGCTTCACAAGCAGGCAGGCAGGCACTTGCTGGCAAGAACGACCAAGCAGCATAGCTTTTCAGATCCACGATATATATATATATATATATATATATACCTTTATTTATATATATATATATCTCTCTACTTAGTGATTCTCGCATGAATGCCATGAATGCACCGTGTTTTGCATGGCCTTTTTGTGTGCAGGTGGCGACCAACATTGCAAACATGGGCCTGGCCATCAACTACGCGGCCAACTCGGGCCACTGCAATGGGCACCACCGTCTCAACGACAAACACAAAGCCTTGTGCGCCACGGACATTGCAGGCACAGTGGAGGGGGGTTGGATTTTCGTAGCAAGAGCATTTCGGGCCATTCATGTTGGTGGTATTTCCCCCCAGCCTCTGTGTGTGGGGTTGTTGGAGGCTGAACTCAACTCTTCTCCTCGCCCGGTCGACTCCTCACCCATCACCCATCTCCCGCATTGGCCACGTTGGCTATTGGGCACTCCAGGACTTTTTGGGACACTTTGGGGCTGGGCTCTCGAGGGACTCTGGGGTTGAGCAGCTCAGGACTCTCTTGAGCACTGCTGGGATACTGTGGGGTTGGGCACTCCAGTCTGGAGTCGGGCAATTTGGATATCTCATACCTTGGCATTGGGCACTATACTCTGGGGTTGGGCACAAGGGGATATTGAGATACTCGAGGATTCGGGACTGCAGGGACTTTTTGGCGAAGTTCTAGAAGCTCTTTGCACATACTCTGGGTTGGTTATTTGGGGGCACTCCTGGTGCAGGGACTCTCTGAAAATACTGCAAAATTGGGCGGGAATTTCTGTTGGGCACTCTCGAGGGCATCTTGTGGGGATACTATGGGGTGGGATACGGGTGATGGGCGAGGAGTAGACCGGGCGAGGAGAAGAGTGTAGATTAAGATCAAACAACCCTACACCAAGGGTGGGGAAGAATTTGATCGCTCGGTTTGTCGTCTCCCCCCGACTCCCGACCAGGCGCAGTGGCTTACTTCTCTCAAGCAATCACGTTCATTGAGTTCCTGGTCGTGAACTGCCCGAACCTGATGAACTCGAGCGCGCTCTGCGGTGCTGGCATCACTGGCATCACTACGGCCGCGGCAAGTGTTGCTGCCGCTGGCTCTGCCATTGATGGCGGCTGTAACCGTCCCCCAATTCCACCTCCCAATCGCCCGAGCACCACCGCCACCGCCACCGCCACCACCGCCACCGCCACCGCCACCGCCACAGAAACCGCCACCGCCACCGCCACCGCCACCGCCACCGCCACCGCCACCGCCACCACCACAACCGCCACCACAACCGCCAGCTCCACCACCGATGCCAACCAGACAACCATTCCCGATGTGACCATCACGTCCACCACATTCACCTCAACTGTCACAACCGCAACGGCAACAAACACCGCAGTCACCACAACCACCACTTTAGTCACCACAACCAGCACAGCAACCATCACCTCAGTCACCACAACCACAACGACAACGTTCCTGGGAGCATCCACCCTCTGTGCCAAGATTGGCAACAGACAAAGTGCCGCACCGAATCAACCTGTGATTAACCCGGGCACTGATCAAGATGGGAACACATGGCTTGGGATCGCGTGGGGCGAGCCTGGAGCCTGCGGGAACGACCCCCTCAGCTGCAGTCCGAGCGACCCAAATGTCGACAACCGATTCAACCTTTGCCCGAACATCTCGAACCCGACAACAATCCAGTTCCTGGTGAGAAATTCCAACACTGGAGGCGGCAGCATAAGGCTTGTGTCACCAGTGTTCTTCATCGGCGGGGATAACATTCTGTCTTCAAGCTACGCCGCTGCCAATCCCCTGAAGGAAATCAATCTAACGGCAGACGGATACACCGCCAGGTGGCAACAAAACCTCAAACCCAATGAAGGCGGAGATACGATTTGGGGCCCCAACTGTGAGGAGTTTGCAGAACCAACAAGCCCCAGCAATTTTGCACGCACAACCTTTTGCCTGGGAGATGGCGGCGACTACCAGTCCATTGTTGGCGGTCAGCCACAGAGTCAACCCAACAACCCTCCCGACACAGGCTTCTGCGTCTGCAGCCCCCTGAGTGACGCAAACACTTGTGCAACGGCCAACAACAACAATGGTTGTTTCTTCCCATTTATCGTGTTCATCCTCATGGGATGTGGACCCGGCGGCCTGGACCCTTGTGTGATCAACTGATGATGAAAGCTAGTTCTTGCTAATATTTGCTAATTATTCAGCCGCGGCGAGATCCGATGCGGTGATCACAGGCATGACGTCGGCACAAAGGTGCTCACGCCGTGCAAAGGAACGCGGTTGGTTGTGTTCATGGTTCGCTGCCAAGGCGACAGGGCCTGTAGCGTAGCCGTGAGGCCGCGATGGCCAAAAAAGAGCCCCTGAGAGCCTTTTTGTAGAACTTCAGCTGCAGGAGGTTGAGTCAGCTTGCTGATTCTGTGCGGATGCGTAGGGCGTAGGGCCTTATGCAATTTATGCTGAACCGCTCCAACAGCTCGAGCAGAGGTTGGCAAGGCTCCCGATATGTTTTTCAAGCCCATGGCAGTCATCGCAGTCATCGCATCCCCATGTCCCTCGAGCGTCACTGTGCCCGCGTGATGTCGACAACATTCGACCATAGCTGGAGCACCATGGAGCAGAACAGGGAGCCCCTCGTTGCCCGGGGCCCCAGTCCTTCTGAGCTCTCTTCCATCTTTCTGTCTTCCCTTTCCTTTCCTTTTAAGCCAAGGTCGCCTCACTGCAACAAGCAGGGACTCCTCATCTTGCGCAGAACGGGGACTCAGCATCGTTCTGTTCGTCGGCAAAGACCCTATACTGCCTGTACTCATGGCGTGGAGAGCGGCAGTGTAGTTCGGCCTCCTCTTGATCGCCTTGGCTGTTCGAGCTGCCGATGATCGGAAGAGTCAGGGACCGAGCCAGAGATGTGACAAGAGTACATGCAACAGAGAACTCAGATGATTGCAAGGAGCTTCTCTATGCAGAATGCAAGAGATGCGCAGAGCTTTGTCAGCCAAATGGTTCTTAGTAGGGAATGAGGGAGTTAGGGCCCCATACCCTTTAAGGGATTATTTGGGGGTACTCATTCCGTCATTCCCTACGAAGAACCAGCCAGGCAGGATAGTCAGCATGGCTTGGCATGCACTCCTTCCTTGACCTGCGACAGATTCGTCGAGAGAGGGTACAAATCAGTCGGAGGAGTATGACTACAAGGGTTTAAGGTTGAGGGTTTAGGGCTTAGGGCAGTGGTTCTATGGTTCTGCTCCGTTCCTGTCTGTCTGGCGCGCGAGCGCGTCCCTTTAAACCAAGTTCACTAGATGTACCCCTGCGGAAGGTCGAAGCGCCCGTGAGCAACCTGGACGACGTGGACGACAGCAACTCCGAGATGCCAGAAGGCCGGGCGCCTATAGGGGTCTCAAAAGGGGTGTAGGGGTTAGAGTTTAAAGCTTACGCTACGATGATGACGATGATGATGATGAAGAAGAAGATCGAAGATGATGATGATCTACCAGTGCACCGTGTACTGCTATAGTCCTTTGTACGGGTTCTATGAATCAGAAGACTCTCCAGGGTTCAATGGTCGGCTAAGGTTCTCTGTGGTTCTTTCCACAAGGAATTCTCAAAAGGCTGAGGATTCAAGGGTAGTAGATGTTCTGGGGAGTTTAGGGGCTCAGGAGTAGAGGGACTTACATGAGAGAGCGGGAGAGCGATGTCGTGTGGGGAGCAGGAGCCCAAACCGCTTGAACCCCTAAACCCCTAAGTCCTGTACCCTCAACCCTAAACCCCTTAAACCCCCAAATCCTAAACACCCTAAACACCCTAAGTCTAAAGGTTTTAAGGTTCAGGGTTTAGGGAGCACGGGGCTCTTGAGGTCTCGGCAGGTAGTCGTTAGGGTTAGGGTTTAGGGTACAGGGTATGCGGCTTAGGGTGCGTACCAGCAGCGTTTTCAACGAAACGTGTTCAACGAAACCTTTCCACGAAACGTCTTCAACGATTCATTTTCACAACGAGCCGTTCTCAACGAAACATGTTCAACGAACATTGAACCGAAGCGTTCCTCTTTTAGACTCTTTCTTTCATAATTTTTGAGAACCCCATGCCTGAATCGAAGCGTTTCTCTTTCAGACTCTAAACCCTAAACCCTAAACCCTAAACCCTAAACCCTAAACCCTAAACCCTAAACCCTAAACCCTAAACCCTAAACCCTGAACCCTGAACCCTGAACCCTGAACCCCAAACCCTAAACCCTAAACCCTAAACCCTAAACCCTTATATTATTGAACCCCCTGGCTGGGTGGGAAGCGAGACGTGACCAGACGCGAAGTATTTGAATCCCATGGCTGGGTGAGCAACGCATTAAGTAGGAGTACCCTAAGCCCTAAACCCTAAACCCTGTTAAATTCAAGCAAATTTGGATCCGATTTGAGAACGAAACGCTTTTTAACCGACAGTTTTGAGCGAAAGTTTCGTTCTTAGAGCCTACTTCCTAAGTTTGGCCTTGCCTCCGAATGGGGAGGGCCCTTGAATTGGTTGAGAATGTGGACTCCCAGGCGCGAGAGTGGATGAATCTACTGAACTTTGTGGTGCTGTACTGTAACTTTAGATCCTTAGCCTTTTTGGGTTTATTTGGTTTCTTAATAAGGCAGCTAAAAGTTTAATTGTTTTCTACCCTCCTAAGTGCAGCCAAGTTAAACTCTGCCTGTCAGCTGCTTAGACAAATAGCTTGGGAAATTCAAAATGACACCACATACAATTGTTGTTTATTTTGTCCCGAGGGTTTAGGGTAGTTTAGGGTTTCGGGTTTAAGGGTTCAGGGTTTGGAGTTCAGGGTGTAGGGTTTAGGGTTTAGGGTTTCAGGCAGTTTAGGGTTTAGCATGGTTTAGGGTTTAACAAAAGGTTTAGGCTGTTTGGGATCTAGGGTTTAGGGTTTCGGCGGTGTAGGGTTTAGAGTTTAGGGTTTAGGCGGTTTAGGGCTTAGGGTTTAGGCGGTTTAGACTATAGGCAGTTCAGGCGGTTTAGAGTTTAGGGTTTAGGGTCTAAAGGAGGGACTTCTAAGGGACCTTAGTAGTTCTTTCGGGTTTTCAGGGGCTACTTAGGTATACACGGACTATATAAGACAGATATGTATATATATATATACATAGATATATGTAGGGGGTATCTAGGGGAACAAGATTAAGGGCCCCTTCTAGGGGTTGTTGGCCCCAAGCACACGCCTGGAAGGAGAACGGGGGGCCCTGCAGCAGCGATCCTGGCAGACGAAAGCTTCCTGAAGAGCTGGAGGTGAGGGGCGTTTAGGGTTTAGGGTTTAGGGTTTAGGGTTTAGGGTTTAGGGGGGGCTGAGGGCTGTTTTGGCAAGAGCAATATCGGGGTCGGAATCATTACTAAGAATATTCCCGTATGGTCCCTTTGCAATATGTGGTTAAACCCCCAAAACCGTCTTCTATTCATGCTCCTAGATTAGTCCCGGGACCCTGAGTCGGATCTCGTGTACAGATGCCTCCTGCACGGAGCTTGGGCGCTGTAAGACGCTATGTAGCAGCAGCTTGAAGCTCGTGCGCATTAGCCTTTTGCGAGGAGCTTGCCGGGTTGTGAAGAACTTGTTGATCATTCGGGGCGCGGGTTTGGATGGTTGTAGGATTCACGGGATTGGAAAGGGAGTTTAGGAATCGTTGCCGTGAAAGTCTTCAGAAGCTTGCCCGTAGAGTTCATTCGGCATAGGAAACCCTAAACCCTAAACCCTAAACCCGGAACCCTAAACCCGAAACCCTAAACCATAAACCCTAAACCCTAAAAGGATTAGATGCAGCGCGTTCCGGGAAACCCCTGAGATGATCTCCATCGTCTCCACTCTGCTAGACCCAGGGTTGTCTGTGGCACCGTTCGATGGTACCAATAGAAGATAAAACCGGGGCAAGGAGAGCTCAGCGGGAGGGTTTAGGGTTTAGGGTTATAGGGTTTAGGGTTTAGGGTTTAGGGTTTAGGGTTTAGGGTTTAGGGTTTAGGGTTTAGGGTTTCGGTTTAGGCTTATAAAGTACATCTTGACAAGAGGCGCCAACACGTTCCTGGCAAGTTCTTCGAAAACCCGATGAAACCCACACGCCTCGTATCATCCCGAACCCCCTCTCGAAGCCCATCTTCCAAGGCCGGAACTCAAACCCTCAAGGGTCCCCGAATGCTTCTGGGCTCAAGCTGCCAAAGTCAAAAGGCCTTCGGAGCCCCTCAGAAAACCTCACAAAATGGCGACGCCGACCTCAGCAGATGTCCTCGTCATCGGCGCTGGCCTGGCAGGGCTTTCGGCGGCGAGGCGCCAAAATGGGGCGGTGGCGGATAGGGTTTAGGGTTTAGGGTTTAGGGTTTGGGGTTTAGGGTTTAGAGTTCAGGGTTCAGGGTTTGGGGTTTAGGGTTTAGGGTTTAGGGTTTAGGGTTTAGGGTTTAGTGCTGATAGAGTTTCGAGTGGAGGGCGTTTTGCTGTGTTTAAAGAGGGAGGGTCTGAACACTTTGCAGAGCTTGATGGGGTTGACACGATGTTTATTGGGTTGCGCAGCCTTCTCCTCTTGGGCTGCTTGCAAGGACTCAAGTGGGAAGATTTGGAACTTCACGGATATCGCAGCTATGCTGGACTCTTCGTTTCTAGCTGTATCTGCTTTAGGGCCTAAGCAGTACTGCGCGGCAGAACTGTATTATAGTAGCGACGGTAAGAACATCCAGCTGTTTGCGTGGGAAGAGGAGCATGAAGCAATCGTAGTAGTACTAATCGGAGGAGCAGTAGCAATCAATGGTAACAACATCGTGACACTAACACAAATAGCAATCGACGCATGCCTGGAGGTTCAGGGCACTTCTTAACCAGTCAAAGCTGTACTTATAGCCCACTCATAAGCCCCTTAAGTGCCCCCCAATATGGCTAGAATTTGTGTTATAAGTACAGTTATAATCGGTGAATAAGTGCCATGAACCTTCAAGTGGGAGTCGGAACCTGAGCCGTTGAAAGCTCCGCCTCCGACTCTGGAATGTGCTGGCCAAGACCTGACAGACCTCGCGCCCGAAAGCCCCACAACACGCCCCAACTCGCAAACCCACCCCAAACCCTAAACCCTAAACCCTCAACCCTAAACCCTCAACCCTAAACCCTCAACCCTCAACCCGCAACCCGCAACCCTAAACCCTCAACCCCAAACCCACACCCTCAACCCTAAACCCTCAACCCTCAACCCTAAAGCCCATGTCAGGAAGCTGACCCAAGGCGGCACCTCCGTGCTGGTCCTTGAAGCTCGCGACCGCGCAGCCCGTCTGAAAGAGCCACATTTCGGTTTAGGGTTTAGGGTTTAGGGGTTTAGGGGTTTAGGGGTTTAGGGGTTTAGGGGTTTAGGAGTTTTGGGGTTTAGGGGTTTAGGGGTTTAGGGTTTAGGGTTTAGGGGTTTAGGGGGTTAGGGGTTTAGGGGTTTAGGGTTTAGGGCTCAGGGCTTGGGGGGTCAGGGTAGAGGGTTTAGGGTTTGGAGTTTAGGGTCTGGGTTTTTCGGGTATAGGGTTTTCGGGTTTGTATAGGGCTCAGCAAGGCTTTAGGCTTGTGGAGGGTATGTTGTCTGGGCTTTGGTCTGATGTAATATAGTACACTCTTAGCAAAGTATTGCACCTATTGCTGTACTGTAAAGCATGCTGTAATGCGAAGGGGCCGGCATTTGGTGTATGTTCGGGGCGAAAGCAAGCAAAAAGGCAAGCAAGCTAGCAAGCCAACAACCCCGCAAGCAAGAACGCAAGCACGCGGACCGAACCCTAAACCCTAAACCCGAAACCAAGCAAGCAAGCAACAAGCAAGCAAGTCACTCAGGCAAGTCAAGCAACAAAGGAGGCAAGCAAGGAAGTAATGAGCCAAAGACATGGCATAAATTTCCGCATTTCCTTGCAGAAAACGGAGGCTTCGAACGTGCAAAACGGAGTCCCGGTGATCCAAGCCCATGTTCCAAGATTCCGGCACTCATTGTAAACATTGCATGATGCATTCAAGAGTCAAACGTTATGTGCATGTCTATTCGAACAAAAACCGAGGCGGGATACAGACAAGCGTAGTCATGCATTGCAAGCTGGTTTATGGTGCTACCATGTAAAAACATCACGCCCTCAAAGCATGTGCGTGATTTCACAAACATTGCAGACTGCGTTATCTAGTGACTCTAGTGTAGCCTGACATCCGGGTTTTCTTCGGTAGGCATCATGGAATGTGCGCTGTCACATTGGTTTGTTAGGATTGTCGTCTTCTGCTATTCTACAACAACCTACCAGGCATCTTATTTGGAAATCCTGGCTGGACAGCCCGAAGCCCTCGAAGTCCTGGAGACGTTGGCTGGGCCAGAGACCAGAAACGACATGCGGACGAAGAAGAGTACATCCAGTCTGGAACTTGCCCGGCGAGAAGGTTGCGAAGAGCAATCCCATGCAAGGGGACTCTTTAGGGTTTAGGGTTTAGGGTTTAGGGAAACCCTAAACCCTAAACCCTAAGCCCGAGACTCCGGGGCCCGAAGCGCTAAACCCCAACAGGTGAAGGGCCTCAGTTGCCTGTATCCTCTAAACCCTACCAAGTAGAGCCACCCCAAATTGCAAATGGCCCCCAAGAGCTTAGGGCTTAGGGTTCATAAGTTGGGATGTTCTCCCTTCTACTATCAGACCTTGATAGGGGTTATCATAAGGGGGTACTATAATCCCTATCAAGGACTGTCAGTATAGGGGGAAACACCCTAAACCCTAAACCTTAAACCCTAAACCCTAAACCCTAAACCCCAAACCCTCTAAAAGCCCTAAGCTCCACGACCTCATCCCAGGTTGGTGGTCGCACGCACTCGGTTCCCCTGGGCTTCTAGCAGCAGTCTAAGAAGACTTTTAGGGTTTAGGGTTTAGGGTTTAGGGTCTAACAAGACTTTTAAGACTTTTGGTGCTAGACGAAGACGAGCGGTTGGGGTTTAGGGATTGGGAGTGGTACCCTTACTAGTATACTAGCATGCCACGAGATGCGCAGCTTGTAGCACTAACATTTTGTTTACTTCAATAGTGCATGACTAGGATTTTCGGGCACCCCTGCATGCATAGTCAGAGCCTTTTGGTCAAGTCCCTTGTTGCATACCTGAAGGCTCTACCATATCATGGTACGCAATCGTATGTTCTCGTATACTCTGTCAAGGTTTCTGTAGCATCCAGTAATGATGAACAAGCAGGGACGTAGAGCTCCGGGGGGCTGGAGTGTTTGGTACAGCGTTAGGACTTCCGGTAGAGGGTTGAGGGTAGAGGGCACAGGCTGTGTCAGAATTTGGCTCTGGCTAACTTGTTCCGACCCCAGTGTTCGCAACCGCATCTTGTCCCTAGACCCTGCACCCTAACCCGAAACCCGCTGCATGGTGGTGACCTGATTCCCAAGGCCCTTTGACTGTTGACCTGGGCGCTCAGTATATTGCGGACAAGCAGCGCCGGGTTTCGGCCCTGACGGACGAGTGTCCTGGCTGTGACATTGGGCCAGGGATGTGGGGAGGGCGGCGGCATGTCACGCGAAGGCATGTCGTTGTACGCGCTTGCAGGAAGCCGAGGCGAATTTCCAAGGCAGCCCATTTTCATTGGTGGTTTCTTTTTCCCCGGCTGTGAGTTTTCACAGCCGCCGAGCCAAGGCGGGCGGCGGGGAGAGGGGAGGCAACGGGGCGCGAGGTGAAGAACGTGGGGTTTCCCCTCTTCTCCATGAAGAAAAGGCACCACTTTTGTGGTCCTAAGGCAAGGCTCAGCCCAAGGGGCGGAATGTGACCGCTCTCCAATGGCACCGCCCATTGGATACGGGTGTAGTTCTGGGTCCAGGCGGTCTAAGCAGGCCGGGTGGGAATATAGGGTTTACGGGTCTTTTAGGAATGGAGCTTCCTGGGTATGTATCAGGCACACGTGGAGGTTCCGTGGTCAGCTGCTGCTACTATCTCGATGATTCTTCTACCAGTGCTACTTCCAATACCCCTACCTGCATTACTGCTGGGGCAACCTTGCTGCAGCGGTTGTTGAGCCTTGCCCTCCGCGATCCCCCAAAGCCCAAACACTACAAAACAGAGCCCGAAAAAAAAAAATAAAACTAAACCGACTCCCGAAGCCACTCAGCCCCCCCTGGTCACAATCCCCCACCGCACGAGCCCCCGAAACATCCTAAATTACCCTAAACCACCCCAAACCACCCCAAACCACCCTAAACCACCCGAAACCACCCGAAACCAGCCTAAACCAGCCTAAACCACCCTAGACCACCCTAGACCACCCTAAATCCTAGACATATTCGTGTTCACACCAGGTTCGGCCTGACGCGGGTGGCCATCGCAGATGCAGGTCACCTGGTCTTGGCTTTGTTCCTTGGGGTTTTGGGGTTTAGGCTTGGAAGTAGGGTTTAGGGGTTTAGGGGTTTAGGGTTCAGGGTGTAGGGTGTAGGGTTTAGGGGTTAGGCCTAGAGGGTTTACGAAAGGTGATGTGGGATCTGGGCAGTTTTTTCTTTGGGGTTGGGGGGAGTTGCCGTGCACTTTTTTGGCTTTTTCGAGCGGGGAGCGACTATGTCCCTGCCACCACGACGTTCCATCTCAATTTCGGTGTTTCAGGTCCAACGTTGGGCGAAACCCTGAGGCCAAGCCCGAAACTGAGTCGTGCAAGCCGATAGCTCTTAAGTGTATTGCAGTACACCTGCTTCCAATGTGCGACGTCTACTCGACGCTATGCCCGCAACAAGAACCTTGAACTCCAAGCCCATTGTAGTACGATATCCCGTTAAAAATATTTTTAATTTTTGTTCATATAAAACCCAAGAGGATATTGAGAACATTATTTTTATTAAGGTTCTCGAGGAGTATGGAGTAGTCGCCTTTGCATCAGTTGTGGTCAAGGCGATGTCCTCCATCGCGACGCCCCGGATGCAGACGTTAAACGCCATTCCGCAAAGACGTTGCCGCTGCGACTCGGCTGAGGAAACCAGGGTATGAGGATACTCTACGAGACTACTAATTGCTTAAGAACCCCGAAAAAGAAAATATTCTTCCTTATCAAGGGTAATATAGGGATTCTCATTTTTTCCCAATCTGGGTGTGGGGTTGTTAGATTTATTAGATTTTAAACTCAACTCTTCTCCTCGGAACTCCTCTCCTCGCCCGGTCTACTCCTCGCTCATCCCTGGAGTGCCCAACCCCAAAGTGTCACTGGAGTCCCGACTCTAGAGTGTCCCTGGAGTCCAACCCCAAAGTCTCCCTGAAGTGCCCAGCCCCAGAGTCTCCCTGAAGTGCCCAACCTGGAGAGCCCAACCCCAGATTGTCCCCGCAGTGCCCAGCCCCAGAGTGATGCAGCGAACTACAAGAATCTAGGGTAGTTTGATTCGAGAATGGGCGTTTCTCAACAACACAGGGCCCCTAATGGCTTCCGGGTCGGAGCCCCAGATATCTGATGCTTTGCGGCAGTAGAAGACCCCTGCTTCTTAGTAGGGAATGAGGGAATTGGGCTGAACTAGGGCCCTCATATACCCATTAAGGGATGGTATGGGGTACTTCATTCCCTAACTCCCTACTAAGAACCATCCAGAAGAATGCAAGAAGTTTGTCTACTAGACACAGGGATGTCCACGCTTGTACAAACAGTCCTTACTAGGGATTATAGGACCCCTATTATCAAGGACTGCTAGTATAAGGGGAGCATCCCACACTATACACCCTAGAAACTTTGGTGGACACCAGGTCGTGCATGGGTCAGATGGATCTGCTGCAAACCAGCTGGCGCGTTGAGAGCAGCATGAAGGCAAGGGAGGACTTTATGGCCTAAACCTAAGCCCTAAGCCCTAAGCCCTAAACCCTAAACCCTAAACCCTAAACCCAACCTCACCAAGCATGGCTTTCGAGTCCATTCAATCTAGTAAATTGATTGGCCCACTACAGAGCTTAGCAATCTGTGTAGTATGGTGGTCTGTTTCAGGCTTCGAGGGGGTTGGGACTGATGTAGGGTCTAGGAGCCTAGCAGTGAGGACCGACGATTTAGGGTTCCGGATTTGGTAGGAGTTCGGGCTGATATTTTGGATTTAGGGTTGAAGTTCTTAGATTGGTTGCCCCGCAAAAGTAAAGCATCGCAGGACGCAGGTCCTTGAGAACGTTCATGAAGTTGATGCCGGCAGGTATTGCTCTCATTCAAGTCTACTAGAGTACACTTTGAGTGCAGGGCTTTTAGTTGTGTACGTGTAGGCCATAGGAGGCGAGAGCATGCTACTGTGCGCTATAGTTGACGGTATATCGTGTACTATTCTCCACTTTAGTTTACTCATTTACTCTTGTTGGGTTTAGTATACTGGAGCATGCTTTGGTCTACTATAGTTCTTGTGTTTGGCTCAGGCGCTTTCAGGGCTCAAGTGTTGGAATCTTTGCTTTCAGGGTTTGGGGTTTCGGGCTCAGGTTTTCAAGTTCGGGGCGTGCAAGAGGGACGCTGAGGGGCCGCGTTTTCGGTTTGCTTGTGAAGTTCTCTACGGCACCTCTCTACAAAACGAGCACAACCTGAAGTTCAACGAGTAGGCAGAAATCAACGGGTGGCTTGGATGCTTCTATCTCATCACATCGGGGGGGGGGGGGGGCTTCAGCCAGACAGTACGCTGTGTGCACATCTCCTCCAACACTTAAACCACTATGTGTTGTTATGAATCTTGTAAGCAGATGAGGCCTGCGTTCACGAAGACTCTCATGCACATGTTCAGCCCTACGGGCATTTAAAACCGAAGGGAAATATCCCCAATATCTACATATCTCGATCGAATCGTTGGGCAGGCTGGTGCTTAAGATCTTTTGATTTGTGAGTCAAATGGAAGTCTGTTTTTGTAGGGCGTGACTCCTGTGAAAAAGGCGAGCGTCGGCCCTTGCAGCGATACTTCGGACCGCCCTCTCCCGGGTCTCTTTCGAAGGATAGTCGCAAAACTGAACATGAAGGGTTCAGGGTTAGAGCTAGAAGGGCATTTCCCATGACTTGTGAATATACGTTGTGGCTGGCATGGCAGATATTTTATTCACGTCATATACGTACAGGAAGGACAATGATCCAAGGAATTCCTTCAAAAACAAGTGTGACCGGTCGTGCTCGATGGGGAGACGGGGGTTGGGAATCGATCCATTGTGTGTCACGAGCGAATCTTGCGACTGGATGCCTTTTCATTGGTTTCTCGGATCCCTCCAGCTGCTGCTGCTGCTGCTACGATTACGTACGACTAGTGCTGAGTGCCTCAAATCTCGGCACCTAAATTGCTACACTAAAGCCCCCCCCGAAAAGCCCCCAAAGCCTACACCTTACAGACAAAAATGTCACCTGCAGGCCTTGTCGGACTCGCGCCCTGGCTTAGAGTCTTAAGGCATAGCATACGACAGGATGTCATTCAGGGTTCAGGGTTCAGGTTTGGGGTGTAGGGTTGAGGGTCAAGTCGTATCACGAAAGTGGGTTTGTACTTATACGACAGCAGAACAGAGCATACAATCGTATCCTGCAGCTGTTTTGCGTTGCAAACCCAACTCCCCAAACCGTACCCCTGAACCCAAACCGGCCCAAATCCACAACCCGAGCCCTTATACGCCCTCAAACCCTCCCTACCCCTATACCCGAAACGTTAAGCCCCTAAAAACGGCTGCATCCAAGCCCTAAAGCCCCCCCTAAACACCTTACCCCCCCTCCCCAGGCACCGCCAGAAGTTGGATTCCTTGAGCTTGTCCGCCTACCTCGGCCGCTGGGAAGGATTAAGGGGTTAGGGTTAAGGGTTACGGTCGCTTGGGGCCTCGGCTAGGAAAAGACATTATTCAGTACAAGGGGATATATTCGCCACAGAGCCGATTTCCAATCTGGAGCCACAAACGGGTCTTGCCCGCGAGTTTGCACACGAATTTTCGGGCCTGGCAGACAAATTTCATTAGTGTTTACATGGGCTCCATTCAGGGTCCTTATTATAAGGCGGCCCCTCTTCTGTCAGGTGCCCCAAAAAAGACCAGAATTTCGAGAACTACACAACAAGCCCTGAACCCTAAACCCGAGACCCTAAACCCCAAACCCCAAACCCCAGAGAGGGTCTTGGGTTAAAGGGAGTCTCGGGCTCAGGTGTTGCGGCTCAACTGCCAGCGTTTTGCCATTCGTGCCAGCGATTTGGCTTCTTGCTGTCTTAGCCCGACCCCAGCACGCAATTTCGCTCCGCGATCCGCTGTGCGCTGCATCCTTCATTGACTGGTGGGTGCTGGCGATTGTCTTCGTGGACGTCGCCTACTCTGGTGTTTGGCGTGGGTGCCTGCACTTTGCTTTTTGAGCTCTGGTTGTGGTTCGCTGCACTTTACTGGGCCGACCCATTAATCAACTCTTCTTCACTGGTGTGACTTACCCAACTGGTTCTGGCTGGTGGGTGTCGGTATTTAGCCTGGCGGCAGCATATGCCTGGGCTACTTTCAACCACTCGCTTTGCAGGTGTGGTTGTCTTCCTCTTCGAGGCGGTATTTTTGGCACTGGAATCCAGCCATACCGAGGTCCCGCTCAACTCGTCTTCCGTCCCCACCCTGGCACCGGCGACAGCGGCGCAAGAGATCCCTTGCGCGCCAGCGGTACAGGGCTGGCCTGTCGTCCCACTTCGATCGTGTGACTCTGAACGCTCATCACGGATCTATGGCGCCAAAGAAAGACCAAAGCGGCAAGACCAACAAGGGCAACAAAGGTGGTGGCAAGCAAGCGGCACCACCGAGCAGCTCAGTCAAGTTTGTGCCACCGCAGTCGGTCATGATGGCCTTGCAGGCACGTGCAGGCAGAGCTCAGCAGGCCATTCTGTCCAACGAAGCCGCCATGGGGAGCAACCGCACCATCGCCCAGGAGGCCAACTTCGTTGCATCGCAGATTGCCAAAGCTACCAAGAGACTGGAGGCGAACCTCAAGGCCAAGAAGGAATTGGGAGACGCGGCGTTGGAATGGTTCAATGCCATAGCGGAGCACTTGCCGCAGCATGTGGCGGAGGCCGAACGTCAAGGGCAACAGCTCGATCAGGACACAATGGAGGCACTTCACCTGCTTTCGGCGCAGTCCTCGGGTCCCCACTCCACTGCGACGGCGGCATTACTACAGCGGGCCAAGGATGGCCTCGGACAGGTACTGCCTTCTACTTGCACGGGGCTGACCAGCCGAGCGGTACATGCACTACGCAATGTTGCTGCTTCAAGACAGGATTCCCCTCCCGCACCTGTGACGGGACCCTCTGCGGCCATACCACCGACAGACATGCCTGGGACATCTTCTACATGGCGGCCTCCATTGGGTCCCCCTCCCGGCATCACGCACAACCGCTGGTCCAAGAGAGCGCCATTGCCCATGCAGGAGGAGGAGGAGAGACCTGGGAAGAGCCCACGCACGGAAGTACAGCGTGCCCCAGCTCTCAACCCCCTGTCCACGCAAGGATTGGCACAGCCTGCCCAGCTGGGGAGTTCGGAACGATCATCGATGACGGCAGAGATGGCGCCTTCCCCATGGACTTCCCTTGCCTCTGGACTTATGCCTACGAGGCCCCAGCGGGAGTCGGCTTTTGCGGCCAGCATAGCCACTGCAGAAGATGCCAGGACCAGTGGTTTCGAAGATCGTCAGTCCGAGCCAATGTCTTTCCAGGCAGACGAGACACTTGGGGAGGCCATGGACCCGGCCGAAGATTGGACGGAGTGGGCGAATCAATGGAGGGAAGCTTGGAACGGGGTGACGCAGTACCTATTAGACCTATACGGTCGACTACCACTTTGCGATCAGACCCGTCCCTGCGAAGCTTTCACCCGACAGAGGCCTTGGACGATGCCAACCGAGTCCAGCACGAGGCGACGGCCACCATGGACCTGTTAATGAAGGAGCATCCGGTCATTTCGGGGCCGATGCTAGCCTCCATCGTGGAAGACGTTCTACGCACCTACCATGCGATACGGGACTGCCCGGCAGCCTGCTCTACATGCCCCATGGTACTGATCTTCCTGGGCCATGTTCTGACAGCTCATGTGCCGGACATACACTCCTTCGCCCCGCAAGCCTTGGAAGAGCTCCTCTACCCAGACCTGGTGGTCAACACGCACGCGGATCGAGCCGACCGCTTGGGACACACCACGATGGCGACTCCACCGCAGTCTATCTTGCAGGCGTGTGCATGTCCCTTTACGGCCACATGACATCAGCACGGGGAGTCTGCAGGCAGGTCACGGTCATATGCGCTATGGCTGTCTTGGGGTTGGTTCTTCTGGGACCTCAGATGACTAGGAGCTTCTGTGTAGGTTCTCTTTGGGAGCATTTCGGAGGCTTCTGTATCTTTGGGGGAGTTTTCCTGCTTGGGCATTCCCGCGTTCAGTATGGGGCAGACCAGGGTCGAGTGTGTTGGAGTAAGCTAGTTGGCTTAACAATCGCTGTCACACTGACTTGGACTGCCGTAATCGCCGCGGTGGCAATTTGGCCAATCCTTACCTACGGCGTCTTGCTGGGCTACTTTTACGGGTCAGGTTACGCCAGCACCTCCTTCAGATGGTATGCCTGTAAATACCAAGACTTGGTTTTCCCCCCGCAGCATGGCTTTATGGCAGGGTCCCTTCCTGTGGCCTTTCATCGGCTGTGCTCTCTTGTGCGGTGCCTTTCTTTCCGGTTCAGTCATTGCGTGCTTGGTTGCATGGTGCCCTTTGCTGGCATTCTGCATGGGACTATGTGCATCCCATCCTGGTCGACGTTTTGCCGGCAAAACCCGCTGGTGCCACCTGCGCCGCACAAGACGTGACTGCCGATTGCGGGGAAGAGGTGTTTTGTTCCTTGCCCTGCTGTGCTCCCCGGTTGGCGCCGTTGGCCATGGCCAAACTCATCCGCATGGCAACCTAGACGGTGAGGCCCACAGTTCTGTGCCGGGCAAGCCTCACCGTGGGCCGTCAGAGGTTGCTGGGTTATCACTGTCCCTGATGCAAGTAAGCGTGTCGACAACGACCCAACACACTCCCATGCTTACCGTAGGGTCGATTCCACCAGCATCTAACCTCACTGACTTGTATCCCCTGGAAGAGGTCGGGTCGAGGCCACTCACTTTGCGAGAAGCATGTCAGCCCCAGTACGTGCGCCAAATCGCAATCTTCCACGGACGGCTTGCCTCAGGATCCGAACCGTCAGTGCTACGGATTGATGCTAGGCTTTTCCGACCCGCCCTGGACACTGTAGTGATGCAAGCTTTCGGACTGGACGCCCGTGCTGCCCATCTTCTCTCCATACACTCGGTGCTTGCCGAACTGCCGACGGAGCAATATGTCCTTCAGGATGCAACACTGCCATGGAATGTCCACACAATCCCGGTTCGTGTGGCAGCCTCACCGGGGCACACCATGTCGGCGAATATGCACCGATACTCGACCTGCCGAGAAATTGTCAAAGGACTTGCTGCTTCCTTGGGTTATCAGTATACTCCGGATGCCGATCTGTGTCATTGTGCCCCCGGTTGGTTTGTAGCTGATTCTCAGCCCTTGTTGGTGCCAAGATGTGACACTATTACGTGGACCCCGGCTGCCAGAGTGCATCAGCAGAGGTCCAGGCTTAGGGACAGTGACCAGCGCATGGACAGAGCAGCTTCGCAGTCCCCTTCTTCTACAGGGCATGCGTGCATTATCTCTGAGCTCGGCATCATTCATGCTGAATTGGACATGCTCATTAGCAAGTCAGAACAATTCCGCCGGTGGGTCAGGTCCTTCCCTGAACTTCAGCCACTCACGCTCCGTCGGTTGAAATACCCGCTGCCTGAGCTTCCACCGTTTCAGTACTTGGCGACAGCCGAAGGCGCCCTGGGAGGACACTCCTTGGCGGTCGATTTACGAGCTATCGATCTTGGGATCATCGTTGTCAATGCTAACAGATTCTCCACTTGTTGGCAAGTTCTCCACCAGCTGACGCAGTCGCACTCTCGCATCTTGCAGCCACAGGTGCTTCTGCAGGCAGTCAATGAAGGTGACACGCTCTGCTTCCTACATGACCTCCCGGTCCGACCACAGGTCCTACTACACGTTCTAGTCATGGCTCCACGGGGTACTCAGTGTCAACGCTGGCCACGATACCCTTCCCAGCAGGATGTATCTGCTCGCGTGCGTGGATACGGGATGCTGTCTTGGGTCATTCCCGGCTATACACACAGCGGCGACTGGCAGCGGCCTGAATTGGTGCTCCGGGACGGAGACATTGTTCAGTCCCATGCCCGCAAACCCTTGCCCCCCGCCCGGAAGGCCGCTAGGCGCTGTCGGACGCCGTGGGGTCCCGGTCTCCTGGTGGCAAGCTTCCTCTTCAGCTCACTCAGACACAGGAGCTGGACGCTAGTGCTACTGGCCCAGTCGATCGTAGCGGTCCAGGTCCCTCCCGCTAGGTCCCGCAGCCCAGCGCGCAACTCTGACATAGTGGATGTCGAGGACGATACTCTTCGACTGCGAAGCGTGCGTGTTGGCCTGTACGCAGAAGCCTCCCATCCTTTCTTGCCCACGAGGCCGGGGCTCGTGGGCGCTAGCGGTTTTCGCGGACTGCAGTTTTTGTGCCCAGTTGCAGGCGCTCAGGTGATATGCCGCAGGCAGCCTTCGGCGGAAGATTCGGAGGTGCTCGATGTCTTTCGGGATACCTGGCCACCTTGGCATTGCCAGCCCACACCGGTCTGGCCTGCCCTTACGCGGGAGATTCTCCACATGGTCCCATGCCCTCCTGCGCCCTTACTCTGCGTAGTGGTCTGTGGCGCTGGGCCGGTATGCGCGCGCCTCCTACTTCGTGGCATGAGTCTACCGCAGGCAGCACAGGCACTAGGCTTTTCCGAGGTAGTCCCGCCACATGCCACCCTGATGGATGCGAATCCCAGCCTACGTCATGGAGATGTGCTTGTTGCTTTGGCTGCGGATCGAGTTCGGGCGGACCCTCAGCTGCCCACTTTCCTGACCATCGAACAGGCCCGGCATCAGGCCCGGCATCATGCCCTTTGGCAACTTCCCTTTATAGTCGCCCAGGAAGCGGCTGTCTGCCTTTGGCCAAGGACATGGAGCCCAGCGCCCCTCTACCTGCGCTTCCTGCAGTCGATCAAAGGTTGCCTCATCTGGCAGCCACTGGGCCCCTGGGGGCAAGGAGCAAACTCGCGTTCCAGATGGGACCCACAGGTGGCATTCAAAGGGCATTTGTGCCACAAGAAAGCGCTGCCACAGGGCAGCATTTCGGAGCTGGGCGGCGGAAGCAATCGACACAGTCCCCCCGGCGAGGCCCCCGTCGATCATACAGAGGGGATGCAAACAGTACATCACTACGCAGGTGGATACGCTGCTGCCCCGGCGCTGCCATACCGCGAGCTGCCAGCACTTCTAGTGCTACGTGCAGAAACAACTGTCCGAACATGCCAGGAGACTGATGCCGGACAGCCTCCAACAGCCAGTGAAAGGGTACACTATGCGGGGGTTCGTCAGCCGTCCGATGCAAGTTATCATACATAGGCGCTGAACTAAGGGAGTTCTCCGGGGGAAGGACCAAGAGCTTGCGGCAATCGGCTCGTGCTATAGCAATTTCACAAAGCACGGTAGGTCCTTCTAGCAGAGCAACTCGCTTCCTAGCCTCCCAACACAGGTCGCTATCTGGCGCGCGTTGCCATAACCGGCCCAGTCCAGCGTCGAGCTGCTGAAGCGCGAGCAGGAGAGCACCCTTCCTGGGAAAGACACCTTTGACAGCGCATGCAATACCCAGCTGCGCCGGGTCATGGGCATCGCAGAGCCAAACCACTGTGCACAAGCAGCCGCGAGGGGCAGCCAGCAAGACCGGATGCAAAACACCAAAATCGGCATGAGGCAGGTCCACAATCGTGACTGGGGCAGCGTCAATTGGCTGTATTTGGTTGAGGAGGTCCAATACGGTATCCCTAGCCGATACGCCTGCCATGCGATGCAACCACAAATGAGGTTGCTCTGGTTGGATGAGGGGAAACACCTGTGTCTCCAAGCCCCGGAATTGCGGATGTGGCCGGAAGAAGAAGGATGCCACACTGACATCTAAAACCTCAGGCCTCAAGTGTGCTGAAGAAGGGACGACCAGACAAGAGTCGCCGTTGCGGGGAAACCCGGAAAAGGCGCAGTCCACACGGAAGGGCGGTGAGGGGAGTTGCCCGGCGGCCCAGCTATGAACCTGAGCCCCCGCCTGTGCAGCGTCGACTGCGATACATGTCACACTATCCTCCAACTTAACCAGGATGTTAACCTTATGCGCCTCCGGCGCAGCGGCCGTGAGATGCACACACTGGTCGTCGGGTGCTGCAGCGATCGGATCCAGCCGGTGGAAGCGAGTAAGTGATGGCTCACTCAACAGAGCACTGCTTACATGCTGCCATGTGCACTTGGCAAGGAAGGCCCTGTGCAGTTGACCTCCCGGGAACCACACCCGGAAATGGATCAACCTTGCATCGTCACTCCCTAGTAGGCTGGGGCTCAAAAGGGGTGCGAGCACTCGTCCTGCCATTAAGCTCCCGTTGAATGGCACGGTGCGTTGCGCTGGAAGCCGTCAAGGTCATGGCGGCAGCGGAGTCCCCCCAATGGGAGACTGCTATGCGGCCAGCTCGTAATGGAGGAGCACTTCCTGCACGAGCTCCGTCTGCTTGGGAGGTAATGCCATGGGCCAGGCAGATACCCCAGGCCATCATCTGCTTGGGGACCCCACCATGAGCGACCAGGAAGGCAACACAACCAATGGAGTAGAGCCAGGGACCACGCCTCCGAGCAGCACTATGTGCATCGCCGCCTTCGCCCCCGCCTACACTGCAGCCGTCCGCTTCTGAGAGACATTCAGAGTCCCGGGACCGAGGCAACCCCGTCAGCGGCCGTGCACGGCACGGTTACCGGCAGGGGCTGTTTGGCGTCCAGACTTGTGCTCCTTTCAGGAGCAATGGGAGGGCTCAGGGATTCGATGGACACCTGTGCCTTGGATGCCCAAGCCGGGCTGCCACCTGTGCAGCAGGTCAGACAACCCCGTTCGGGCCCATGTTTTGCTCATCGAATCCCGCGTAGCGGCGCAGCCTTACTGTGCGGTACGCCTGCGGGACGATATCCCTCCATGCGCATATGTCATACGCGGGGGTAGTGAAGCGTGCAATAACTTGCGGGACGGCGATGTGGTCGAAGCCCGGCCTGCCGCTGGCGCTGTTGGCTCCCCGCGCTCCCTGAACATCTGCCTCTTCTTAGGCCACTGGAATGCTCCTGTACGGCTTGGGCTCTGCTGCGGCATCGGATGAGGAGGACGATAGCCCAGGGTCTCCTCGCTCTAGATCTCCTCGGTGCTCTAGTGAGTCCGCTTCGGCGACAAGATTCGTGCGTCCTCGCACGGTGAGGGTTGGACTGTTTCATCAACACGGAACTCTATCTTTCAGACCGCGACCGCTGACTATAGGAGCCTCTCAGTTCTTCGGACTTCAACTCTTGTGCCCGGTCACTGGACCCATGCCGCCGCTCAAAGTCCCCTCCTCCATCACCGACACGGACATGATCGCCTTCTTCCAACAGGGCATGCCTCGGTGGGACTCGCCGTTGGTGCCTGTCTGGCCTGCAGTTAGTCTGAGCACCTTACATTTTGTACCAGCAGCGCCGCAGCCCTTGGTGACGGTCCTGATTGCCAATCAGGCGCAACCGTCGCCGCGCCTAGTGCTGCGACGTTCACCCAAGGCGGCTTGGGAACGCTCTCTAGGCGTGGGCTATACGTATAAAGGGCCGGTGTCCCTGGACCCTACTGCATCTGACTGGGCTGACGTCTATCTCCGTGACGGGGACGTCTTTGTGCAATTAATCATGTTTTGGATCTGGTGAGCCCTGTCGTTTGTAGACGACGCAGTGCGGATGCGACGTCACTAAGCGACACCTGCATTATCCGCGGAGCGGGCGGAGGCACCACTGTGAGCCAGTTAAGAGATGGAGATGTCATTGACCGCATTCTCCCCGACTCTGAGGGTATGGCACACAGGAACGGCAACGTATGGCGGATACTGCTTCTGCTGGTCCCTCTTTCCCTTGGACTGCTCTATCCTTCTTGGGCTGTAGCTGCGGGTCTGCTTGTAGTGACCATGGTGTCGTCGAATCCCTGCAGAAAGGGACATGATCTGCGGGCTGCCAGGTGTAAGGTTCCGTTGACGGCGCGCACCTCACGCTCATCTGCCATGTCACCCATTGGGACGTCCACTCCCAAGGTAGGGTGGGGACAGGAGCCGTCCGGAGGCATGACCTTTTGGTTGCGACGTGTTCCCCGCCTTCCCGTTGCCTGCTGTCTTTGCGGTTGGCAGGCGGCAGTTGACTGCCTTGCTAGGGCCCCGCATACCGTCATGCACGATGCCTCTCTGGAGGAGCTGGTCCCAACTGAGCGGCCTTGCCATTTCCAACTTTGGCAATGCTACCTCTGTCCTAGAGGGGCCCCGAGTCTGCAGTGGCAACAGCTCCCAGACCAATCTTGGCAGGCCGATCTCACCGGGGCAGCACGGGTGCAAGAATACCTGTATCGGCATTGGATGGCAGATGACTTGGAGCAGCAGCTCCCCGTGTCGGTGCCTCCCCTGCTCCGTGGGACTTGTACCCCTCCTGGGTTCGAGGTGTACCTGAACAACTGCTCATCTCGACCGACGGCTCCGGCGTTAAGGACGGAGCCTGGGCCTTCACGGCATGGGGCTGGCAGGAAGGAGCATGGAAGAAAATAGGCTGGGAAAATGGTGTGCTCCACCGCACACCTTGGAATACTGGACCACCACCCCCAGCAGCCTTACAATCCTATGCGGCCGAGCTCGAGGCCTTGCAGCAGGCTGCCCTATGGGCCACAGTTTGGATTGATGCCAACCTCGCAGCATGGGGCACTAGGCCGATGCGCGTCCTAGCAGCTGTTGATAATCATCAGGCGGCCCTCATGGTGGCAGCGGGGCATGCACAGGCATTAACCCCGTGGGCGCTTGACGCGCGGTATGCCTGGCAAGCCGTCCAGTCAAGGGTCAGCACCGACTTCGTGCACACGCCTGGACATGCAGGCTTCTTGATCAACGAGCTGGCAGATAGCCTAGCAGGTCTTGCTGCAACAGGATCCGCGATCACTCCTGCCTCCCCTAGGCCGTTGCCGGCGGATTGGACTCAGCTATGGCAGACAGGGGCTGCGAACCTCTGGCTGGTCCCCTTTGGAACCTTGGAGGGAGCTACAGCCATGCACATTAACATTGGTGGTACTGCGGCCTCGGCAGAGCAAGCTGGGGCGCCAGCCGCGGAAGCCACGTTGCTGCAGCAGCCAGATACTCTGTGCCGGCTGCCTTTTACGGCTGTCCAGGCCAATGTGCAAACCATCCGCGATGTCCTGCCTCATTTCTTTAATCGCACGGGCACTGGGCAACGTCGCGCCTATCTGTGCCGCCAACTGACAGAACAAGAGATTGATGTCGTCACCCTTCAGGAATGCAGATCCAGGAGCGGTCGGTGGAAGCTGGGGCATTTCTTGACTTGGCGCTCCGGGGCTGACAGACAGGGGCAGGCGGGCTGCGAGATCTGGATTCGCTCCACCTGGCTAGCTGGCGGCAATGGGCTCGACGATTGGGTGATTGTTCACTCCGAACCCAGATTACTGATCGTGAGATCGCGATATCTGCAGCCGCCAGTTGTTGTTGGGTCCGCACACGCGCCCCATGCTGACCGTCCAGAGCCAGAAATCCGCCGCTTCTGGGGGACCATGAGTCAGGCCTTACGCAAGCTGCGCCCGAACTCGGCCATCTGGATCGGGCTTGATGCTAACGCTGACTTCACCCAGGCAGACCCGGAGGGCATGGCCGTAGGATCCCGGGTTGGGGTGCATGAGCCCAGAGTAGGCGAGGACAAACTTCTGCAGCTTGTTGGGGACTTCCAACTATGGGCGCCGGCTACTTTTGACACCATCCATGCAGGTGCCACATGGACCTGGCAGCATGCGTCCGGTCTTCGTAAGCGACTGGATCACTTTCTAGCGACTGCCGCACACTGCGATGTGACATGCACCCAGCAATACCCTACACTCGATATCCTCTGCGGGGCGCGCGACCATATGCCTCTCTGGGCGGTAGGCTCCATCACCTTGCCCACCCAGAATCACAAACCGGAAGGGTCTCGTATCCCCTCTGCGACTGAAATGCATGACCTTGCACCCAAGTTGTGGCGAATGCAGCCTTCGTGGGCACAGATCATGCATGTCTCCGCGACGCAGCAGTTGAAATGCTTAACAGAGTCCTTCTCCCGGGCGCGCAAACACCTTCCGCGCAAGCCTCAGGCGGTGCCGACACAGCCCTACCTTAGCCAAGAGGCTTGGCAGGCCTTGCAGCGCCTCAAACGCACCCGTGAGCTTAAAGCAGGCTGTCGCAAAGCTGCCCTTAAAGCCTGGACCCGGGTATGCTTCCTCCAGGCCTGGAGACGTGGTCGACATGCCGACGGCCAGGTCCGGTTGCGGATATGGCGTAGGTACGCTCAGTTGGCCCAACTTGAACGCCGCCTCAAGCTGCTAACTACTAAACTGGCGCGCCGCGACAAGGCGAGACACTTGCACTCATTGCTGTCCGGTGCGATCGGCAAGTGGCACACTACAGGTCGGCCTGACCAGGCTCTTCTCCATCTCCGTTGGGCATCACGACGGGCTGCTGACCGTCGACGTGTCGCCGCTGCGGGGGGCTATGACACGCAGGATGCCTTGCGTGAACAATTTCGCTCCCAGGAAGCGGGGACAGTAGTTACCCGCGATCAGCTCCAGCAGCACCATGATGCATGGCAAGCCAAGCCCTCGGTGGCGTGTCCGGCTGCGGTACCGACACTTGCGCAAGCGGAAGCCATTTGCCGCCGACAAAAGGCCAACAAGGCCCCGGGACCCGACGGCATCCGTAATGGCCTATGGCAATCCCAGCCAGTGCTAGCAGGCCGGTGGGTCTGGCTCTTGCAGGCAAAAATGGCCCTGTCGGTCAGGGAGCCGGCCGACTTTAAGAATGCGCTGGCCTGTGCACTGTATAAGAAGGGTCCGCCCCACCTACCGGCCAACTATCGCAGCATTGTCCTCCTGAACGGCGCGGCCAAGCTCTGGCACGGCCACTTGCGTAATACCTTGGGCAGACGGGTCGTAGACGCGTACCAACCGCTGCAGCTAGGGGGACGCCCGGGCATGCATGTGGGATCTGCCCTGGCCGCTTTCCGGTCGGCCGTCGGCCTGTCACAAAGTGCCGGGCGCTCGATCCTGGCCCTTTTCGTTGATGTTTAGGCGGCTTTTTATGAGGTCGATCGGGAACTGCTTTTCGGAGGGCCAGGTGACCGCAGGCCCCAGGCTGACAACATCCTACCTTGGATTCAGCAACTCCTTGACGTGGGGGCGCTGGCCCGACTAGGTGTCCCCGATTCTGAGATGGCTCTGCTGCAGGACTGTGTCACGGGTTCGAGTTGGCTCCTGTGTGGGGACTCCCTGCCCGTGCTCGCGGCGCGGGGTAGCAGGCCCGGAGACGGGCTGGCCGATGTCCTTTTTGGAGCCGTCATGTCTTGCCTCATTCGGGAGCTCAGTCGCCGGCTACAACATGCTGGCGTGGGTCATGGCGCCTTGCAAATTGCACTTGGGGAGCCCGAGGCCACGATTTGCCCGATCGCCTGGGCTGACGACCTGGTGTTGCTTGCGGATGTGGAGAGTGCCGCCGACCTGCCACCAGCAGCCCGCTGCATGAGCAACATTACCCTTCAAACTTTCTCCGAGTTTCGCCTTCGGGTCAACTTGGGGGCAGGGAAGACCGAGCTTCTAGTCGATCCGCGGGGTCAAGGAGCTGCTACGGTTCGGGGGGAGCTGCTCCAAGGGCCGGCATCCTTGTGCTTGGCCGACGGTCAGCAGATCCGCATTTGCCCGGAGTATAAGTATCTTGGGGTGCCCCAGGTACCTAGAGACACGGGCAGGAGAGATGTTGAGCTCTCCGTGTGTCGCGGTAGGGTTGCAGAGGTTGCTGCAGGTCCCTTGCTCACCAACGATCACCTGCCATGGCCACTCCGTGTGGCGTGGATTGATGGTCGTGTGTTGCCCTCGGCATATTCCAGCCTGTCCACCATGCTTGCGCCGCATCCGCGCTGCCTCACCCCTCTCGCCGGCTTTCTCGATCGCGTCAGGAGGAAAACCTGGCGCACGTGGCAGAACGCGCGCCACGCAACTAACGCTATGTTGGAGATCCTGGTGCCTTGCACCTCCCCACCTGCTGAGGGCCTGCTTATCGCCAGGACACGGCTGCTGGTCCAGTTATGCGTGTCGGCTCCTGAGCCTGTGTGGGAGATTGTCGAGGCAGCGTACTACCGTGACGTTCCTTGGGTCATAGCGTTAGCGCGCGCCGCTAAGGTTGTAGGCATGGCTGCGAGCCTTGGTGCGGGGTGGTTGGAGCAAGGTCTCCGCACGTCTGTACGGCGCCATGCAAGGCCTCTCTTGGCCGCCTGCAAGCGGGTTAGCCGCTCGGGGACTCTGGTACGTGCCATCAAAGACTTGTGGGTCACGAGGGAAGTCCGATCCCATCGTGGCACCATAGGTTCTGCCTGCGACTCGGTTTGCCCAGAGTGCCTCCAGGTTCTGCCATCTAAACACGCGCTTGCCACCCACCTACATCGCAAGCATGGTAAAGTTTCCGACAGCATGTCCATGATCACAGACACAGTCTGCCGGTGGTATCTTCAAGACTTCCACTCAACGACGCGACTGAGGTACCACATTGAGCATGTGCCGGCCTGCCGCTCTGGGCTCCGCCATGTCGTGGGGCCTCTCTACGCCCCAGGGGTCGGCACGAGGCGTAAGGGCACCGCCAGACATTTGCGTGTGCCGCCTTTGCAATTGCCTGGGCCTCGCCTGCCCACTCCCTGTGAACGTGCTGCGGCCGCTGCGGACCGGTATGCGACGCCGGACGAGCTAGCAGCTGAGCAGCAGTCCTGGATGCAGCTGGAGCAAGCCACAGCCGATCGGGCTGCCCAGGCGCGTGCCGCTTTGCTACGCGATGTGCCTGGAGTCGTCCTGGATACCGGCCGTCACTGCCCGGCACCACCCACATGGACGAGGGCATGGTTCATCTCTGATCATCCGGCGCACCCCTCTCCTTTCTGGGAGGGAATCACCGCACCTGGCCTCTGGCAGGCTGCTGCCAGTTGGTCTGCATCGTGGGAAGTGTGGGCCAGGATTGCCTATGAGCCGTGGTGGTCTCGCACGCTTTGGGATGCCTTGGCAAACCTTCGGCTTGAAGCCGCTCTGCAACTCCCGTGGGACGAGTCGACCATTCGGCGTGGCTCGAACAAGGAGTCTTGTACACTGGAGCGGGTGTCCTTCATCCGGCATCTTGTCACCATGCGTCGTGTGCTCACGGCCCTGGGGCCCTTTGGTGCCCTGTGGTGGGTCGGCTCTCCGACCACTGCTGTCCGGTCCGTCCTGGCATCAGTCGACCGCTCACTTCTGGTTCGCATGGTTTCCCTGCACGGTACTTGCGCCACGCTGGTCTCCCGTTGGGCTGGCGCTGTGGATCGCTTTCGTGGTTGGTGGTCGAGGCCTGGTGTGATCGCCCGCCCACTGCAGCTTTCCCCCGTGCACCACGTTCATTGACCTCGCCATGGGCTTGCTTGTACAGTTTGCTCCCCTAGGCCTTTCGTCTCACATCGGCTGCGGCTAAGATGCCGTTTTTGGCCAGCACCAGCGGACCGCTGAAAGCGCAGGAAGGAAGGAAGTCTCGGGCTCGCATGGTAGAGCGCAGTATGGCAGCCTGTAGTATAGTAGACCTATCGTAAATAACAGGGTGTGGTATACAGTATAGGATCTAAACCCTAAACCCTAAACCCTGAACCCTAAATCCTAAACCCGAAACCCTAAGCCATTAAACCCTAAACCCTAAACCCTGACTCCTAAACCCTAAACCCTAAACCCTCAACCCTCAACCCTAAACCCTCAACCCTCAACCTCAACCCTCAACCCTGACCCTTAACGTCTAGGGTTGAGTTTTGGGGTTCAGGCCTCAGCGTTTGCGAGTCTTAGGCTTAAGTACTCGTCGTAGTAGTAGCCAGCGGTGCTTTAACCGTACACACTGTTTAGGGTTTAGGGTTTAGGGTTTAGGGTAGTAGGAGTAGAAGAGAAGTGGTTCGTAGTCGTCGTCGTCGTCGTCGTAGTCGTCGTAGTACTCGTGGGCAACGTCGTCGTAGTGGGCATTGTAGCTTGGGGCATGATGGTTGAGGTTTTCGTCAAAGTAAGCCTTACTTAGCTACTCATTAAAACCTTAAACCCTAATTCAAGTCTTAATTGTGGGGAAACCACCAGTTCAGGGTTTTGGGGCTTGGGGTTTCAGGTACTTAGGGCTTAGGTCCTAGGATGTTTATGAGCTTGCGGTGGTTTACTCGGGTTTCTGTTTCTTAGCTACAGTGTTAGAGAGCCAAGGACTGGATAGGGATTGCGGGAGGGTATCTTGGGTTTGGGCATTGGGTGCTTTAGACGTTTTAGGCGTCTAGTGCTTGGGGTCGTTCGGAAGTTGCTGTGGGGTCTTAGAATCTCCGATGGCCAAGATCTCATGAAGTTATATGGTATCATGATACAGTCGGCATATAGCATATTATGTTCTTTTATCATACTTAAGTGCCGTGTGCTCTCTCTTGTCAACTTCCTAAGCCAGAACACGAGCAATTAACCCTCCTAGACCCTATAAACCCTTAACCTGAGCCCTCACTATAAGTCGCATGTACGCTCTTAACTTTCCCCGAAGCCCTAGACTCTTCTCGTGTAGCAGTTGTTGTCGTACTAGTACTCGTATTTTGTCGTACTAGTACTGGAACTGCGACAGCCGAGGTCAAAAGACCTTCTTCCAGTCTGCGCGATCTTTGCTGCAGGGCTGGTCAGAGGCGGACCTCTGCGTTCCGCGGCTTTGTAAAGCCATGGGGCTGTGCTGAACCGGTGTGGGTTTCTGGGCTTAGGGGCTTGGGGTTTGGAATTTTCGGTTTACGGTGCAGGGATGCTGCTGTAGTCACTACTCTCAACACACCCTTTATGCAAGGCGGCGGGCGTGATAAGTTCGGCCTGCTTCTACGAAACACGTGTCTCATGTCCTCTGCCGTCATCTACGATACTGCATCGGAGCTTTTTGGATGTTGACGGCTTCATGAGAGCGGAGATCTAAGGCGTCGGAAGCTGCCAGAAACGAAGGTAGCAAACCTTCAAGCACAGCGTGCATCTAGAGGCATCGGACTCGTAGTACCTCGTCACAGCGGAACCACAGACTCTATGTTGTACTTAAAATATCATATGCTACAGTAGGTTCTATAGATTGTACTAGAGTAGACACAACGGAGTCCCCTCGCAAGCGGAAGGTTTCAGCGGAGGACGTCTCTGCCTACGAAGTTCTTCATCAGATGAAATCCATCGGCGGCATGGACCCTGGGGCGGAGGAGTCGCGTGGCTGCGAACTGTAGAATAGTCAACAGGGTCCGGGTATGTTAGTAGATTCTGCTTTTTCCTTTATTACATAGCATTACATATGTATATATGTATATATGTATATATGTATATATGTATATATATGTTATATTATATTATACATATATTGTATGATATACTGATTTTGTATCTTATACATACATATTGTACAATATTTTCCATGACTGACATATGTTCGGTCCAGTGTTTTTTCTTGTAAACGTAGATTTGTGTGCAGTTTATGCTCTAGTAGCGCACTGTTCGCGTAGCTTGCTAGTACCGGTGCTAGTGCTCGTACTGGTACTGGTACTAGTACTAGTACCAGTACTAGTACCAAGACCGTATGTCTCAGCGTGTTTCACTTCCGCAGCTACTTGAACAGAGGCAGTCCTAGTTGAGATTCGATCGCTCTGCCTTAGACGTGCTGCAGTGCAACGTGTTCCGTCGCTCTTCCACCCTTGCACAAGTAGAAGAAACCCTAAACCCTAAACTTACCCTAGACCCTAAACCCTAAACCCTAAAGCCTAAACACTAAAACCTAGTTCAAGCCAAGCTCGAAATTCGGAAGGCCTGATATGCGGAACCATCCGAAAGCATCGGCTCCTCACAAAATCCCAAGCAAAACTGGAAATGCCATCCCCTACGAGGCCTGCGGACCTACATGCTAAAGGGTGCTATTGATACAGTGCGGCCTTGGGGTGCCGCCCTCTCTCCGTCCTCTCCCCCTCCCTCCCTCCCTCCCTCCCTCGCTCCCTCGCTCCCTCACTCCCTCCCTCCCTCCCTCCCTCCCTCTCTCTCTCTCTCTCTCTCTCTCTCTCTCTCTCTCTCTTTCTGTATTGCATCAGAAGGCTTCTTTTGATTCCTTCTCCAGACCAAGCCCCAGAGTACGGAAGACAAGTATCACCACAGAGTCATACTACACCTAAACTGCTACGTCTAGGGTTTGGGGTTTTGGGTTTAGGGTTTTGGGTTTAGGCTTTAGGCTTTAGGCTTTCGGCTCAAACGTAAGCCCTCTCCAAAGTCTGAGCGGTATTCTGAGGTGGTATCTTGCCGAGGGCACCCAGGCCGTCCAGCCTTGTGTATTGTACAGTGCAACTTTGTACTGTACAGAATGTCTGTAGTAAAGTAAAGTGAAGACTTGTATGGTCAAATATGCGTAGCACAATATGCTATATATATATATATAGTACAGTATGCTGTGCTGTATCTGCACATACATATGGGTGGTTGTCAGAAATATGGTCCCTTTCTAGCTCCCTATTTTTATGCGGCACCTAAAATTTAGGGTACCCCAAAAGGGATATTATCATCTTTATTGTTATTGTTATTGTTATTGGTATTGGTATTGGTATTGGTATTGTTATTGTCATTGTCATTGTTATTGTTATTGTCATTGTCATTGTTATTGTTATTGTTATTGTAATTGTGATTGTCATCATTATTATATATGTATATATACATATATTATAGAGCTTCCCATAGGGCATGGGGATTGAGCACATGCTATTTTAACAGCGTTCAGGCTTTACGATGGTTTGGGCCTGTGTCTCAAACTTCATGCCGTCATTGATGGTCACGGAACATTGTCGTTTCAGGGTTTCGGGCTTACAGTCGTGTAGCCTTCTGTTGAAACAAGGCCAGGTTGTAACATCCTCAGGCGGTCTTGTGAGGTACCCTACATATTCCCGAAAAGGGTATACATAGGGCCCCAATTCCCTCATTCCCTACTGAGAACCGGAGATTCTTGCTGCATGATTGAGTCCACACGATACGATGTCTTAGAAGGCGGAAAATAACGTTGCAAGACTTCAGGGCAATGACCGCGATGCAGACACTTTCTTGTATACCACAATCTCTTGGAGGCTGGAGGTTCCAAAACCAGATCCTCCTCCGCCAACCCTACGCCCTAAACCCTAAACCCGAAATCCTAAACCCTAAACCCTAAACCCTAAACCCCAAACCCTAAACCCTAAACCCTAAACCCCAAACTGCATATCTGTGGTTCAGGCCTTGGCGAAGCGCCTTGCTGCAGACTTGGGAGCCGCCGTGATCCTCTCCTCCCCGGTAGCTCGGATTTTCGGGTTTGGAGTTTAGGGTTTAGGGTTTAGGGTTTAGGGTTTAGTGTCCAGGGTGTAGGCGTTAGGGGGTTTAGGGTTTGGGGCTTCGGGTTTCGATTTAGGGTTGGTAGAGTGGTCGACCCTTTATAGTCTTGAATCTACTTTTCACGCTTTTGGTACATTTTTGGAGAAAGCACTGTAGACTACACAGGGTTTGGGTTTAACATACATCTGATTGAACCATCCAATCTTGCATGCGCCCGAGGTGTCGGCAATCAGCATCAACGGTGACCGAATATACGTCACGGCCAACGACGTGACGTACAGCTCCAAGTGAACCACGTTCAAAGAAGGGCATGCCAAACCCCCCCTTTTTTTAGAGGTTTAGGGTTTAGGTTTAGGTAGGGTTTAGGGCCAAGTGGAGGGTTTAGGGGAAGTATGAGAGAGTTTCGGGTACTATCTACTCAGTTACGAACTTCAACCATATCACAGTACATGTTGCTGTACACCAGACTCCAGACTATCCTAAAATCGGGCCCCTTCGCACCCTGCCTCTTCGAAGCAAACTTATGACGACAGGCCTCCTACTTCCTAACTGCTGGTACGTCCTTTTTCTGTAGCTACTTTACAAGGCACTCGCTCACGGTACTCTGGGAGTCGGTATACCTTTGTGTAGTTTCGCAGGCTGCTATACATCATAGCATGCTGTCCTCTCAACCACATCATTTTGCACTGCCAATAGCAAGAGGGGTTTAGGGCGCGTTGGCTTTCCAAAACCCATTGACTGGCCTAAGCTCAGCTGCTTCGATGTGTGGAAGGGCGAAGTAGGGTTTAGGGTTTAGGGTTTAGGGTTTAGGGTTTAGGGTTTAGGGATCAGGGTTTAGGGTTTAGGGTTTAGGGTTTCGGGTATAAGGTTCAGGGAGCAGTGTGCCGCTTGGCAGTCGACTTTGCTCTGCGGCAGATTTTGCAGATCTTGTCCTGCAGCCCATCCATCTTTCAAGGCATCCTACCCGACCATACTACAGTGTACTATACAAGAGTGAACCTTGGCAGACGATGATATAAGCATAGTGCGTTTAGGAGGAGCAGGATGGTCTCTGTAGTCACCTGCCATGCAGGTACATCGTCATCGCCATACCACCACAGCTTTATGCTGCGCGGCTGCTCTTTCGGTGCATGGAGACATGGAGAGTTCTCCAAAACCAAGAACGCAAGAACCCAAGACCCTGCCGAACTCTGCAACCCAAAAACACATCCTGAGTGCCAAGCCCACAACCCCTAAACTCCAGCCAATTGGATGCCCTAAGGGCACTCCTGAGACATTTTCGAAAGAAGCCTCTAGGCGAATTTGGGGCTGCTGCCGCTGCTGCCCGTGCATCGTCAGGAGGCGCTGGCTGGGCAACCTGGCTTGGCGACTTTAAGGGGTTTGCTTCTGAATTTCCTGAACTCGTAGAAGTCATACAAGATGAAGTCGTACTTAATAGTACTTGCTAGTCTGTAGTCTATGCACACGTCACATATGTGAGTTTCCGAAAGATGGTGTTTGGGTTGTAGCATGGTTTAGTTCCACTTTGTGTGTTTTTGATTCCAGGACATTGTTGAGTTTTTTTCAGAGTTTGGGGCTTGAAAGTTTCTCACGACTGCACACCCCAAATTCTTAGAGGCCAGGAGCTTAGGAGTTGACCTGCTGGATCGAAGTTGAAGCCGTTTGTCGATTGATGGCCGGTGTTTAGGATTCTCGTCTCCCAACACTCTTGCTCCCTCTGAGCAGAAACCTTCAACCCTAAACCCTACTGTACTCTTACACTCGAAAGTTAGAGCCCTTGTTGATTTTACCTTGAGTGCTCTCTGAACGGCAAACCCAAGACTCAAAGTCTGCACCCTAAATAGGTCTAAACCCCGGCTATACTCGAATCTAGCTAATATACTATGCTATCGTATGGTAAAGCGTGAAGTATCATAGTCTCATAGAAGTATGTGCGGTGAAGCACAGTGCACTGCACGATAGGCTCCCATACTCCAGCAGAAAAACCACACAACACGGACACGTTGCTTGTACTAACATTATACTCGACTATACTACACTACGCTACACTATGCGAAACCATTTACTGTACCATACTATACTTTTCTATCTACATACACCTACCCTAAATCCCAAACCCCCCACCCCCGCCCCCCTGCAAGTCAAGACAGCATGACATGGGACATCGTCCCACTTTTGGGTCCTATATGTAGTACGGCAACCTTAAAGAAGGACCAAACCCTAAACCCTAAACCCTAAACCCCATAAGGGTCCCTAGTTCAGAGAGTTACCCATCTTCAGTGCGCAGGTGGGTCCCTGGCGCGGCGATTAAGACTCTCCTGGTGTGGGAGCAGCCCTGGCACCCCGCCGGGGCTCAAATTCTAGGAGTGTTTTTAGGGGTTTGATTTTGGGGTGTTTTAGGGTGTTTTTGGGGTGTTTTTGGGGTGTTTTGGGGTGTTGTTAGGGTGTTTCAGGGTTTTTGGGGTTGTGGGGTTAAGGGTTTAGGACCTGTGGAGCCCAACGAAGTTATCAGCCCAAGTTCTGCTGGGGCTCTGAAAGGGGTGGTATCAGATTCTACTGTTTGCTTCAGACTCCCCCCCCCCCCCCCCCCCGCTAAAGAGACGACAGAAGATAATAACCGCCAAATTGCCCTTTAAGCGGAAGAGTCTTTTTTTTTTTGGGGGGGGGCGGGGGGGGGGGGGGGTGGGGGGGGGGGGGGGGTTCTTAAGCATATACTATAGGGGTCGGAATACCCTTGTGGTCCCTTTATAGATTTTTCTATAATGACCCCCGAAACCCTGTTCTACTTCTTAAGGCCCCTATATTAGTCGTATTGAAGGGATTCAGGGGCCCCTCTGGGAGTTTTGGGATTCAAAACCCTGAGGATTTGGGATTTTGGAGTTTGGGCTTGATTGTCGTTAGAGCTTTTAAGGGCTATGAGGGCCTGGTTTGTTGGGGTTTTGGGCTTGTGGGGGTTTAGGGCTTGTTAGGGTTGAGGGTTTGCTAGGGTTTAGGGTTGAGGGTTTACCGTTGAGGGTTTAGGGTTTAGGGTTTGGGGTTTGGGGTTTAGGGTTTAGGGTTTAGGGTTTGTTAGGGTCTAAACCCGACAGCCCAAACCCTAAACCCTAAACCCTAAACCCTAAACATTTAGGGTTGAGGGTCCAGGTTGCTTTTTGAAGTTGCGCTCCCCTCTTCAGTTCCGGTTCGAAGGAACGTCGGCCACGTCAAGCCCATAACCTGTAAGCTGAACCCCATACCCCTCTAAACCCTAAACCCTTAGCTCCTAAACCCTAGATCCTAGACTAGACTCGAACCTCAAAAACCTAAGCCCTAAACCCTAAACCCTAAACTCCTAAACCCCTGAACTCTAATCACCTAAGCCCCAGACCTTAAATCCAGGTGGAGCGAGTCTGGACTGTCGGGCGTTGTCACCGCTCCGAAGGATCTGGGCATGCCAGCTCTTTCCAATTCCAGCGTTTAGGGTTTAGGGTTTAGGGTTTAGGGTTAGGGTTTAGGGTTTAGGGTTTAGGGTTTAGGGTTTAGGGTTTAGGGTTTAGGGTTTAGGGTTTAGGGTTTAGGGTTTAGGGTTTAGGGTTTAGGGTATAGGGTTTATTTCAGGGGTTCCTTGTAGTGTGCAGCGTTTAGGGTCTTAGGGTTTCGTAGGCTCTTTAGAGTTTGGTTTCAATATGGGGGGGTGGGCGGAGAGTATTCAAGTCCCTGTGGGGGAGGAAAGTTTGAAGATCTGACCTCCTAAACCCTAATCCCTAAACCCTAAACCCTACACCCTAAATCCTACAAATTTTAAAGTCGGGTGTTGGGTAATCTTCGTGTTAAGTCCTTTTGGGGGGTGGCCTTTAGAATCAAACCCGTAAGCCCTTAAAACCCTTGACGCGTAAAACCCTAGGCCCAGGTCGCAGCATCAATGCAACCACGGGCCTTTTACCTTAACCATGTGGGCACAGGGTTTAGGATTTAGTTAGGATATGATTTGGGATGTTCCCCCTTATGCTAACAGCCTTAATAGGGATTATAGTACCCCCTATTATAATCCCTCATAAGGATCGTTAGTATCGCGGGGGAACATCGCGGGACATGACAGAACTAGCACCTGGGCCTTGAACCCTGCCCTTAGCCCTAAGCCCAAGTTCTACCCACCACCACTACACCCTAAACCCTCAACCCTAAACCCTAAACCCTAAACCCTAAACCCTGAACCCTGAACCCTAAACCCGAAACCCTGAACCCTGAACCCTGAACTCTGAACCCTAAACCCTAAACCCTGACCCTGAACCCTAAACCCTAAACCCTACAAGTGTACGAGAAAACGACTCCAGGACCTCTTCAACACCGTCGCTGCGGGGTCGTGTGCAGAAGGCCGGAGAAGCTGGTCTCAGGGTTTTGGGGTTCCAGGGCTTGAGGGTTCTAAGCCCGAGACCCGAAACCCTAAGCCCCGAACCCTAAACCCTGAACCCTAAACCCTAAATCCTAAACCCTAAACCCTAAACCTAAACCCTAACTTCAGGGTTTAGGGTTTCAGGACTTTCGGCTCCAGAGCTCACGGGGGGTTTCGGGTTTAGGGTTTAGGGTTCAGGGTGTAGGGGTTTTTCTACACTTTTGGGAACACACTAATGAATGCTATGAGTGAATTAGGGCAGTGAATCAGTGAACGAAGAGAGTGCACGAAACGTACGAATTATATCAACGAAACCCGGGATAGAACATAATATGGCAAATGAAGTGAATATCTGAATTAGAGAACGAAAACGCCCTTATAATGAGTGAAAAGAAGCATGAAGGGCGTGAAGTGAACGTAATGAAGATACGAACGAAACCAACCTGTGAATCAAAGGTGCAGACAAGTGATAGAATCCTGATGTTCACGGACGGGCTTTTAATAATAATAATAATAATAATAATAATAATACTAATAGATTATAAGGAACCGCATGAATTTATTATGATTACTAGCCAGGAGAAAGTTCTTGTATTCTGAAAGGGACAAAGAGCCGCCAGATAAGACATAACATACGGTACCTAGTAGTAGTAGTAGTAGTAGTAGTGTCAGTAGTGTGTATAATAAACCCTAAACCCAGCCCGAACCCGCAAAACCCTTAACCCTGAAACCTAAAAACTCAAACGCTTGGCGCCTACAAGCCCAAACCCTAAAGCCTAAGACCCTCAACCCGAGCCGTAAAACCTACAAAGTCCACAACCTATCCCAAACCACCCTAAGACCCCAACCCCAGTAGAAACCCTAAACCCTGAACCCTGAACCCTGACCCCTAAACCCTAAACCCTGAACCCTGAAGCCTAAACCCTAAACCCTAAACCCTAAGCCCTAAGCCCTAAGCCCTAAGCCCTAAGCCCTAAACCCTAAACCCTAAACCCTAAACCCTAAACCCTGAACCTTACATAAAGGCCAGCCGGGTGTTTTGGTCCTCTTCTCCACCGGCCCTAGCGGCCGAGAGCTCAGCAAAGTGGACTCGGAGCCTTGGCTGGGGTTAGGGTTTCGGGGTTTAGGGTTTAGGGTTAGGGTTTAGGTTTCGGGGTTTAGGGTTTAGGGTTAGGGTTAGGGTTTAGGGTTTAGGGTTTAGGGTTTAGGGTTTAGGGTTTAGGGTTTAGGGTTTAGGGTTTAGGGTGTAGGGTGTAAGGTTTAGGGTGTAGGGTGTAGGGTGTAGGGTGTAGGGTGTAGGTTCAGGGTTCGGGCTGGATCAAGGAAAAGATCGAAGAATCGATGCTTAGCCGTTTAGGGTTTAGGGTTCAGGGTTTAGGGTTCAGGGTTCGGGGTTCAGGGTTCAGGGTTCAGGGTTGAGGGTTGAAGGGTTGAAGTTTAGGGTTTAAAGTTTAGTGTTTTACTAGTAGGAGGAGTTTGAGGAGGAGTAGGAGGAGGAGGAGTACGAGGAGTAGGAGGAGGTGGAGCAGGAGGAGTAGGAGGCGGAGGAGGAGGAGCAGGAGGAGTAGGACGAGGAGGAGGAGGAGGACTGGAGTGGTGGGGTAGGGTCTAGGGTTTAGGGTTGAGGGGTGGTGGTAGCGGTAGGAGGAGGACGAGGAGGAGGAGGAGGAGTTACGGTAGTGTTCACAGCCTTAAATCGTAGAAGCGCTAGTAAGGAGCGGTAAGTAGTCGTAGGTCGCAGTAGGTGATGGTAGGAGGTAGTAGAAGTAGATGGAAAACCACAGTATAGTACAGTAGAGCATTCTAGTCTGTGCTTTGCATGCTGTACACGAGTTACACTACCATACCCGAGCCAAGGAGCAGGAGAGGATTGACAAAGCCCTGTCCTTCTTGGAGCAGATCTTTGCTGAAGCTATTGGGCTGATTGAGCTTGGATATTTGGCACTAAACCCCCCCCAGCCCGCTAAACCCCATTCAACCTCCTGAACCTCCTAACCCCTAAACCCTAGCCCTAAACCACAAGACCCCTAACCCCAAACCCTAAACCCTAAACCCTGAACCAAAAAAACCTAGCCCTGAACCCTATACCCACAAAACCTCATAAACCTCCTAATCTCCCTGAACTTCTGAAATCCTTCCCTTTGGGCTTGAAAGGGCTGCAGCTTAAGGTTCACGGGTTTCGGGGTTTAGGGTTTAGGGTTTAGGGTTTAGGGTTTGGTGTTTAGGGTTTAGGGTTTATGGGTTTAGGGTTTAGGGTGTAGGGCTTGGGGTCAGGGGGCTTGGGGGGGGAGGCTTGGGGGGCTTAGGGGGGTTTTGGGTTTGGGGGGTCTATGGGTCCAGGGTTGGGGGGGGCTTTTTAGTCGGTTTAGGGTTTAGGGGTTCAGGGTTTCGAGGTCTGGAGGTCCCGGACTTCAGGCTTTTCGGGTTTCGGGTTTAGGGTTTAGGGTTTAGGGTTTAGGGTTTAGGGCGAGGTACCAGGGCCGACTCAGAAGTAGTCGGAACATGGCTTGAGGATGATTGGAGGTGGGATTCCCTTTAGTATACCGCGGGGATAAGGATGTTCCGAACTTTTTGGACTTTACTGTATAGTGACCTTCTTGAAAGCAATCAGAGAATAGGTGTGAATTTATTGGGGGCATGCAGCATCTGGTCGTGGTAGCTGTCGTAGTACCTGGTACTATCCATCCAAAACCTTACACCCCAGAAGCCTTAAAAACCCTAAGCCCAAAACCCTAAACCCTAAACCCTAAATCCTAAAACTCAGCAAAGGCAATTCCCGCCCCCTTGGCCGCACGATCCATGGACTGGTGTGCAGAGCTGCTTGGAATCATATATTTTGTTTGGGGTTTAGGGTTTCTTGGTTGAGGGGTTACAGGGTTTCCGGGCTAGGGTTGAGGGTTTAAAGGGTTCAGGGTTACGGCTTTTGAGTTTAGGGTTTAGGGTTCAGGGTTCGCTAGGTGTACCGCGTGCACCACCAGGCAGGCCCCTGTGCTAGGTCAATTTTCACCAACCACGCTCAAGCGGATGTTTTTGCTCCGGGCATGTTGGAAAACACGGTTTGCGGAGCATGTTTTGGGAGGCGGAGCTTCAGAATGAGATGTTGAACAACGGAGAGAGGTTGCAGTAAGCTGAACATTTCAACGCTTTTGGTGGGCTTGACAAGGGCGTAGGCCGATAAATGCTGCAGGTTCTAAGTCAGCCACAAACAACCCGTCGAAGTTGCAGGTTCAAAGGGAACCACGCACAACTTCGATGCATTTTCGTCTTGAGGGTATAGGCTTGCAGGGTTCAGTATATGGAGGCGCGGGCTTCAGTTGAATGTCCCAAAGCTTTAAGGCACAGGGCTTAGGATTTATGTTGCCAAGCCCTAAGCACTAAACGCGTCTGAGGTTGGGATGTTCACCCTTATACTAGCGGTCCTACTAAGTTACTAGGGATTATCGTACCCATTAGAATTCCGATGAAGGGTTGTTTGAATAGGGCTTTGAAAGGGGGGCAATTTCAGGGTCAGAGGGCATTTTTCTGAAATTCAGGGTTTAGGGTATACCCTACTAGACCCTAAACCCTAAACCCTAAACCCTAAACCCTAAACCCTAAACCCTAAACCCTAAACCCTCAGCCCTAAACCCCAAAGCCTCTGCCACATTTCTTCTGCAGGCCTTTAAGTCTCGGCGGCTACGCCAGCCGACCAGCGATCGGCGCCCGCCAGAAGGCGACTTGGAGTTCGTGGCGAATTCGAAGTTTAGGGTTTAGGATTAGGGGTTTAGGGTCTAGGGTTTAGGGTTAAGGGTTTAGGGTTTAGGGCTTAGGGTCTAGGGTTTAGGGTTTCGGGTTTAGGGTTTAGGGTTTAGGGCTTAGGGTCTAGGGTTTAGGGTTTCGGGTTTAGGGCTTCGGGTTTAGGGTTTAAGCTTTCGGGTTTAGGGCTTAGCTGTAGGTCGGAAACCCAAACCCTGAACCTTAAGCGCTAAGCCCGAAACGCCCCTCCCCCCCCTCCCCCTCTCTCCCTCCCCACACCCTCCAAGCCCTCAGGAAAGCTTGAACTCTTCATCGCTGCAGCCCCTAAAAACCCTAAACCCTACAACCCGAAACCCTGCCCTTCGACCCTGAAAACCTTAAGCCCTAAAGCTTAAGCACAAGATGGGGCGTTCGGGGGCCCTAATTTGGGTGTACCCATGATGAGGATTGTACTATTTTCGGGTATACAAGGGTTACCCCGATTTTTGGAAACCCCCCAAAATTGATTCTGTAGATCCGAGGCTCCCGACCTCTTTGAGCCTTTCCAAGGCATCCACTTCGCAGGTACCGAGCCCCTGGGATCTTCCAGTTTTTGGACTTGTGGGTTTTTGAGTTCTGAGCCTAAACCTTGAACCCCTAAACCCAAAACCCAAAGCCCAAAACCCAAAACCCAAAAGCCAACACACAAAACCCAAAGCCCAAAACCCAAAACCCAAATCCCAAAATCTAAAACCCTAAGCCCCAACCCCTAAACGCTAAACCCTAAACCCTAAACCCTAAACCCTAAACCCTAAACCCTAAACCCTAAACCCTAAACCCTAAACCCTAAACCCTAAACGTTCAGGTTTTGAGATTTGGGCTTGAATGTTTTCAGGTTTCAGGGTCCAGGGATAAAGGGTTTGCGGTTTAGGGTTTAGGGGACCCTGGTGTCCAGTGACCGTCAAAGGAGGTTCAACAGGGAGTTGGCAGGGTGTTAGAGTTGTTTTTTGTTGTTTTTTTTGTAGTTGGGAGCTGGAGCGCTTTCGGCTGTAGAGTTTGGGGCTTTGGGCTAAGTTTGGGGGTTTCTTTGTCATAGTTGGGTACCATTTTGACATGTTTAAGGGTACTTAAACCCTATAAGGAATAACAATTTTAATTTCAAATATTATCCCAACCATGAACTAGCTTTGGGGGAAGAGTTTATGGGTACGGCATCATTGGGAGGGCGTGGGGCCCTTGGCGCAAGTAAGGACGGCGGATGAATGGCGCTCCTACATGGAGGGTGCCATCCAATCTGGAGACTCATCGGGGCATAGGGTTTAGGCCTTAGGGTTTAGGGTTTAGGGTTCAGGGTTTAGGGTTTAGGGCAGCGGTGGTTGTAGCAGGAGTAGCAGTAGAATCCAGAACGTAGAGCCTCGCCCACCCCAAGCCCCAAGCGGACGCCCGAAGGAGAACGGGCTGCAGCAGCGATCCTGGCAGAGACGAAAGCTTCCTGAAGAGCTGATGGTGTGGGGCTGAGGTGTTTCTTTTCTTTTGGTAAGGGTAGTCTCTAGACCCTGAGCCGGGTCTTGTGTACAGATGCCTCTAGTGCGGAGCTTGAGGCGCTGTAACAAGCTTTGTAAAGCAGCTTGAGGCTCGTGCGCATGTGCCTTCTGTGCGGAGCTTGCCGGGCTGTGTAAAGCAGCTAAAAAGCTCGTGTGCAGAAGCCCTGTGTGCAGAGCTTGGGCGCTGTGTCAAGCTGCCTCAAGCAGCTTGAAGCTCGTGTACAGAAGCATGTTGCGAGAAGCTTGAGCCCTCATGTCCCAAGCCATCCTGCGTCGAGAGACCCTTGTGAGACCCATGCTTTTTCAGCATCTGAGCCAAAGAATTCGTTGATTCTTCAGGGCGCGGGGCTTTTGGATGGTTGTAGGATTCACGGGATTGGGGAGGGTTTAGGAATCCTTTGCTTGAAAGTCCTCAGAAGTACTCAGAAGCTTGCCTTGTCTTTTCGTAGGGCTCTATGGTTTAGGGTTTAGGGTTTAGTTTAACTACGAGGATCCCACAAAGTCTTTCATGTCTACAGTCGACATTTTTGCAAGCGGAAGCCTCATGGTGCATCTGCATTGATTGTTGCTCTGAACCATGGCTCCGTGATTCATCGAGCGTACGCCTCGATCGAGATGTACAGATGCATCTCTTTCGGCCTTTCGAGTGATTTATGCATTGGAGGCCCACGTGGCGTGACAAAGAAGAGCGCGCACGGGAGTATTTATAGCATGCAGCATATAAGTAGCAGAGGGTATCGCCTTTCTGACCCCTAAACCCTCAACTCCCAAACCTCAATCCTGAGCCTTCATATAGTGTAGTCCAAACGGTTCATATCTGTTAGCACCACATTCTATGGTCCATATATTTTCTTTACGGTTGGCCATGCCGATCTTGCAGGGTTTAGGGTTTAGGGTTTAGGGTTTAGGGTTTAGGGGTGCGACTTTGATGTCAGCACTCACTTGGATACTTTCTTTTGATGTTGTCATGGATCCCTAAGCCCTGAACGTTAAAACCTTAGACCCTACAAGTCATTCAAGATTTGGTCTCTAATCCTGAGATGGTGTTTTTGAGGTTGTCCAAGTGTAGTTTAAGCTAGACCCAAGAATAACCTAGGAATAAAAGGGTACCCGTGTTGTTCAGAAACCCTAAACCCTAAACCCTAAACCCTAGTCCCTAAACCCTAAAACCCTAAACCCTAAACCCTAAACCCTAAACCCTAAACCCTAAGCGCTGGCAAGGTGCTCTTCGGAGGCACTTTCGCTTAGGTCCGTCACCTCGGTGATTCCTTATGATACCTCGGGTTTAGGGTTTAGGGTTTAGGGTTTAGCTTGGGCTGTTCCCCCTCATACTAGCAGTCCTTAGTAGGGATTCTACGAGGGAGAATCCCTACTAAGGACTGTTAGTCTAAGGAGGAACATCCCCATTGTTTGCAATTCCAACAATCGTCGTTTTCTTCCGGGTCCATTTCTTCGTCCCATGCCGGAAGTTCGTTTTTTGAATCTTCCTGCCATTTGCCCCCTGGTTCTTAGTGGAATGAGGGAATGAGGGCCTGCATATACCCAGAACTTCCAAAACCCCTTAATTAAGGAATATTCCGTAATTTATGCTAAGGATCTTTATTATGAACTAGGGTATATTCCTTAATTAAGGGGTTTTGGAAGATCTGGGTACCCTTAAGGGGAGTATATACGGCCCCAATTCCCTCGTTCCCTACAAGGAACCGGCCAGTTTGAATGGGAGTCGTACCTGCAGGCTCTTGAGGGCTCAAGCCTTTCGGATCCGATATCTTGAGCTATGGTGGATCCTGTGGCATTCCTAGCCTAAACCCTAAAACCCTAAAGGCCCCAAAGCCCTAAACCCTAACCCCTAACCCCAAACCCTAAACCCTACCCTGCGCCCGCACCCTCGGAACCATGACTGAGACCACCTGGGCGACACGTGGGGGGCGGGGTGGGGGTGAAGGAGGGGGAAAAGTTTGAAACGTACCCAACTGAGTGCGCGAGCAGGGCGAACGCACCGAAGCGGGCAGGCGAGGTAGCTCCGGAGCCAGAAGCCCTCCGGCGGGCGACGGAGCTCCAGTCCCGCAGGCAGCTGCTGGCGAGAAACCTGTCGGGGCGCCTTAGAAGAGATACCCCAACCTTGGACAAAACATTGCAACCCCTTGGGGGGGGCCCCCACCTTTGGGAGGGTCCTCTTGGAAAGCTTTAGAAAATTTATCTGCAATGGGAGGCCCCTGCCTGTAAAACCCTCACAAGAGCTACCAGACCCCTGCTGGGAGGCCTAAACACACCCAACGAATCATGGAACACAAAGCCCACCAAGCCTCCCGCGAAGGACCCAGATCCTTACCAGGATGCAGCATCTCCAAGGGCGAAGGCGGTAGTCAGCCCCAATCCCAAACCTCTCATTTTTTGGCCCTCCAAGAAGGCATCACAAGGCCACCACGCCTCCCAAACAAGGCCTTCCAGATGTAGCATCGGCAAGGGCGAAGGCGGCAGCAACCCCCCATCCCAAGCCTCTGACTTCAGGCCCTTCCAAAAGCAAGTTTTCCAAATCCCAAACCAGGATGCAGCACACAAGCAGAATCAGCAAGGGCGAAGGCGGCAGCAACCCCCATCCCAAACCTCTGACTTCAGGCCAAAGGCAGGTTTTCCAAATCCCCAACCAGGATTGCAGCATCGTCAAGGGCGAAGGCGGCAGCCAGCCCCAATCCCAAACCTCTGGCTTTCTGGCCCTGCGAACTTCAGGGTAATTGATCTGCGTCGATGCCGAGCTTCTAGACCCAACCACTAGAAAAGATAAAATAGTTAAAGCACCATAAGAGTTCAAAAGAACCCTAAACCCGTAGAGGGTAAAGCGAGGGTGCAGCGCCAGCGGGTTTGGGCTTGTGCAGGTCGGGGCGCGCGCCTGGGTGCTATCAGCACCAGTGCGCTCACTCAGTGAGACAGCCTAAACTCTAAACCTTAAACCCTAAACCTTCAACCCTAAGCCTTAAACCCTAAACTCTAATAAAGTTAGACAGCGCGTTTGTCAAACTTGTCATGCTACTTCGACAAGCTGAACCAATGCTTCCAATGTTTATTTCTAGTAGAAAGGGTAAGTGGTGAGGGTTTAGGGTTTAGGCTGTAGGGTGTATACCCAGCAAAAATACACTCTGGGACAGGAGGGGGATGCTCGATGAGACTTGTAAGCCTTTTTTTTTATCAAGAAGCGTTTTTTCTTCTCAACAATTGAAAAGTTTGAGCATCGGACCTGCTTGCCGTGACCGAAGCTCGTTTTGGCCCAGAGTATCCTTGTCGTCGCGGTTTGTGCAGGGTTCAATGTCCCTGTACCTTTGTGCTGCCGTGGTTGTTTGGACATGCCGCCGGGATGCATCATCCCCTACCCCTAAACCCGAAACTCCCGAAAGCCTTACCCGAAATCCTAACCCGAAACCCTAAACCCTAAACCCTAAACGCTGGTCTCAGCTTTGGGTTGGGCACCATCTCATCTAGGATCTGAGGGCTGGAAGCCCCAAAACCCTAAACCCGAAACCCCAAAAGTCTGGGGTGGGGGGGGCCAGCCAAATTGCATGCTTCTCCAGAAGTATTGAGGGGTACCTTACGGGGGTCCTTGTTATCAGGAGGGGATCCTACTGTTTGGGGGACAAAATGAGGGGTCCCCTAGCATCGTAAACTCCCACGTCAGACCGCAAATCACGCCCAATCCAACAATTATGGTGCAGGTTCGAGGTTTGGGATCTCCCGAAACCCTAAACCCTAAACCCGAAACCCGAAATCCGAAACCCTAAACCCTAAACCCTGAGGTTGAGGGTTTCAGGTTTCCTTCTCTGGCACAAGGCATGTTACCACACCGGAGCTCTGCACCCTAGCAGTTCAGGGCTTCGGGGGGTACCCCCCCCCCCCAAACCCTAAACCCGAAATCCTAAACCCTAAATCCTAAACCCTAAACCCTAAATCGTTCTACCTGGCAGGTTGGCTTGGAAGTTTATCGGCGGCCGTATCCCAATGTGGTTCATTGGTCGGCGGCTGCCCTGAGCAGGTGTGGATTCCGCGGGTGCAGTGCCTCTGTAGTGCTTCGGGTGCCCTAAACCCTAAACCCTAAATCCCCCTAACCCCCCCCAAACCCTCTAAACCCTCTAAACCCTCTAAACCCCCTAAACCCCCTAAACCCCCTAAACCCTCTAAACCCTAAATCCCCTAAATCCTCTAAACGCCCTAAACCCCGTAAGCCCCCTACACCCCCCTAAACCTCCTTAAACCCTAAACCCTAAAAAGAAAAACCCTAAACCCCAACCCTAGGTTGAGGTTGTTTGAGGATGAGAGGTGGTTGAGGTTTAGGGCAGAGTTTTTTTAGCATTCGCGAGGCTGCTTCGTTTTGGTGTAGCCAGGTTTAGGGTGGGTTTAGGGTTTGGGGTTTAGGGTTTAGGGTTTAGGGTTTAGGGTTTAGGGTTTGGGGGTTTGCCAAGGGACCGGAGTTGCAAGGCTCCAGGCCGTGCGAGGTATCCACTTGGCCAGAAAAGGATGTTCGACAGGCAGGCAACTTGGGTTTTGGTTTTTGTGTGCTTGGGGCGTGCCAGGGCTCGTCTTCTGGAGGGTTTAGGGTTTAGGGTTTAGGGTTTAGGGTTCAGCATCTCTGGTCCAAGCATTCACTAGTTGAGCAGCTTTCGAGGCCACAGGGGAATACCCACCCGCCCATTGGGTCCCACACCATTAGGAAAAATATCCAACCTCCTTCTTCTCTAGGCACGTGGTCAACAGAATGGATTTGTTAACCACATGTTTCTGTTTCAAGCGGACAAGAAAACCAAACGTGGTCAACAGAATGGATTTGTCAACCACATGTTTCTGTTTCAAGCGGACAAGAAAACCAACGTGGTCAACAGAATGGATCTGTTAACCACATGTTTCCATTCGGGAACTTATTTTGGAAGCCATCTTGAGTTCTTGAGTCGTTTGAGGGGCTTCAGGGGCCTCAAAAACAGGCGCGGCCATTCGGAAACTTATTCTTTGCAAGCCATCTTGAATCGCTTGACTCTTTTGAGGGAGGGGGGGGGTGAGGGGGGGGGTGGGGTGGCGGGGGGGGCGGGGGGGGCGGTGGTGGGGGGGGGGGGAGGGGGGGGGGGGTGGTGGGTGGGGTGGGGGGGGGGTGGGGGGGGTGGGGTGGGGGGGGGCAAGGTCCAAAATCTATGACCTTGCCCGCTAAATATATGACCTTGCCCGCTAAATATAAGACCTTGCCCGCTAAATATAGGACCTTGCCCGCTAAATATAGGACCTTGCCCGCTAAATATATGACCTTGCCCGCTAAATATATGACCTTGCCCGCTAAATATATGACCTTGCCCGCTAAATATATTACCTGGCCCGGGCCATATATTTAGCGGGCAAGGTCATATATTTAGCGGGCAAGGTCATATATTTAGCGGGCAAGGTCATATATTTAGTGGGCAAGGTCGCCCTTTAGCGGGCAAGGTAATATATATAGTGGGCAAGGTCATTTTTTAGCCAATGGACCTTGCCCACTAAATATATGACCTTGCCCGCTAAATATATGACCTTGCCCGCTAAATATATGACCTTGCCCGCTAAATATATGACCTTGCCCGCAAAGTCATTAACATTTATATTATATATGAAAGAGTGGTTTAGGGTTTAGGATATAGGATATAGGGTTTAGGGTTTAGGGTTTAGGGTTGGCCATGCCCTCCAAGCCTTATGCCTTGCGCAGGAGGACCAGCTGCTCTTGCAAAGGCATGACCGGAGGCTGGCCGGGCCCTCAACCCTCAACCCTCAACCCTCAACCCTAAACCCTCAACCCTGAACCCTAAACCCTAAACCCTAAACCCGAAACCCTAAACCCTTAGCTCAAAATCAACACCCCAAACCCGAAAACCCGAAACCCTAACTGACCAAATGCACGCCTTGGACCTCCTTTGGCGCAGGCCTGGGCAGCCCACAGTCTTCGGCTCTGCTCAGGGATTAGGGTTTATGGTTTAGGGTTTAGGGTTTAGGGTTTGGGGGTGTGCAGGTGGGTAGAAACCCGAGTGAAGCCCACATTAAACATCATGAAACCCTTATTCCACCAACCCTAGTGAAGCCCTACTGAGCCCTAGCTACGCATTTCCACCTTTAACCCTGCGTCCAGCCCGATCAAGCCCTAATTAAACCCAAGCTAACCTTAATTGAACCTTAATTAAACCCCAATCAAACCCCGATATTTCCACTTTTTCCGTGGCTCTGAGATAGGACCCTAAAAAAAAACCCCCAATTTAACCCCAATTAAACCCCAAGATATTTCCCTAATATTATTAAGCCAAAATTAAACCCCAACTAATCCCTACTTAAGACCAATTCAACCCCAACAGTTTCACCTTTTCTTTGTCTCCGGGGTCGGCAGCCGCAGGCTGAGTCTGGACGGCACGTCGGCGGACGGCAGGAGAGCATCCTGCACCCGAAACACCGGGCTTAGGGACCAATATAGGGTTGCTAAACGAGTTTTTGCTTCTTTCTTTTTTTGTTTTTGTTTGGGGGGTAGGGGGGGGGGTAGGGGGGGGGGGGGGGGGGGGGGGAGTGGGTTTAGGGTGAGGATTTGAGATTTGCGAGCTTTTGAAGATGTTTAGACTAGGTTTTGGGGTATGCGTGCATACTGAACCAGGATTTCGGCTTTCGGGGCCTGAAACCCATCTAAGCCCTTCCTCCTCAATACCCGAAGACTTAAGCCCTAGAAGTTTAGGCTAAGGCATTTTGAAAAACATGTGTTTCGCCGGCATGAGCCCGCCGACGGCGGAGGGTTTCGGCTGGGTTTGGGCTTGGGGGTTAAATCCTTGGGATTCTCTCCTGAAACTAGCAGCCCTTAATTGGGAGTATCGCGAGGGGTACTAGAATCCCCATTAAGGAGCTATTCCTGAGTAGGGATTGTAACAGGGTACGATAATCACTCTTAAGGAGCTGTTAGTATATAAGGAGGAACATACCAATCCATATTCTTGGAGTCCTGCGACAATGTTCAGGAGAAAAGCTCGGCTTTCTCCCCAAATCCCAAACCCCAAACCCCAAACCCCAAACCCCAAAAACCAAACCCCAAACCCCAAACCCCAAACCCCAAACCCCAAACCCCACACCCTAAACCCTACACCCTAAGTGGCTGGGTTCTCGACCCAGGACACGAAAAACCCTCGCGAGTTCACACCCCAAGCCGCTTAAGTTATATGGGTTGGTGGTCTCTTTAAGTAGGGTTTAGGGTTTGGGGTTTTGGGTTTAGGGTTTAGGGTTTTATAGGGCATATATTCGGGTCTTGCTAGGGCATCTAGGGGCAATATTAAGGCATAAGGGCAATAGATACAGAGGCCACCGGCCTTTATAACGCTTAAGACCCAAAGCTGACAGGGTCGGAGTTTAGGCGTCTTGAAGCGTAGAGTCTAGGGCTTAGGGCTTAGGCCCTAAATTTGAAACCCTAAGCCCTAAACCCTAAACCCTACACCCTAAACCCTACACCCTAAACCCCAAACCCTAAACCCTAAACCCTACACCCTAAACTAGGGTCTAGAGAGCCCCTCGGTTCGCAGGGTGGGAACCTGCACGAATACCGCCTGGGTCTCTCGGATGGTTTGGAGTTTAAGTGGTTTAAGGTTCTAGGGTTTAGGGTTTAGGGTTCAGGGTTTAGGGTTTAGGGTTTAGGGCTTAGAGTTCTATTGGGTTTTATACTTGGGTTTAAGGGGTTAGGGTGGAAAAAGGTTGGTTGGGTACTTGCTTGGGGCTTTGGTTTGCGTTTCGGGCTTAGAGAGCCGGAGTCGCGCGCTTAATGGGGTTTAGGGTTTAGGGTTTAGGATCTTGACACGCTAGGTCCCCCCCCCTCAACGCTGAACCCGGAAGCCATTAAAACCCAAATGGGGGTTTACGAAGATAAAGGAACCCTGATATAGACCCCCAAATAGTAGGATTCTCCCATAACAAGGACCCCAAGAAGGTGCACCCCCCCCCCCCCCCAAGCCTTAAACCCTAAACCCTAAACCCTAAACCCTAAACCCTGAACCCTGAACCCTAAACCCTAATTTCGGAAACCCCCCTTCAAATCGCAGAAGCTGTGGACGTTGCAAAGGATTGCAGCAATGCAGGGCAGACTGCACAGGATGCCATGCCCCCTGGCCAGAACATTCGGGTTTAGGGTTTAGGGTTTAGGGTCTTGCCTCCTGGCCAGAACACTCATGGGTTTAGGGTTTAGGGTAGGGGTTAGGGTTTAGGGTTTGGGGTTTAGAGTTTAGGGTTTAGGGTTTAGGGTTTAGGGTTTAGCGTCTTGCCCTGCCTTGGACCCCTGCACTGGTACCTTTGGGTTTTGGGGAACCGCTTTCAAGATCCTTAAGCTGGTACAAGTGCCATATTCGGAGTAGTTGTATTGGCGAACCTCATACGGGTACAACCTTCGGGGTGCGAGTCTTAGCCCCTTGAAATATGCAGGGTGCAGGGTGTAGGCGCCCCAAACCCCAAACCCCAAACCCCAAACCCCAAACCCTAAACCCTGAACCCTGAACCCTAAACCCCCGGTTCAGGATGTCTAGGGTCGCGGTAACCAGCCTTTTTTTCTGGTTATTGGCTTTTGCGCTGCAATGGCTCCTCCAGAGAACCCATCGCCAGCCTGAATCCGGAACCCTAAACCCTAAACCCTAAACCCTAAGCCCTAAACCCTAAACCCTAAACCCTAGAATCCGGAATTCTGAAGGCAAGTCCTCAACGTGCGCCCGGATGGTGGCGCCTCTTGGATTCAACTAGGCTTTTGGGTTTAGGGGGTTTAGGGGGTTTAGGGGGTTTAGGGGGTTTAGGGGGGTTTAGGGGGGTTTAGGGGGGTTTAGGGGGTTTAGGGGGTTTAGGGGGTTTAGGGGGTTTAGGGGGTTTAGGGGGTTTACGGGGTTTACGGGGTGTAGGGGGTTTAGGGGGTTTAGGGGGTTTAGGGGGTTTAGGGTTTAGGGTTGAGGGTACGGATCAAGCCCCCCTGAAATCTAAAGCCCTCAGCCCCAAACCCGGTGCCCTAGGGTTTAGGGTTTAGGGTTTAGGGTTTGGGTTTGGGGTTTAGGGTTGAGGGCTGAGCATTTGGGGAGCATGTTCCAGTTGCTTCTTCAAAGGGTCCAAGAATCTCTCCCTCTCACTCTCCCCCTCTCACTCTCTCTCTCTCTCTCTCTCTCGCTCTGCCTCTCTCTCTCTCTCTCCCTCCTCCTCCCTCTCCCTCTCCCGCTCCCGCTCCCGCTCCGGCTCCCGCTCCCGCTCCCGCCCCCGCTCTCGCTCTCGCTCTCGCTCTCGCTCTCGCTCTCGCTCTCGCTCTCGCTCTCTCTCTCTCTCTCTCTCTCTCTCTCTCTCTCTCTGTGTCTCTCTGTACACACAACATTGGACTTGGGCCCAACAAGGCTCCTATAGATACTTTGGGGCTTGAATACGCTTCTTTCTTTAAGTTGCTGGTGAGCCCTAAAGCCTCCACCCCCCATCACGCCGACAGAGTTTTCGAAGAAGCGGCGCCAGGCCTGCCAGGAAAGCCGAATCGCCAAGCTCAACGTCTTCACCGGGGTCTACGAGCCCTTCAGCTCTGCCTTGTTTTGGCGGTTTAGAGGATTGGAAGGCTCCGAGTCCCCCATCCCTGGGGACCCTAAACCCCTGACGAGCTCCTAAAACGTCCAACTAAACCCTAAACCCTAAACCCTAACCTTCAGCGTCGGTCCAGGCGGGGCAGGTTACGCGTGGCCTTTTTGAACGGAAGAAGTTTTTGGAAGTGGGCGGTTGGCTTGAGTTTAGGCCGAAACCCTAAAAGGAATAGGTTTGGTAGGGCGGCCCTCCACGATCGGGCCATGGCCGCCCTTCACATTGCTCGATGCCTTCAAGGCTCTACTGAAAACTGTCACATTTACAGCTTGTAATTACGCCGTACTACGCCAAACCCTAACCTAAACCCTAAACCCTCAACCCTAAACCCTAAATCCTGTGGTTGGAAGACGGCAGGCGGTCTAGGATGTCTAGGGTCGTGAGAACCAGCCTTTTTCTGGATATTGCTTTTTGGGGATTGTGTAGGCTGTTGAGGGTTTTGGGAGCCCTGAACCCCTCCGTACTGCGGAATGGGGTTTAAAGGGCGGGTTTCGGCAGGATTTTCCGGAAAGTGTGTTTATTATTCGGGGACGTTTAATAAAAGGGCGAAGAGATTATACACCCTAGAGCCTGACATCCTTTCTGCGGTTGCGGTTTTTGCGGTCACAAGAATCCAGGCGATCAACTGCTCGTGGGCGCAGTGTCGCTCTGACCCCAACCCCTACAACTTAAACCCTAAACCCTAGACCCTAAACCCTAAACCCTAAACCCTAAATCCTAAACCCTAAACCCTAAACCCTAAACCCCAAACCCTAGATGAAATTGCCTAAGCGCGAAAAAGCCCTTGAAAGCCTGAAAACCGCAGCACACGCTGAACCCTCAAGACTCGCTCACAATCAGCCTGGCTCCCAAGACCCAGGGAACGCTTTTCTGCGCCCTCAAGTGTTTGCAGGAGTTTAGGGTTTAGGGTTTAGGGTTTAGGGTTTAGGGTTTAGGGTGTAGGGTGCCCAGGACTCTCTGTACCTTCGATGCCGCTTGCTTCAACGCCTGCGGCATCAACCCGAATGACGACATGTGCCTCAGAGCCCTTTTGTGGCGTAGGCTACGGCTGCCCCTCAAGGTTGTAAGGGCCTGCAAGCTCTACGCAGCCCTACTTGGAGGTTCAGGGTACCTAGAACCCCAAGTATAGCTGCACTCGTAAGCCCCCTAAGGCCCCTAAGTCCCCTAAGTATAGGTGATAAGTAGACGTAGAATTGAATAAGTACTGAACCTCAAAGTAGAGATCCCGTAGCCTTGTGTCAGCCCGGAAATCCCACATGAACCCGCAGCTGTTCAGGGGCAGAGGGAGGGCTAGTGGCAGGGGTTTAGGAGATGCAAAGGCCCAAACGCAGTAAAGTCAATAGCCCGAAACCCAAACCCCCCAACCCGAACGGCTCCTCAACTCTCGTGGCTTCTGGGTTGCTTGGGATGTTGCTGCGAGTTTGGCCCGGGACTTTCCCGAAGACCTTCAACACTAAGTGGGAGTTTCATTGGGGTCCATTTGTTATAAACCCTAAAAGCCGGCTCAAGCCCTGCAACCCTGGACGCAACAAAGGATCTACTGCGAGCTCGAGGGAACTCCGCGTGTCTCGGCCGGCGTTGGTTTTGGTGATTTCGGGGGCGAGTTTCGGGTTCATTCAGCAGCCCATTCAGGCGCTTTCGGGCCTTTGGGGAAGACGTTGCGCTCGGCCGAGTCGAGCTTGAGCTTCCCAAAGAGCCCAATACCCCGTAGTTAAGGAATATGCCTTAAAAATCATACTAAGGATAGCCTATATAGTTTAAGGAGTATTCCTTAATTAAGGGGTATATTGGGCTCTTTGAGTTGTTTTTCACAGCACAGCTTTGCTGAGCGGCTTTTCCTCGTCTTGCCAGTTCATGTTCGACGGGAATCCCCAACGGAGTTCAGCGCCTGCAGGCCCTAGCCCTGAACCCTAAACCCTAAACCCTAGCCCTAAACCCTAAACCCTAAACCCTGAACCCTAAACCCTAAGCCCTAAACCCTGAACTTGCCTCCAATTCAGCCCCTGGTCTAGAGTCGAATCTCCGGCCGGGTTTAGGGGTTTGGGCTTCGGCCCTAAACCGCCTAAACCCTAAACCCTAAACCCTAAACCCTAAAGTAGTGTTCAGCATCTCAAGTCCAAGCACTCACTAGCCAAGCAGCTTGTCAAGCGATAGAATCATGCCCACAAGCCAGCTTCAACCCTGACAATCATCAAATAGCCAGGGCCAAAGCCTTGAAGAGTTTAGGGTTTAGGGTTTAGGGTTTAGGGTTTAGAGTTTAGGGTTTTTCTCCCCGGCCCGCGAGATTACCCTTGGACCCTTGCCCACGCAACCTTCATCTGAGATTTTCGACCCTTCCCCGCGAAATTTTGGACCTTGCCGGGGGCGCGCGCGTCCACCACTCTAAGTCCTAAACCCTTGACCCGAAAAACCCTAAACCCTAAACCCTAAACCCTAAACCCTTTTGCCTAAACCCTAAACCCTACCCAAAAGGCCTGTCCACCCATCCGGCTCTGGCTCCAAAAGAGGAAACTGGAAGGGAGACAAGAAGGCGGCTCCTAAATTCCGTCGAGGTTCTGGTTTCAATTTGGGAGGCCAGAAAGGCCGAGGGGAGGGCAAACAAGAAGGGAGACAAGAGGGACACAGAAGTGGGTTTAGGGTTTAGGGTTTAGGGTTTAGGGTGTAGGAGTTTAGGGTTTAGGGTTTAGGGTTTATTGTTTAGGGTTCAGGGAGACAAGACGGGAGACAGGAGGGGAGACAGGAAAGGAGACGAAAAGGTGGCGCATTTACCAATCCCGCACTGTCTTCAAAGGGGAGACAAGAAGAAGAAGGGCGCACGTCCACCGATCCCCAGTTCGACAGTGAAACAAGAAAGGGACGAGTCCACCGATCAAGCTCTGGCTCGCACAGAATAGGAAGAGGAGAAGGGGGACCACGAATCCAGATCTTGCTAAAAGGAAGGACAGGGAGGTCCGAGGCAAGAAGGGCGCGCGTTCTCCGACCGGGTCCGGTCCAACAGGGAGAGCGCGCGTGTCCAAAGATCCCGCTCTGGAGAGACGAGCAAGGACACAAGAGGAGAGACAAGAGGGGAGAGAAGAAGGAACCGCCGATCCGGCTCTGCTTGCAAAGGGAAGATAAGCAGGGAAACAAGAGCAAAGACAAGAAGGGGGGTGCGTCCGCCGATCGGGCTCTAGGTGCAAAGGAGACAATTTAGGGTTTAGGGTTTAGGGTTTAGGGGGAATGTTGGGGCGCGTCCGCCCTTGCCAAGGCTATCTGGTCCGGATAACATGTCCGACCAACGGAGGCGGGGAGCTCCTTGTGGAGGGTTTCGGAAGTATCGGGTTAGGGTTTAGGGTTTAGGGTTTTAGGGTTTAGGGTTTAGGGATTCAGGGCTTGAGGACTCAGGGGCGTGTAGGGCCTTGTGGTTTGCAGGTGCGACGGTTTACGGTGCAGCGGGGATGGCTCAAAGGGCACTGTCTTCTGTACGACTTGCTGCGGTCTCACAAGGCATTTCGGCGAGTTTGTTGATATGTTTCTTCACAGCTTCTTTATATCGTTGGGGCTTGGGTTGTGAAGGACTTGGCCAATATAGGGCTTCTGAAAAACCTTGCGGGGGACGTAAGCCTCACAACTGCACTGCGAGGCTGATACCCACAGAAGTACTGTAACCTTCAGCTGGAAAGTGGGCTGATGTACAGTATGCTCCCCACTTTTTCTTTGAGGCTTGGATTGCAGGGATTAAAGGTTTCAGGTTTTGGGGGCTTGGGGGCGTAGTGATCTTTGACGAAGTCTGCGCAAGATCCTGGATCCTTTTGCTACCTCGGGACGCAGTTCGTGTCGGTCTCCGCTGGCTTTCGGAGTTTCTTGGCGTCAGAACAAGAAGCTCTGCACCCAAACTCAATTAAAATCTCAAGCCTTGCAGCTTTTTTTGAACCCTGCGCCGGAATGCACGGAACCTGCCCATGAAGTCTTGCTGCGTTGCAGCGTCGCCGGGGTTCAAGGCGCGGGGCATCGCGGGGCTGTCTATCATGAGAAGCCTGCTTGTCATCCGAAGCCACAAGAAACGGTAGTCGCCGTGTGATAAGCAAAAGCATAGCAGTCACAGAAATTCTTTCGTGTTGTTTGAACAAATAGTGTCGCTTTCCTGGGCCTGCCCCTCCCCCCCCCCCCCTACCCCCTCCCTCCCCCCCCCCCCCACCACCCTTTTTCCCCGCCTCACCCCCCCCCCCCCCCCCCCCCCCCCCCCCCCCCCCCCCCCCCCCCCCCCCCCGAGACCCTCCTCCAAACCCTGACTTCTGGGTGCAGTTTTCGGCTTTAGGGTTTAGGGGTGGTTTAGGGAGAACAGTTAGGTTCCGTTCTTGGCCCTTCTCCCCTGGTCCATCCCTTTTAACAGGACCTTGCTTAGGGTTGAGGAGTTACGGTTTAGGGTTCAGGGTTTAGGGTTCAGGGTTTAGGGTTTAGGGTTTATAGGGTTTAGATCCCCCACCCCACTGCCCCAAGATGATGTCTAAGGCAACAGTCAGTTTGTCTTCGTCGCCTTCGACAACTCGGAGGTGCGCACGCAAGCAGGCAGGGCCGCGGGCCTGCGGGGCTTCGGGGCTTCGGGGCTTCGGGGCTTCGGGTTTAGGGTTTAGGGTTTAGGGTTTAGGGTTTAGGGTTTAGGGTTTAGGGTTTAGGGTTTAGGGTTCCCGCAAAGACTTGGCAGCCCAGTGGTGCACTTTTGCCTTCTTCTTGTGGTTGGTTCAAGGTTGCCCCATAAAGTGACCAAGCCCTAAAAGGGTTGAGGGTTTAGGGTTTAGGGTTTAGGGTTATTTTAATGGTATAGGGCTCTTAAGAGGGTTCTTAAGGGGTTCATGGGGGTAGGTACCTAGGAGACCCTCGGGAAGCTTCGGGAGCCTTAGGGAGTAGTGGGGAGTGTTAGGGAACCTTGGGTTGCATACCGCCCCCCCTTGAACCTCCCGGAAGAACCCCAAGAGGATGCTCCGAACAAGTTGAGGGGCTTAGGGCTGAGGCAGGGCGTAGAGCTACTTACGCTCTTGGCTTCAGGTTTAGGGTTTAGGGTTTAGGGCTGACTAGACGGCTAAGGAGCCTCCACTGCCACCGCCTTCACCCTCAGACCCGAGAGCCTAAACCCTACACCCTAAACCCTAAACCCTAAACCCTAAACCCTAAATCCCCGAAAGCCTGAAAACCGAGCCCAAAACACCCTGAACGAGTGCCTCAAACCTCACAGCCTGCCTTCGAACCTCAAGGGGTGCTGCGGTCGCAGGCTTGCAGAACCTTGATGGCTTCGCCACCGAGCCCCGGCACGCACTCGCAAGCCAGAGCTCAGTTAACGGTTGTTGCAGAGGGTTTGGGGCTTCAGGTTTGTGTTTCCTAAGCCGCCGAAGCCCCAAACCTTCAAAATAAAGCCCTTTAAGGCCCTGTTGAGGCCCTTTCAATCCCCACTTCAAAGGGCCTCTTTAGGGTTGTTTTTTGGGGTTCGGGCTTAGGGCCTAAGCCTTGGATCCCAAAACCGACCAGAACACGGCGGAACTCGAGGCCCGGAAGCCTCAACCGCCCTTACGATTTTTGGGGTTTGGGGTTCTTTAGGGTTTAGGGTTTAGGGTTTAGGGTTTAGGGTTTAGGGTTTAGGGGTTTCGGGTTTAGGGTTTAGGGTTCAGGGTGTAGGGTTTAGCCAACGACCAGGCAGCGGAAGCCCAGAACATCGACTTGAGACGCTTGGGCAAAGCCTTCAGTCGGACCTTTTTTTCCTTTCAGCCTCAAGTCGGGCATTCAGTTGCGCTTGGTCAGTTCTTAAAGGGTTTGGGGTTTAGGGTGTAGGGTGTAGGGTTTAGGTTGGGGGGTTTAGGGCCTTCCTTTGTGGCTCTTGGAGGTTTTGGGGCTGTGAGTGGGGGTGTCTTTCGACCACCTCACTCAAGCTTCGCTGCACCGCTAGGACCGGAGGAGGCCCCTATTTCCCTTTTTTAGGGCTGGGGTTCCCTCATAATCCCCTTAACACCAAAAAGGGCACCTTTTCTTTTTTCTCCTAGGGTTCTAAACCCTAAACCCTAAACCTTAAACCCTCAACCCTCTGGGTCTAATAGGTCTTCAGGGGGGAACTGGGAGCTTCATGTCTGTCCTCATGGGTCTCATAGAGTTTAGGGTTTAGGGTTTAGGGTTTAGGGTTTAGGTTCTGTCCTGAGGGCCGGGGCCGAGCCTCAAACGCCTGCATTTTTTTCAAAGCCCGAACTGAGCCCTTTACCCATGCGAAGCATTGACTACACCCCCCCCCCCCGAAAAAAAACAATTAGAGAACAAGAAAGCAAGCAAGCAATGAAGAAGTACTCTTGCTCATAGGGGAAATATAGGGATTAGTGTCTTTCATGGTTTTGGGGGGTTCTTAAGCATAGTCTAGGACCCGGAGTGGGCTTATTTCCTTTTTTTTGCGGTTGGGGTTCCCTCATAAAACCACAGAGGGTTTAGGGTTTAGGGTTTAGGGTTTAGGGTTTAGGGTTTAGGGTTTAGGGTTTAGGGTTACTTTTTATTCCTGGGCTCCTGGGTCTAGAAGTTGACGGCTGCACCAATTGGCGTGCACCTGCGGCTTCCTTGGTTGGGCCCTGTGGCGGCTTGAAGACATCTGGTTTCCGACAGTAGGGGGTACCCTTTTTGGGGGTTTAGGGTTCAGGGTTTAGGGGTTTAGGGGTTTAGGGGTTTAGGGGTTTAGAGTTTAGGTTCAACGGATTCGAGCATTTTGGGGGGGTATATCTTGGGGTGCCCCTCTTTTCGGAAACCCCACTATCTCAACCCACGAAACTTCCTAAACCATGAGCCCATCAAGGCCGATCCTCAACCCCAGCCCCAAACCCCTACCTGTAAACCCCAAACCCCAAACCCCAAACCCCAAACCCCAAACCCCAAACCCCAAACCCCAAACCCTAAACCCCAAACCCCAAACCCCAAACCCTAAACCATAAACCCTAAACCCTAAACCCTAAACCCTAAACGAAGTCGGCAACCTGTTTCCTTCCAAACATCCCAACATCTCACAGCTGGCCTCACGGTCAACGTCACCCGGAACACGGCTCTGCAGGCATCTTTCGGGTGGGCCCATCAGGGTTTAGGGTTTAGGGTTGGGTTTAGGGTTCAGGGTTTAGGGTTCAGGGTTTAGGGGTTTGGGTTTAGGGTTCAGGGTTCAGAGTTTAGGGTTGGTTCAGGGTTTAGGGTCTAGGGCTCAGGTTCAGGGTTTAGGGTTGAGGGTTCAGGGTTCAGGGTTCACATCCCTCAACACCGTAGGGTCCAGGGTTTGGGGTTTGGGATTTAGGGTTTCGGAAACTCGAAAAAACCCTGAGCCCACAAGAAGCATACAGTGGGCTTTGGGGGTTGGCCAGAAGAGGAGAGCGGGACGGCAAGTGTTGAGGTTTAGGGCATCTAGGGAATCTAATGTTTTTTTGGGTTTAGGGCTTAATTTGGGTATCTTTTTAGGGTTTAGGGTTTAGGGCTTAGTTTGGGTATCTTCTTTTTTGGGGTCCGGGGCTGGTCGACAGGTCCTTGAAAAGGGATGGACCCGGTGTGTGGGGTCGTTAGATTTTCAGTCACGCTCGCCAGTCGGTCTCCTGGCCTAGTTTATGGAGGGCCCACCCCAGAAAAGGGTTTAGGGTTTAGGGTTTAGGTCAAGGGACTAAAGGAGGACCCTTATCAGGGACCCTAGGGGTTACTAGGGTTAGTCAGGGGCTATATCAAGTATCTTTACCGGTGAAATAGGGAATGCGATGAAGGGTCCCTGCTAGGGGTCCCTCCTTGTGCCTCTTAATCTTAAGAAGAAGCCCCAGCAAGAGTCCCACCGTGAGTCTTTGGGAGTTTCCGCGGAGAGTCAAAGCTCCCCACGTCGGTTCGCTGGTTGGGGGGTGGGGATGAGGAGGTAAACAAAAAGTGCGGGATCGTGCTCTACACTCCCGTCCAAGAAGGCGCTTCACATGATCTCCAAAACCTGATTTCAGGGTTTAGGCTTTAGGGCTTACCTTTCCGAGACTCTCTCTCTCTGCAGTGCAGAGCGTGGCAGCCAGGCTTTCTGGGCTGATGTTTCGCATAGAGGCTCAAAAGCCCAGAGTTCCGCTTGCCCTATCTAGGTTTCAAGTCTCAATTGCCCACGCCCTTGCTGGGATCGGTGTGCTGGAGCGACCTGAACCCCATAAAAGCCCCCAGGCCCCCAGCCCTCAAACACAAATGCCAAGAAGCCTATCTCCTGAGTTCAAGAATGCCTTCTCGACGTTTTCGCCCTAAACCCTAAACCCTAAACCCTAAGCCTAAACCCCAGCAAAGCTTCTCAAAGCAACCTGAATTCCGACGCCTCTGGCAGACCAGCGCCGACCTAACGGTTCGAAGGCGGGGCCGGGTCTTCTTCCAGGATCCGCTCTGTTTGTTTCCTAGGCGGGAGTAGGGAGACCCTTAGGGTTTAGGGTTTAGGGTTTAGGGTTTAGGGTTTAGGGTTGGGAGGGATTTTCATTTGGTACCTGAGTCTAGAGTTCCTTCCTGTCCCTACGAGCCAGCAAGCTGAGAGACTGTGGAAAATCCTTATGAAATGTTCTTTGTCTTCGGTTGTATCTCAGCTCAACAGCCTGCAAAGCCCTCAAGGCCCGCTTTTTAGGGCTTTAGGGTTCAGGGTTGAGGGACTACCCTCGGAGCAGGCCCTGATTTCCTTTTTTAGCTTTTTGGGGTTGGGGTTCCCTCGTACTCCCCTTAAAGCCAAAAAGGGTACCCTCTTTGTTCCGAGTTTACTCCTGGGTCTAGTTTTCGAACCCTAGCTCCTGAGCGCGGCATGCATGGAGCCTCCTCAGAACACACAACACAGAGGTTTAGGGTTTGGGGTTTAGGGTTTGGGGTTTAGGGTCTAGGGTTTGGGGTTTGGGGTTGAGGGTTTAGGGTTTAGGGTTCTGAGTGCAGCATCTCAAGTTCAAGCATTCACCAGTCAAGCAGCTTGTCAAGTGACGGAGAAATACCCACCCGCCCATTGGGTCCCAGAACTTTGGGAAACTATTTAACCTCACATCTCAAGCTAGCCTTCCTTTCAAACCACAAGCCCAAGGCTTAATCGCCCTGGAATGTTAAAGCCCAATCCTAAAGCCCAAGGCCTGTGGCCCCTAAACCCCTAAACCGCCCAAGGCCTAGTGGCCCCTAAATCCTAAAGCCCAAGTCCAGTACCCTCAAGGACTAATGACCCTAAACCCTACAGCGCACGGCTCTAGCTCCCTAAGCGCTACAGCCGAATGGCCCCTAAAGCCCCTCAACCCTAAGGCTCAAGGCCCAATAAGCCCTAAACCCTAAAGCCCAAGGCCCAGAAGCCCCTAAATTCTAGGGCCCTAAGCCCTAAAGCCCAATGCCCAACAGGCCCTAAGTGGACCCTAAACCCTAAAGCTGAAGGCCCAATTGGCAAGCCCAAGGCCAAATCCTAAAGCCCAAAAAGACCAATGACCCTAAACCCTAATGCCAAGGCCCTACGGTCCTAAGTCCTGAGAAGCGCCAGCGGCCCCTAAAGCCCAAGGACCAATGGCCCTGAAGCCCAAGGCCCCCCCTAAATCCTCAAGCTAAACCCTTAAACCCGAAACCCGAACCCTAAACCCGAAACCCGAAACCCTAAACCCAAGGCATGGCAATGTCTGCCGTGGGCATGGCAAAGTCGGCCGTGGGCATGGCAAATGCCCGGAAGATTGCAAGCCCTGAATTTTTAGGGATTAGGGTTTATCCTATATAGGGTTTAGGGTTTAAGGCAAACCTCCCAACCTCTCCGCCGCCCCCCCCGGCAGTTCCCAAACCCCAACAGTCATTGAAGGGCGACCATTGGTGGCGTGGACGATTTTTGGCTCATCTCATGCTTGGACGACAAGGCCCTCTTGAGCTCCGGGGTTTAGGGGGGGGGGGGGGGGTTGGGGTTTGGGGTGCGGGGTTTAGCCACCCAAATTCAAAGCCTTTCTCCGCCTAGGTGTCGGGGTGAAAAGACGGTGAATAACCCGAGCCTTTCAGTGAATCATTGAAGCCCCAAAGCCCAAACTCAAACAGCGTTTCTAGACGACACCCGACCCTTGTGCGCGGTGGAACGAAGTCATTGTTTCCCTGGCCGTTGGGGATTTGGCTGGAGGATTCCGGGTTCCGGGCTTCACTGGCTTCACTTGCGGAGTCTTCAGCCAGGTGCTGATTCAGAGCTTGGACACCCCGAACCTCTTCTACGAGGTCACGTGGCCCGGCCGCCACTTAAGCACCACAACCGTTTAGCAGCAGCCCTGCCCTGTCATCATTAAACCTAAGCCCTAAGCCCTAAGCCCTAAGCCCTAAACCCTAAACCCTAAACCCTAAACCCTAAACCCTAAACCCTAAACCCTCGAAAAATGTGCAAGGATGGTTCCCACGAACGCACCGAGCCCAAGCGGCGAAGCCGGCGCCCAGTGGGACTTCAACGGATTTATCTACTGCGCCTCAACAACGGGTGGGGGTTTAATTTGGGTTTGGTTCTACTTGTAAGAACGCTGCGGGGCAGTCTGTGCTCTCGGCATGGGATGTGATTCCGAAACCGGGGGCGAATTTCGCCAACGAGGGTTTGCAGAAGGAATGCTCGCTTAGACATGTCCCAGAAGGCCTCAGGGTGAGGGTCTTCGGGGATGCTGAAGGGTTTCGAGGCTTTAGGGTTTAGGGTTTAGGGTTTAGGGGGTTGCGGGGTTGCGGTTAGGGTTCCCCTTGGCCCAAAAGTGCCTATGAGCTTCAGCATTGTCGCTCGACACTCCCGAGCCACAGGGTCCAAGGCTGTCACCCAAGGCCCTGAAGCGTGCTCCATACGCCCCGCCAAGCGGGTTTCGGGTTTCGGGTTTAGGGTTCAGGGTTTAGGGTTTAGGGTTTGTTTAGGGTTTAGGGTCTCGCGGTGGTAAAGCACGCAACCTTCGCCGAATTCCTAGATGCCCAGCCTAGCCCAGCGTAGCCGAGCGGAAGGAGCAAACGCTCCATCTAAGCCCCGCCCAAGGTGCTTACAACAACGGGGACGGGGTGTTCGAGGTTTTTGTGGACTCCCAGCGCGATGATTCTAGGGGCATGGCTTTTCGGCGGTTGGCCAGGGCGCGGGGGCTTGCGATCTTCGTGCTGGTGTAAACCCCTAAGCCCTGAACTGCCTAAGGCCTAAGCCCTAAACGTTTCAGCCCTAAACCCTAAACCCTAAACCCTAAACCCTAAACCCTAAACCCCTCCACGCTTGGAAAGCGTCAGCCGGAATCCATGCATGGAGCTTCCTTTTGGTGGGTTCCAGACCCCCGGCTTAGGGTTTAGGGGTTTGGGGTTTAGGGTTTAGGGTTGAGGGTTGAGGGTTTAGGGTTTAGGGGCTTCCCGGGTTTAACGGGCTTTCCGGGTTTAGGGGTACAGTTAGGCACCGCACCTGGGGTGCGCCAATCCGTGCCATTTTTGTATGTGGCGAGTTGGGTGGGCTTATCTTGTTGCAGGCTAAACCCTAACCCTAACCCTAAACCCTAAACCCTAAACCCTAAACCCTAAACCCTAAACCCTAAACCCTAAACCCTAAGCTCTCCATCTCTGAATGCCCATTGCAAGCCATCCCTTCAAAATCTGAACTCAACGCCAAGACCCCTTAGAGACAGAAAAAGCCCCTTCAAACGAGCCCGGAAGCCCCATAAAGCACCAGAACCCCCCCCCCCCAGCCTTGCACCTAAACTCACACCCTAAACCCTAAACCCTAGACCCTAAACCCTAAACCCTACACCCTACACCCTACACCCTGAATTCACACCCAGGCCTGCTTAGGCCGTGACCACCCTTTTCCCAGAACTACACCCGACAGCCACTAACACCATCGCTTGGAGTTACTATGCAAGCCTAAAGAGTTGTGTTGAGCGCGAGCCGATTCTCAAGTATTACTAGCAAACCCTGCCGGAGCGTGTCCAGGGACCAGAGCGCAAGGCAGGTCAGGCAGGGCGATTCCTCCTGGTTGGCCCGGCCCCGCCTTGAGCATGGGTTTTCACAGGCCCTGTCTTTCAAATGCCCTGACCAAAGGTTAGGATGTTGGCATTGTATGCCATCGCTTGCTCAAAAACCCCTGCCAAAGCCTAGAAGGCGGGAAGCGGGAATTTAGTGCGTTTAGCCCGAAACCCCAAAAGGAAAAAGTTGGGTGGGTGGGAAAAATAGAGCAACCCAACCTTTCTGGTTGTGGTGGGTCACATTCAATATACGCCGCCGCGACATATGCCGCCCCCTCACACCCTCTGGGTATGTTGGGGCGCCATCTCCGCATGAAATCTACTGCCGCGGCGCGGCGAGAAGCCCTAAACCCTAAACCCTAAACCTTAAACCCTAAACGCTAAACCCTAAACCCTTAAGCCCTAAACCCTTCAACCCTCAAACCATAAAACCCTAAAACCCTAAAACCCTAAACCCCTAAAACCCCAAAAACCAAAAACCCTAAAACCCTAAACCCTAAACCCCTAAACCCCAAACCCTAAACCCTACACCCTAAACCCTAAACCCGCAACACTCTCAGAGCAGCAGCGAGGGCCCTGAGTGCTGAGGACGATGTAAATGTGACGACCCTGGCACCTCGCTCTGCAGGGTCGACGTTTAGGGTTCAGGGTTCAGGGTTCAGGGTTTAGGGTTTAGGGTTTAGGGTTTAGGGTTTAGGGTTTAGGGTTTAGGGTTTAGGGTTTAGGGTTTAGGGTTTAGGGTTTAGGGTTTAGGTGAGGGCTTGAAGAGGTCGGCTTCGCACGTCTCAGGTTTCTACTCACTTGCCCAGACGTTTTTGGGTAGAGGACTACTTGGAAGCTTCTTCGCTTCGAGGGTCTGTGGTTAGGGTTAGGGTTTGGGGTTTGGGGTTTAGGGTTTAGGGTTTGGGCTTTAGGGTTTAGGGTCCATTCCCCGTGTAGGGAGAAGATATGGGGTACCGCCGAGTCCGAAACCCTAAACCCTAAACCCTAAACCCTAAACCCTAAACCCTAAACCCTAAACCCTAAACCCTAAACCCTAAACCCTAAACCCTAAAAGCACCCTTTCCTTGCTGAAGGCAGTGCCGGTGACCAGGGTCAGCCCCTCCGAGGGCTTCAGCACTGGCATCTCCAACGATGGCAGCTGGGCCTTGCAAAGATGAAGGAGGGTTTAGGGTTCAGTGTTCAGGGTTTAGGGTTTAGGGTTTAGGGTGAAAGCTTCTATGTAGTACCTGTATACTACCTTTTTACGGCAGTATACCACAATCCCCTAGAACCAAATTTTGGTTTCGTCGTTTACCCCTCTCGGAGCTGTCGTTCAAACTCCTGACGCAGGGAATGTCAGGAGACGGTGTCTTTGCCTTCTTCTGGCGGTTGAAGGTCCGACAAGGAACCCTAAAACCTAAACCCTAAACCCTCAACCCTCAACCCTAAACCCTAAACCCTCAACCCTAAACCCTAAACCCTCACCCCTCACCCCTCAACCCTCAACCCTCAACCCTAAACCCTAAACCCTAGGCCCTTGACCCTAAACCCTATACCCTAAACCCTAAACCCCAAAGCCCAAAGCCCAAGCCCGAAACCTAGCCCCTGAGCCCAGACGACGAGGCTGCCAAGTCTCTAAGCATGCAGGCCCGAAACCCAAAACCCCAAAGGGCCCTAAACCCTAAACCCTAGTCCCTAGCCCTAAACCCCAAACCCGAAACCCTAAACCCCACAGCCCTACAAGGCATGAACTGCATCGACGCCGAGCCTCCCTTCACGACGACATCGACCACGACAACCACCACCACGGTGCCTGGCTCCACCTTAACCGGCCCAAACTAAACCCTAAACCCTAAACCCTAAACCCTAAACCCTAAACCCTAAACCCTAAACCCTAAACCCTAACCTCTAAGCCCTAAGCCCTAAGCCCTAAACCCTAAGCCCTAAGCCCTATAGGCCCTTGCACCCGAAAGGCCCACCCTAGAGCCTAGCCTAAACTAGGCTTAGTTATCCAAACCTATCAGGGGGGGGGGGGGGAGTATGGAGGGGGGGTAAGTAGGGAACCCACCACTTCCCCCCGCCCCCCCCCCACCCCACCCCCCCCCCCCCCCCCCCCCCCCCCCCCCCCCCCCCCCCTTGACTTGTGGTCTTTGTTTAGGATTCAGGGTTTAGGATGAGGATGCTCTGAGGTTGTGGGTGTTTTGGGATTTCTGGTTGAGGGATTCAGACAGTTTTGGTCGGGCACGGTGTCTTTCTTTTGCCTAGGCGTGGCGGGCCTGTGTGTAGTCACCATCTTCGCACTACGAAATGCTACTGCGATGACTCATCAGTCCTAATTACGACCTAAGACTAGTTCTAGTTGGGATGTGCCCCTCTTTTATTCACAGCTCCTTAATGCGGATAAGAGTACCCCCGAGTAGAAGCCCTATCAAGGATTGTTAGTATAAGGGGGAACATCCCAAACAGGATCTGAATTGGTCACTTGTGCAACTTTAGCCCCTTGGCCCACGACACCAAGGAAAAGGAAGGGCCATGAGTAGCAAGAAAGCACCTCCGCCGTTCAGACGCGTGTCGGAGCCGCGAAAGCCTGAAGCCCTCAACCTCCAACATGGAATAGGGGTTTAGGGTTTAGGGTTTAGGGTTTAGGGTTTAGGGTTTAGGGTTTAGGGTTTAGGGTTTAGGGTTTAGGGTTTAGGGTTTAGGGTTTAGGGTTTAGGGTTTAGGGTTTAAACCCGAAACCCTTAAAAGCAAAACAGGCAGATCGCAGGCCATTAGGCTCTGGACCTGCCGGGGGGGGAGACAAAATCTAGCACCAAGGAAAATTGTTGGACTGCATTGAAAAGAAATGCCTCCCTAAACCCTAAACCTAATCCCTAAACCCTAAACCCTAAACCCTAAACCCCAAACCCCTAAACCCATCCTGGACCTGGATCTCAGATCCTCATCTTCCCATGCACCAACGAGCCCTTCGACTGTACGAGCGCCGGCCGCCTGGATGTGAACCTAGGGGTCCTGCGCAAGGGTCTAGGGTTTAGGGTTTAGGGTTTAGGGTTTAGGGGGGCCTTCAAGAACTCAAAGAAGAGCCCTCCCTACCCCCACACCTCAAGACCTAAGTCAACCTTTAAAGCCACTTCCTGAAACAGACACTGAAGCCCCCATGCCCTGAACTACCCTGGACCCTAAACCCGAAGGCCCAAAACCCCGGGAAACCCAGAAACAACACCCGCAAGAAGCCAATCTTAAACGCTCCTCGGATCTAAGCTCCCCTAAACCCAAAGCCCTACACCCTAAACCCTAAACCCTAAACCCTAAACCCTAAACCCTAAACCCCCGGAGATCCACAGGGCCGGCATTCAATGCTCCCATGACGAGCGTTCGGGCCAGCGGCAGCAGGGGCGACATCTACAAGCTGAATGCTCCTCGCGGGCCATTTTATGTAGGGTTTAGGGTTTAGGGTGTAGGGTGTAGGGTTTAGGGTTCAGGTTTACTTAGGGGTTTGGGGTTTAGGGTTTATCTAAGGGTAGTTTCATGGGCCCTTGGTATGGTCCCCTAATTTGTCTAGGGGTATATAAGGTACCCTTTTCAGGGCCCATACTAAGGGACCATGTAACTACCCGAAGAGTTCAGGATTTCGGGTTTCGGGTCAAGGGATGTTGGTTTTTCTTGCGGGTTTTTTTTGGCGGCGGGATGACACAGCCCCTTTGTGAAGCCGCGTGCCACGTGCAGTCGCAAAAGCTTAAGCCCAACATGCCCGACCTTTAGGGTTTAGGGTTTAGGGTTTAGGGTTTAGGGTTTAGGGTTTAGGGTTAGGTACCTGGCTTGCATTTTCGTCGGAGAATGCTTTGGGTCCACCAGTATAGCTATGTTTTAGTAATTATACGGGGCGTATGTAATATCAGGGTCTTGGGGGGGGTTTCCTTCCGTTAATATGAGGGGGGAGTGGGTTGTAGGATGAAGAGGTGCGGGTTTGTAGAGTTTGGGGTCAGCCTTTGCCTTTCTGTGCGCAAGTTGGGCCTCATGACTGGCTATGTCCCCTTGGAGCCTAAGCACTAAGGCGCTAACATAAAGACCCTAAGCCCTAAGCCCTAAACCCTAAGCCCTAAGCCCTAAGCCCTAAGCCCTAAACCCTAAACCCTAAAACCTAAACCCTAAACCCAAACCCCACATGGAGCAAGGCTGGGCAGGACCCTAACAGCTACACGTCTCTTGGCTGCACAGCTGCTGTAGCTCACGGAGCTCTGCCACGAGAAGCTGCAGGCTTGAGGGCAGTGCCTTTAGGGTTTAGGGTTTCGGGTTTCGGGTTTAGGGTTTAGGGTTTAGGGGGGTTCAAAAGGCCAAAGGTTCAGGGTGTTAGGGTTTAATTAGGGTTGAGGGGATATTCTTGCAAGGCAGTCTTTGTGGACATTCTTTTCACCTGCCAAAGACTGGGAGCAAAGTCGAAAGATTCGATATCGATTCTCAGCATGGGCGCGCGCGCTGTGAAACCTGCAGACCCAGACAAGGTCGCTGCTTCTTTCTGCTGCTCAAGCACAAAGTCTCGTGATAGCGATCCTTGTGCACTGGTGATTCCTCGCTTTACGCAGGGAATCCCTCGATGTTGTGATATACAGAGGCTGACAGAGGACTTGCTTCACGATGTGTGGTGGGCCTACACAGTGCGCTGGGCGCTTGACATGTGTTGGAGGCGAGAGTGTGGATAAGACCTGCTGGCCCCGAATCCGTCCACTGGCTCTCAAGTCTTGGTTTCATTCTTCTACGCTTCCCCCTATACACCTGGACTTTGCGGAGGGCGTTTTTCCCTGAGTGCGAATTGTTTACAGGTGGCTGATTTTCGCTCAGTCCTGCATGGGCGCGGTCTTCGCTTGTGGAGCACACTGGTACTGACCAGGAGGCATGGTCGATGACCATCATGTGGGACGTGGGCCCTGCAGGCTGTGCCCGCTGCAGTGCGCACCGGGTGCGTGCCAGCTGTGGATTGTGCTTCTTCCCTTGGTCAGTTGGCTCTTTCTTGAATTCCTTGTCGCACTCGCCAAGCTACAACGGTTATGCATGCCAAAGAGGCAGCTGGGTGCCACATGTTTTGCGCAGTTGGGTTTGTCATGCCTGCCACGGGAGCTGCCTTGCTCGTTTGCAATGCCAGCTGAGAAATCCTGACTGCGTGAAGCTCTAGCGTTCTCTGAGCAGACAAAATCTGGTTCGCCCATGCTTCCTCCTGTGAATGTCAGCGTCCTGCAACTGAAGAGGAGCTTGAGAAGGCATATTGCAAGAATGAAGGGATATTCTTGCAAGGCAGTCTTTGTGGCTGTTCTTTCACCTGCCAAAGACTGGGAGCAAAGTCGAAAGATTCGATATCGATTCTCAGCATGGGTGCACACGCAGGGAAGCCTGCAGACCCAGACAAGGTCGCCGCTGCGTTCTGCTGCTCAAGCACAAAGTCTCGTGATAGCGATCCTTGTGCACAAGCTTTCGCAACCCCACCTAGGCTACGCGCCCTCCCTAGTTTAGCGTACCCGGGGGGCGACAAAGCGCGTGGGTGTCCAAAATGAAGCTCTAACTTACAAATCTGCCCGCAGGCGTTCTGAGCAGACCAAATCTGGACTGCGTGTTCCCGCGCGCTTCCTTCTGTGAATGTCAGCGTCCTGCAACTGAAGAGGAGCTTGAGAAGGCATATTGCAAGAATTAAGGTTTAGTGTTCACGCGCTGCCTTTTTCCATGGCTGGGCAACAGATGCTTTTCAGTACGACTCTGAAGACAATGTCAAACAAACACGGCAAGTACAAGCTTGTCTTTAGGTACTCTGTACATACATGAAGATGTTGACATGAACTCTGGCTCTAAGGGGTTTACTCCGTAGCCTTCCCCTAGCAGCAGCAAACATAAAACTATACACTGCGCAGCCTCGCACCTCACACCTTGGGATGTCACAGCCTTGAATTTTTTCAACACTCCTCCTTGGTGTGGTCGCCAGACCTTCGCGCGCACTGCGCTCTGTAGCAATGTGTAGGGTTTGAGGTTTGGGGTTTGAGCTTAAAGGCTTAACCGTTTAACCCTTAGGGTGAGCCCCCAAGCCCAAGCTCCACACGCAGATATGTGGCTTCAGTATGGAACCCGAGAGCGATATGTCCGGCACGCGGTTTAGATTCAAGGCCCTGTTGCGTTTGAGGGCGCCCTGAAGCCCATTGTTTCACCAGCCGTGTCAGCTAGACCCTCTAAGCCTTGTTGAGTTGCCCTGAACTTCACACCTGCCCCAATGTCGAAGCCTCCTGAGGATGCTGTGCAACCTCGCAGTGGATGCAGACCTCGAAGCATGCGGAATCAATCCAGTGGAGCTCTGTAAGCAGGGAATTTGGGGGGGGGGGGGGAATGAGGGAATCCGGTACGGTCTAGAACCTGAACCCTCAACTCCAGCGAAACGCCGCTGTGCTCATATTCATGTTGGGATGTTGCGTCCTTAATAGGGAGGAAACATAGGGGTGTACTAGAATCCTTATTAAGGACTGTTTGTACAAGGGGAACATCCCAGTATTCATGGTCATTTCAGGAATATTCCCAGCTTCAATGCTATCTAGGGGTCGGAAGAACCACTAATAATAGTCCCGTATGGTCCCTGTATAATTATCCTAGAATCACCCCCCAAAAGTCAGGATTCAAACTCTTATTACCTTCACCTTAAACCCTAAACCCGCAACCCCAAGCCCCAAACCCCAAACCCTAAACCCTAAACCCTAAACCCTATTGCCAACCCGAAAGCCTGCAAGCCCTCGACGCCCAAACTGTAGGACAGCATGATCTACTGCACGCAGGGAGGTGGCGACCGTGCCCGGGCACAGCCAAGGGTACAAGCTGCAGGGGCAGGGGGGTTTTGCGGGGCTCCAGTGCTTGCTTGGCCCTCCATTGTTTTTTTTGGAGTTTGGGGTTTCGGGTTTAGGGTTTAGGGCTTGAAGCTGTGCACATGTAGGGTGTAGAAGTGTCTAGGGGTTTGGGGGGGTTTGGGGTTTAGCGGCTCGGGGTCGTTTTCTGGGTTTTGGAGCGAGAAGAGCTTTGAACTAAACAAGGAACGAAAGAGCGACAAAAAGGAGAATGACGGAATGAAAGAAAGACGTAACGAAAGAAAGAGATGGACAGAGCAGAGAGAGGACATAGTGAGACAAGGTCCGCAAATGAGTGTTGTGTGGGTGCACGTATGTTTCAGAAAACTGCGCATGAAATGAAGCATCATGACACATGCCCTGTTCCCAACACCGGATTCTTAACATTCCTACTCGCAGCTCAATGACTTATGGGACGGTGGCCGAGTCTCAAAGTTTCCTGGGCTCAGGGTACTGATTAACCAATGACAGCCTCGTTGTGAACCCTAAACCCTAAACCCTAAACCCTAAACCCTAAACCCTAAACCCTAAACTCTAAACCCTAAACCCTAAACCCTAAACCCTAAACCCTAAACCCTAAACCCTAAACCCTAAACCCTAAAGTTTAGGATAACCCACTTCTAAGCCTTTGAAAAGCGCCCGAGTAGTATCGTTACAAGCACAGTTGGAAGTACAGTTATAATTGGTTAAGCACCCGGCCATGAACCTCCAAGTACCCTAAACTTTAGGGTTTAGGGTTTAGGGTTCAGCAGCTCCGGGTCGAGCAATCTCTAGTAGAGCAACTGTTTGGGCTCTCGAAAAAACCCACCCACCCAGAGAATCCCAACGCGTGTGGGCCAGGACAAGGCCAGACCCTTGAGTGCCCAACAGGGCCGGTCGATTTGGACAAGGCCAGACCCGCGAGTGCCGAACAGGGCCGGTCGATTTGGAAGGGCCAAGAGTGCCCAACAGGGCCGGTCGATTTGGAAGGGCCAAGGCCAAGGCCAAGGCCGTGCGCCCGCAGGCCAGGACAAAACCAGACCCGCGAGTGTTCAACAGGGCCGGTCGATCTGGAAGGGCCGAGGCCGAGGCCAAGGCCGCGCGCGCGCGGGCCAGGACCAGGCCAGACTGCCCAACAGGGCCGGTCGATCTGGAAGGGCCAAGGCCAAGGCCAAGGCCGCGCGCGCGTGGGCCAGGACAAGGCCAGACCCTTGAGTGCCCAACAGGGCCGGTCGATTTGCTGACTATAGGGTTTAAAGATATATAGGTAAGAGAGGTTTCGGGTTTAGGGTTTAGGGTTTAGGGTTTAGGGTTCACAACGAGATAACGTTCGAAGATCCCCAGGGCAGTTGATGCGCATTACCTGCCCGACTGATGGAAGCGACTCGGCTGGGTGCAAAATGCAGTTTAGGGTTTAGGGTTTAGGGTCTAGGGTTTAGGGTTTAGGGTTTAGTGCAAGCTGGTGGGTGCCCGCCCACTGAGCCCCCCACTGAATTCTCAAGATTCGGGAAGTTAGGCCTACACAGGGTTCGTGGGGGCTCAGGGTTCGGGATATAGGGTTTAGGGTTCAGGGTTTAGGGGAAGCCCAACGACCGGAGGGGTATTCAGGTCCCCTAAACCTAGCAGGGGCCCTGAATCTTATTCCTCTATGGCCGATATATACCGCATATAGTCCCCAACCTACTAACTAATAAACCCCTAAATATCTCCCAAGATCCCTTTTTTGGGTCCCTCCTATAGTCCCTTGAGAGAATGGGCTTAGGTTTGCGGGTGAACCCTTTAAAGGGACAGTATTAACAGAGTCCCCCTGCCCATAAGTACGGGGGATAGAGGGTATCTGAGGGGGAGCTTGGGGGCGTTCTAGGAATATATTAGAGTTCGTGTTTCATCAGCACTGAGTATGTCAGACTCAAACGGATAGCACTCTAATCTTCTGCCCTGAAAACCTTTTAGCTACAGAATCCACGTCCTCTTGTCTCAGGCGCGGGCACGGTCTGTTACCTGGGCCGTTTCAACAACGTCAACGCGGGCAACTTCCGCATCTCGGCTTCGGCGGCCGGCTTTGGGGGGGTTTGGGTACTCAGGGCCCTACACCCTAAACTCCAATCAGCCCTCAACAGTCTAAACCCTACCTTAAACCCTAGACCCTAGACCCGAAACCCTAGACCCGAGACCCAATAAGCTCTAACCCCTGCAACGCTCAACCCCTCCTAAGCACGGTCTTGCCTTCGAAAGACGGGCCCAAAATGAGCTGAGGAGGGCAGCCTGAGAAGGTTTGTGTGGGGTTAAGGGTTTAGGGTTTAGGGTTTAGGGCTTAGGGTTTAGGGTTTAGGGTTTAGGGCTTAGGGCTTAGGGTTTAGGGTTTAGGGCTCTGGGTTTAGGGTTTAGGGGTTTGCCTTTTCAGCAGGATTTAGAGTGTAGGGTTAGGGACGCCGAACGCGCATTTCTAGCTTGGCACTTCGGGTTAGGTTCTCGGGCTTAGGGGCGAGGGTCTCCGGTGTTGGGGGTTTAGGGTTTAGGGTTTTAGAGATCGGTAGGGTAATCCCTAATCCCTAAACCGTAAACCCTAAACCCTAGACCCTAAACCCTAAAACCTGAACCCTCAACCCTAAACCCTCAACCCTAAACCCCAAACCCCAAACCCCAAACCCCAAACCCCAAACCCCAAACCCCAAACCCTAAACCCTAAACCCTAAACCCTAAGCCCTAAAGCCAAGCAAAACACAAAAAATGAACTTACCAAATCAAAACACAAAAGGGCAGAAATAGAAGCAAAGAGGGCTGGTACTCAGGGCTCCCCCAATGGCCATTCACACCCTAAACCCTAGTGTTTAGGGTTTAGAGTTTAGGGTTTAGGGTTTAGGGTTAAGGAGTTATCCTAAACCCTTTGCAACTCCTGCTTTTCTGGAGAAGGGGTTGAGACTCCCAAGGCAGCAACGGAGACTACGTAGCGTCGCGCCCCGGCGCCACCGAAATCTGGATTCTGCCAGGTGGGTCTTACCCGCTAGACCCTAAACCCTAAACCCTAAACCGCCTAAACCCTAAACCCTCGACCCTCAACCCTAAACCCTAAACCGCTCCCCCCCCCCCCCAAAGAAAAATCTCAGTCTTGGGCACTTGAAGGTTCATGGTACTTGTTAACCAACGATATCTGTCCTTCTAACTGTACTGATCATAAACCATATTAGGGCCCTTAAGAATTAAATTCCCAAGGGTCCATGTACCTAATTATTACGCTTGGGCCCCAAATGCCTTGTATAGCAAATACTTTACGGCCCAAGCATTCCCTAAACACCCAACATCTGCCCAACGGGAGTTCATCCTCCCTGTTTAGGTACATGGACCCTTATAGGGGTAGCTTAGCTGCACCTTCTTTGTGCCCAAGTTGCCCAACAAAACGAGAAATGCAGGGTGGCGAGCCTCGGCGCCCAGAAAAACCCAAGCTCTAAACGTGGATGGACGGCAAGCCCTTAATTCTACATGGAGGCGTTGGCAAACCCTAACTAGTCATCCCCAAAGGGAGATCTCCCCCCCCCCCCCCCCCCCCCCCCCA